>CM022758.1:22231202-22613702 GCA_012411365.1 Ameiurus melas | reverse complement strand
ACTGGCTGGACTGGGCTGATGAGAAATATGATGTAAGTTCACCCTCTACTACTGTCCCGTTTCTATTTGTATTTCATTCTCCCACTTATCAATGCAACACTTCATATGCCTTATTATACCACAGCGCTGTTGATTTCTCGATTCTGATTTGCAAAGTTTATATTAATGCATTCGTTTTAAAACATCGAATAATGTCTTTTATATAATACACGTTACATTTTTACATATACATTTATACAGAAACAAAATAAAAACAAAACAATCTGTGTGTATTGTTGATATTATGACTCTTTCTGTGAGGAGACAACTACTTAGTAATTTTGGAAATAGTCTCTAGTATTAGCATGTTAACAGTCAGTGGTCTAGCTGTAACTTTGTGTTTTCTGACACAGGAAAGTCTTCAGGACAGAGGGCTTTGCAGTCACAGGCTAGAATAACTGATTAGAGCTGTTAGTGAGAACAGGAACTAACTTGTTTCATGGACATTTTACAACATTAAATGTAACTATCAGCAGTTAAATAGTATGACATATTGTTCTTTAATTAATAAAGAAAATGTGATTGTTGGCAAATTGCTGTGGTAAAGGTCAAGTAAAACACTTCAGGACATGGTGTTATAGGAAAATAAATCGACTTCATAGTGGTTACAACCTTCTACATGACACCACCTCATCACTGCATGTCCCATTATATTGTTCCTTACTTATAAAACACTTGTTTACTACTCCTTCATATACCTGCAACATTGTGCTCTGTCTTGTTTGCTACAGAAACTCCTCATTGCTCAGATTAAGATGGTGCTCAAAGTGCTGTTCCTCTACATCCCTCTCCCAATGTTCTGGACTCTATTTGACCAAAAGGTAACATTTACACCTTACTGACATTTACTTAGATCTTAAATATACTTAAAGCTGGTTTTGAAGTATTTGTATTTACTTGAGGTTTTTAAATATTTTTTTTTACCTAATTCTTTTGACTACATATCAAAAGAAACATCTACTTTCTACTCACTACATCACTAAATGTGCAAGATCATAAGATAACATCTAAATTTCTAACAAATATTAAATCTAACAGCAAGAATGAGCCCCAGTGAGTCTCCTATACCAATCAATGCAGTCTGTTTGCTACATTTATTTTGTATTTATTGAAGGAGTTTGTATTTTGACAGCTAGCTACTTGCATTCAGATAGTTTGTACTTTCAGAGTTATTATAATGCTAGCTAATATTTAAGAGATTAGGAATAAAACTATTGGTAGTTAGCCTTATCAAAAAATGTTTTCCCACAATCCTTGGTGAATGAGGCACTCATTCACCATCAGTAACTTAATCAGTATTGTGGTTTGTGGCGTTTTCTTTTGTGAATCTTTATTGTACTTTACTTTAAGTGAATCTAAGTGTTGATACTTTTCTACTTTATGTCGAGTGAAGAATTTTAGACTGTACTTTAACTTTTTCTAGAATATTTTCTTGGATGAGTAAATGCATTTTTACTTCAGTAGAGAGTTTGGGTACTTTTTACCACTTCGGACCATGATGATTTGTGCATTTAACAGCGGATTCTCTGTAATGTAGTACTGAAAAGCCCTCAGAAAATAAGTATTGTTGTGATTCGGTCTACAGGGCTCCCGGTGGACCCTCCAAGCCACCACCATGGATGGGACCTTTGTGAGTTTTTTAACTAAATGCTCCAAATTCGGTGTATACATTCAGAGTATTGAATGGAACTGAACTATAAAATATAGGAGCTTGCGCTTTCATTTATTTATCTTTCTTACTACTTTTAATAACATCTAATGATGCTGTTTTATTGTTGTTGTTTTTTTGTTTTTTTTACAGGGATCACTGGTTCTGCAGCCAGATCAGATGCAGGTGAGTGATGATTTCTGTATCAGATATGAACACAGTATAACTGAGCTGAATTCATTTTCACATCAGGTTACATTGCTGAGCATTTCTTTGGCTTGTGCAGACAGTGAACCCCATTTTGATTCTCACCCTGGTGCCCATCATGGACAGAATTGTGTATCCTCTCATCAGAAAGTGTGGCTTCAACTTCACGTAAGCATTTCTTGTACAAACTTGAAAACAGTGTTTAACTCAAGGAACCTTTTGTTTTACACTGATTGCAGACCAAAATTGTGTGATTTTTTTTTCAAGTAAATAAAATGTACTTATGGGTAGGATGGTCATGCATTGGGTAGCATTCCTGCTTCACAGCTCCAGGGTTCCTGGTTCAAGCTTGGGTTGCTGTCAGTTTTCCAAAGTTACGTAGGATTCTTTCGGATTCTCTGATTTCTTCCAACCTCCCCAAAAAAAAGTTAACATTAACAGTTTTTTTGTTTTTTTTTACTAATTATTTAGAAACCTTTAATTTAACACATGGGTTGGATTAATTTAGACTTCAGGAGAATCTGAGGGGGCATGCCAGAGGTAGTTTTGATTAATGTATAATTTAAGGAAAAAAAATAATTAAGAATCAGGCATACATTATTGTTGCAGTTCATTTACCATTTTTTCTATGAACATAAACACATTAATATCAATTCTAAGGAGAAGAAATAAAAAATTTCAGGTTCTTAGACAAGTTACTGTTGCTTCTGAGCTTTTGGCCTGCCTTGTAAATGTTTGAACTTTCCACACAGCCCTTTGAAGAGAATGACGGTTGGGATGTTTTTGGCTGCCATGGCTTTTGTGTCTGCAGCTCTGGTCCAGATTCAGATCGATGTGAGTGTTAAACTGACAGTCATTTAGATTCACATCATCAGCAAGGAACACACTGAGATACTGCAACCTATATAGGATGTCCAGAAAATGAAAGCACTTACAGTTTGTTTTAATATTCCTAAACCATGCTTATTTAGTTTCTATATACTGATGTAGATTTTTATATTCAGAAAACACTGCCAGATTTCCCATCCTCTACACAAACTCAGCTGAAGGTAGTGAACATGGGAAGTGCTCAGATCCAAGTCAACATCAATCTCAATACGACTGTTCAGCTCGGATCCCTGCAGGTACAACATACACACATTCACACACCTCTCTCTTTCTCTCTCCGTTACATCCATATGTGCCCATTCCAAAACCATGGAAATTACAGAATTAGTCCCCCTTATGTTATAATAGCCTACACTCTCCTGGTAGGGCTTTCCATTCTATTTTGGAGCATGGCTGTGGGGATTTGTCAATTCAGTGAGGTCAGCCACTGATGTCAAGTGAGGAGGCCTTGTGTGAAGTTAGCATTCTAGTTCATCCCAAAGGTATTCAGTGAGGTTGAGGTCAGGGCTCAGGCCACTTGAGTTCTTCCACTCCAACCTTAGCAAACCATGTCTTTATGGACTTCACGTTGTGCACAGGAGCATTTTCATAATGTAACAGGTTTGGGCTTCTTAGTTCCAGTGAAAAGAGATTTTAATACTACAGCATACAAAGCCATCCTATACCATTGGGTGCTTCTTCATGTTCTTCATGTGCAACTTCATGGCAACAGTTTGGGGAAGACCCACATATGAGTTTGATGGTGAGGTGTCCACATACTTTTGGCCCTATTGTGCATAATACAGACTGGCAGCCTTCTCTTTATGTTCACTACAGGCCAGTGAGGACTACATGACCTTTGACAGTCCAAACATTACAGTTTCTTTGAACACAAATCCTGTGATCAATAAACCCTTCACCCTGAGTTTAGGACAGCGTCATTCCCTCATTATCCCCTCTGATCCTAATGCCATGTATCTGGTAAGAATTAAGTCATTATTTTCCTTTCATTTATGAGACTCTCTAATTTAATTCTAAATTAAAATGAAGTGACATAATCTCTGCTTGCTCAGACTGAAGATTTAACCGCCAAACCAGAGCAAGGCAACAATGCAGTCAGGTCAGTGAAGTCTTAAATTACTTCAACAAGTTATTCATAACCTCTAGCTATCTATAGGAGCACCTTTTGTTTATTACATATAATGTACAGACAATTATTTTAAAAAAAAATAATAGAAAGCTTATTATCATAGTGTCCTATGCTATTTTTTCATGTACTGTGTTCTGTACATGTGGGAAATAACCATTAAAATCTAATAATCAACTACTGCTTCTTTTTACTTTTCAACAGATTTGTAAATGGTATGAGTACAGCATTGAATGTTTCAAACATTGCACTCATCAACCCATCAGCTGTTTCAAACAACACACTGGTTTCACAGGGCTCGTAAGTTTACCTATTCAATTATGTCTGATGTTCGAAAATATATATAAGAAATATTATTGTTATCAGGACAGGAAATCTTATGTTGGGTATTTTCTTCCATCAGTCGGAAGTTCACCATCACTGACGGTATGAATTCGTGTCAGTTCTCGACACAGTTTGGGTTTGGAGGAGCTTACACCTTCCTTATTCCCAGCACACTGATCTGGAATGAAAATGTGTGTAATCAAGTTTGTTATTCTTAAATGACTCTGAAATGTACACCCTGTGCTTGACTCATGGATATAATTGTTTTCACCCTTGTTCCATTTTTAGCATTCCAAGTGGTCTCAGATCAATGACTCGGTATTTTTTTTTTTGCACATGTGAACACAATAAATAAACTCAGACCCCTCTGAAACAGCCCACAAATGACCCACAAGCAGTTTACATGATTGATAGAGACACCCAATCATGTGCCAGCAGCTTAATGCAGATACAGATGAAGTACTTCAGTTAATGTTCACATCAACCATCAAAATGGGGGACAATATGAACTTTGTGACTTTTGACCATGGCATTGCTTTTGGTGCCAGACAAATATTGGTTGAAAAAAAACCCCTGCTGATCTCCTGGGATTTTCACAGACAACAGTTTATAGAGTTTACAAAGAATGGTGTAAAAAACATCCAGTGAGCAGCAGTTCTGTGGCCACAAACGTCTGGTTGATTAGAGAGATCAGAGGAGAATGTCTAGACAGTTTCTAGCTAACACGATGGCTGCAGTAACACAAATAATTACTTTTTACAACTGTGGTGTGCAGAAAAGCATCTGACACTGCACATTATGCTGAACCTTGGGCTACAACACTAGAAAACCACATTATGTTCTACTCCTGGCAGCCAAGAACAGGGGTCTACAGGGATCTGCAGTGGGGACAGGTTCACTGAAACTGAACAGATGAAGATTGGCAACGTTTTTCCTCAACTGTCTTCAACTGTTCAGTTTTGTTGAACCTGTGCCCACTGTAGACTCAGATTCCACATCAAGGATCATGTTTTGTGCATTCTGTGATGCTTTTCTGTTCACCATGGTTGTAAATAGTGGTTATTGGAAGTACTGTAGACTTCTTCTGACCTCTTCTGAACTCTCACAAGGATTTCTGATAATTGCATATATGAGCAGAGTGTGTATATAGTGTATGCATGTATTTTATCTATGCCAACTGCTTACATATGAGGCACAAATAGGTCTAAGAAACACAAGATAGTTTTAGTGGTTCTGCAACAAAATTCTTTCTCCTCTTCGATTTCCTTTTCTCCAGACACTTCTGGTATATCACTTTAGTTCACAGCCCAATTATACGGTTGGGGTGTGAGTTCTAAAAAGGTTGTGGTGTGAATAAGTGGTCTGATGCTAAAATGTGCAGAAAGAAAATGTGAAGCACTGGGGTCACTTTTGCCTAAATGCCATTCATGTTCACTTCAACAAGACTGAGAAAAATAACTATGAAAACCACAATGTTTTTCTATATAGTAACAAATTAACGTATTTTGAATGGAACAAGTTAACATAAAGTGATCTAACTATTTAATTACATCAAATCTTTGTGTCCTGATGGATATTAAAACGAATATGAAACTAACATAACTTGCAGCACATTGCCAAATTTGTGTAAACTAACGGGTGTATCTTTGGTCTGTATGTAGTGTGGTGGCAATGTAGAGAGAGTGGAAGATATTCAGCCCAATTCTGTCCACATGGCCCTTCAGATCCCTCAGTATTTCCTCATTACTGCAGGAGAAGTGGTGTTCTCTGTCACCGGCCTGGAATTCTCGTACTCACAGGTACAATAGCAGATCACCCAAAACTCATTGCACTTTTTTTTGGTTATATAATAGTCTGGCTAAATTAATGTATTCACGGCAAGATATAGGTGTGTAAAGAAAACCTGTGCAAAAGAGGTTCAAATTAAAACGTTGGCATCAGTATGTAAATATGCAGAACACATATTCTAAGAATATCAGAGAAAATTGTAATTCAATTTGATTTGTATTGTGCTTATAAACAGCCATTGTCACAAAGTAACATTAGAGAGATCTGGATGGAAAAAAGGTTATCCAGTATAAGCTGAATGATTTCCCTTGCTCTTCAGGCCCCCAGCAACATGAAGGCAGTACTGCAGGCCGGCTGGCTCTTCACTGTGGCTGTGGGAAACATCATTGTGCTGATTGTAGCAGAGCTGGCAAAGCTACCTGAAAAGGTATTCTATCCAGTAAAATACATACTGTAACATTTAAAGTACAACTATGTAATATTTCACGTAACATTGCTGCAAGTTCTTATTTACCTCTATAACATTTCTCACTTTTAAGACCATATAGTTAACACTGTGTTTTGTGTGTTGCTTTTACAGTGGGCAGAGTATGTGCTGTTTGCTTCTCTGTTAGTGGCGGTGTGTATAATCTTTTCAATAATGGCTCATTTCTACACCTACATCGACCCTGCTGAGATTGAGGCCAAGTTCAAGCAAAACAATGAGCAGGAACCAGATGAGAAAGAAGCAAAAGAAAGTAAAGCTTTAAAGATGGAAACACATAAGTCATTGCAAAACCAAGAAAATGAAATCAAAATGACTAAAATCTGATTAAACTATGATTTAACCCACCATGTACCATCCAATGACTAAATTATCTTAACAGATGTCAATTTCTGATATCTTTAAAGATGTACCAGTGTTCTTACAGATATTATGAAGGCCAGAAATAAATGTCATGTGTATACAGTCAGAAGAAAAAGTTTATAGATAGACCTGCTCTAAATGAACAACCAAAATGAAAGTATGGTGAACTGTGAAATAATATTATTATAAATATGGACTAATGTATTTTATAAATATGTGTACATGTATAAATTTGTTCAACTGTAGAAAAACCTCGTTTGCTGGTGAAAATATCTGTATCAAAATTACTTTCAAATTACATTTAAGTTCAGAACCTGCTTAATGAATCTCTGGAAGACCAACAATAAATTTGTCCCATTTGCAGAAATGCCGAAATGAGTCTCTAATCAATTTTCATGGATAAACTTGTAGAAGAAGAAACGGCATACTAATACTGGGTAAAACCCTCCTTTTCCTGTTATTCATGCTGCAAATCCCCACTTCTACCACATACAAAGAGTGCGGTAGTGGATTCAGATCTGCTGAGTAGGGAGGCCATTAAGGTATGCTAAACTCACTGTCATGTTCATGGCCCCATGTGTGCCAAGAAAACATTTTACACACTATTACCATCACCAGCAGGTTGAGTCTGTGGATTCTGACCCTGCATGTTGCAGCAGAAATGTATATTTCTTGAGCCAGGCCACATTTTTCCAATCTTCAACTATCCAGGTTGAACGTGTGCCCACTGTAGTCTCAGATTCCTGTTTTTGGCACACAGGTGTAGAACCCGATGTTGTAGCCCAGCTGCCTCAAGGTTCAACGTATTGTGTGTTCTGAGATGCTTTTTTGCTCACCAAGGTTGTTAAGAGTGGTTATTTGGGTTACTGTAGCCATCCGGTCAGCTCAAACCTGTCTAGCCATGCTCCTCTGATCTCTCTTACACATAGAATCGTGCATAAACTCTAGAAACGGTTGTGCATGAGATCATACACACTGAGATCACTTTTTTTTTAACCCATACTGATGATTGATGTGAATATTAACTGAAGCTCTTGACCTGTAGCCTTGCATCCACTGCACTGCTGCCACGTGATTGGCTGATCGTATCAGTGAGCAGGTGTACAGGTGTTCCTAATAAAATGGTCAGTGAGTGTATATATTGTACATTTGACTAACTTGATGCTAGTGTACTGTAGCCTGAACAATAGATAGGCTAAAAGTGTACTATTAGTAAAAGATCGTCAAATGTGTGTCAAATAATAACTGTGGAAAATTACTAGTAGTAAATTTAGGTTTGTTCCAGTTCTGCATGTGCGGTGTAAAGTTAGTGACCCTCCATATATACATTATACAGCCAAGTTCATAGATCATGACTGTGTACTGTTAACATGTTTAGCAAACACGCCTATATATCTATCTATCTATCTAGAGAGAGAGAGAGAGTTGTAAAATTTAAAGGTTTTTCTCCTCTTTTTTTAATAGTTAGCCTACATTTGAGCAATGAACCACAAACCACTTCTGTCTCTCAAGCGCATGCGCCACAGCGACAACGCCCACTTCAGCAGCGCGGGCCATGGCTGAATCGCAAATGGCTCACTGTTGCACATGTAGTGCACTCCATAGGGTGCAAAAGCTACAATTTGAGTGCTCTTGTGTAAGGATCAGGAAGCCAATTGGGACCGGTCGTCAGACAATTTTGGACCGCGGTCGTCAAGGGGCGTGGTGAAAACTTATGACGGAAGAGCGATTGGTCCTCGCGACCCTTTTGACCCCGCCTTGAAATAATCAGAGGTTTCAATATGGCGGAAGGCTACAGCGGAAAATGAGGAGAGTCGTTCAGTGTATTTGGTGAAATTTTGCGTGCTTAAAAAAAAAAAAAAAAAAACAACCCAACCCTATTTTAAATGTAGACACCAACCTATCGTTTGCTAGCCTTCGGATTTCAGATATAACAAGGAACCGTGCAGTATTGACAGCTCTTCTAAGCGGAAGTTGAAAGTTAGCTAACTAGCCTGCTGTCCGTCCACCGAACTTATGCGGCAGTTGGCAAAAATAACCTAATCCTCTCCAGTCCAGTGACTCTGGCGGGTTATCGCGCGTAATCATCTCAGCACTGTCGCTCGTCTCTGGCGTTCTTTTATCCCGCGAAGAAGTGCTGAAGAGCGGTGTTCTGGATGTCCGAGTGGCCGAGGTGTAATTTCTCCATCGAGCCTAGCTCGGTCGCTAGCACCGAGAACCACACAGCCCCGGAGTCAGCGCTAAGTGTCTGTGTTCCTAACCACGATCAGTCCTTCCAGCACTTCGCTCTGCTCGCAGCAATTTCCTTTAGTTGCCATCGTAACAAAAATAACTCCTTCGTTTAGCTAAGCTAAGCGAGCCGCGCTTGGAACAAGGAGGCTTTATATTCGCCTGCACAGTATTGGAGTGTTTCCCTGGCTTTTGTGTTATGGTAAACCCAGCAAGCTGATCTATCCACACTGGTGGTCGCGTCCACGTGGGAGTTTGGATTTATACAGACTTTTGTTTTGGCCAAGAGACTTGGTGTGAATAGGAAGTCATGGCTCGTCCCTCTCCTGTCCAGAGAGGACTCTCAGGCATACAGGTAACGCTGACTGGTTTATCCTCACCCCACTGTCACACATTCAGCAGCAGCGTACAGTAGAAATGACCTATAATGTGAGAAGAAACACTTCTGTTCTACGATGTCCGCGCTGCTAAGCTCCACAGAGCGCAGTAGGTTTATTATCTAGTAAATGTTTCCCTTGGGGTTCGGATTAAAACACCTGCTACATGATTGTTCATCTTTGGAGTGAGTTGGTTCTGCCAGTAAGACTTGTCTTTGTGCACTGTATGCGTGCTCCATCGCTTTTGCAGTAACTTCCGGTTCTGTAATAAACACAAGGGATACAGAGTCAGGCTGTGTTTCTACATGATACTAGTTCAGTTTCCTGGGGAGTTTCCTGAGCGCCACGAGCCCCGAAACAACACCGGAAGTAGTGGTTGTGAGTGAAGCCGCGATACTGTGTGCATTTGTATGATCCGCCAAAGCAAGTGATTATATTGGAGCTGGTTTAGGGCAGGGGTTTTCAATCCTATTCACAAAGCACCAGTCCAACCAAGCAAGTGCTACACCTGGTTTCACTGGTTTAATCAGTCCAGAGCCTCCAAACAACGACCAAGTGCCTCCAGTACTGTACTGAAAGCCTACAGGCAAACTGCCACTTTGCTGATCAGATTGAATACCCCTGGTTTAGGGAAACTCTGGGTTAGAAGAATAGTTGCTAGTGGTGTTGCGTATCCTTGTCTGATATCTTATGGAGCTGGACCATCAGGCATCATAACTTACTTTGACCCCTTTTACTCAGTCGTGCAAGGAGGCGTGAGCGTTGCTGAACCAATTCTCAGTCCCATCATCTTCCATCTACGCAGCGAGATGTGAGTGCATGTTGATGTGTGAGAATCAGGGTTTTTTTTTCCTTTCTTCTTTTTGCAACATAGTACTCGTAAGTCCTCGTGTCCTGTCCAGGGTGTGTCCCTGCCTCATACACACAGTTCCTGGGATAGACTCCGGATCCACCGTGACCCTGATTGGGATTAGTGGTTACTGATTGAGTGAGTGAGAACATAGTAGGAATGGGCGATATGGACTTGAGACTATAGATATGAAACTAGATCAGGATATTTTCTGGTGTTCATTGCGATAACGATATCAGCGATGATATAAATATAGCACCATTCACTACTGTTTTTGGCCCCAAGTGACCGCTGTTTGCAGTCTTGAGAGCCTCTGAAACACAAACATTGATCTAAAAGGGAAAACTGATTTTCTATAACCAAACCAGTTCCAGGTTGTAGAGGTAGCTCCACGTTTAGTGATAAACTCCTCCTCAGCTTCACGTCCGCATTCCGCCGTACTTGTTTTCGCTCTGCACGTGAGCTGCGAATGGGTCGCACACAGAAATACATCATCAACTAGGCTTTATCGTTATTATCGTGGGAAGATTCATTCTTATCGTGGGGTAGAATTTCTACCGGTATATCGCAAACGATAAGATATTGCCCATCCCTTGAACATAGCAAGTGATTGTAACAGAAACAGAAATGCGGCCTGGTTGTTATTTCTGTCCAGGACCATTCTGAACTTGCTGACACTTTTTGAGAACTCGAATACAAGCAGCAGTGACATGATTAAAAATTGAATAAACACAGTCTAATATTTGATCCTGTTTTATTTTGATTGCATCCGAGTGTAGCCGAAAGTAACATTCCTTTACAATGTTTGGAAAAAAGGAAAGATGGTGTTAGATTTAGGTTTCTTTTAGAAATCGTTTTATTTTGAAGGGTAGTGGTGGAATTGTGGAGAATTTCCAATACTGTTTCAACTGTAGAGCGGTGTGTTAACAGCTATGGGGAAAGTGATTGGTTTTTTTTAAACTTACTTATTACTTGTCTGTCTTCTGTGGCAGGGGTCGACTATTCACTAGCTCTTTCACCCAGAAAAAGTAGGTCAGTGGGGTTGCGCTTTTAATGTAATTAGAATGTGTTTAGTGTAGTGACAACGCTGTTTAACCTAGTAAGAAAGAGACACCGCAGTATTATCAGAAATGTTAATGCTTCAACTCGGATTTGTGTGTTCTTACATAAAGTATTCACACTTGACATGTAACAGTGATGTTGTTGTTATTCAGACCTGGAACATCCTGACTTGTGTCCTGAGTAAAAGTCATGCTTGTCTTGTCGATTGTGCGTTGACTTGCAGCCGTGATGAGTCTGGGCTTGACCTGGTATTAGAAACAATGTCAGTAGTGATTGTAGTATAGCTCTGCAGATCTAGTGCCGGATCAGGTAGGGCTTTGAGGTCAAGAGTCAAGCCTGACTGAGTAACCATTATGTGGCTTACCAGCACTGCAGCACTTTCCTTCCTGTCCCATGTCCCTGTCACACAACTCGCTTATCACCTGATTGTCCGTTCTGGTGCTGTCACAGGTTTTAGATTGTTGTTTTTTATTTGTCATTATCTCTGCCAGTATGTCTCAGTATTCCTAAAGCAGTTATGTTGTATCTTACCCTGAAATTCGTGCTCGTATTCTTTAATAAATTTTTATTGTGGCTGTAAAGTTAGTCATAGCTTCTCTCTCTTCAGCAAATGTACTTTCTGTTTTAACGGGAAATGATATAACAGGCAGGCGTGCTGGCATAAACATGAATGCAGCTGACTGATTGCTGTATGCTGGATAACAAATGAATGAATGGATGAATGAAAAGTTGAGAAATCACAAGTAAACTTCTAGTTGGGCAACCCGAAAAAAAAAAAACAAACACATATTTTTTTTTTTTTTATTATTAATTTTTTTCCTATCCCAAATAAACTATTTTTTATTTTTATTTTTTTTTTTTTTGTTTTTTTTTTTTTTTTCAAAAAACAGGGGCGCGGGGCAAAAAACAACACCCCCCCGGGGGGTTTTTTTTTATTTTTTTTTTTTTTTTTTTTAAATTATAAAAAATATGCTTTAAAATACAAACCTAATTTACTTGTGGAAATACACCATTATTGCCAAATATTAAAGAACTATAAGTGGAAATTAGTTCTCACTTTAATCAGCATCATCCACACCAGTCTCTGTCTCATCATCTCAGGTAAAAGCCAATGGGGAAATAATTGCTGATTCAGTCTGTTCTGTTGGCTAAATTTCTTGATGTTAATGTGTTATTATTAGGTCATTTCAACATTGCACGCTGTCCTCTGGAGCGAATATGAATTCAGTCTTCTCTGTTTTGATGTGACATGCAGGAGCATCGCAGACATTTTGACAGCCAGTACCTTATTAGAAACTGAATAGATAGCCTAATGCCCATTTTGCTGACACGTATCTGTACAGCAACTTGATCAAAGTGTGACATTCACTGTGTGAGAACACACTTGACTAAAGGTTTTAAGCAGACTGACTATTTTTACTACCATGTTTGTTAAACTGGGGGGCACGGTGGCCAAGTGTTTATGACGTTTGCCTCGCACCTCTGAGGTTGGGGGTTCAATTCCCACCTCTGCCCTGTGTACACAGCAGTTGCATGTTTTCCCTGTGCTTCGGGGGTTTCCTCCAGGTACTCTGGTTTCCTTCCCCAGTCCAAAGTTATCTGTTGTAGGCTGATTGACATCTCTAAATTGTCTGTAGTGTATGAGTGTTAAGCTGGCTCTGTAGTCCGTGTGATATTTGCAGGCAGACGGCCAAGATGAGCTTAAAAGGTGGCCTAAATAAAACACTTTCACATCTTTTGGAAAATATACAGATATAGAGGTCTAGATGTCTGAGTATATTATGTCAATTTAAATCGAATTAATTCAGTTTTGGCTTCTGACTGGTTTTCAAGAATTCAGCCACAGTAACATCCAACAGGTTTCCCCACAACACCACACACATCATAATATCCAAATGCCTGGCTGTGAAAAAATCATCAAAAACTTCAGGCAACTCACTGAATAATCTGAATTAAACACGTAAAGATTATTATAGCTCATTGCTGTTGAAATGAAACCTTGTTGCCAGATTGTGGCTGTAAATATTGTTTACCCCCTCTGATTAGCTGTGTAGGGCTCCGCTGCCCCTTTAACTCCATTCCATAAGATCGTGCACTCATGCATGTTAGATAAGTGTGCGTGGGGCGTTGCTCACTTTCATTTTACTTTCATGATAGTGTTTCCACCTGACTGGCAGGGCCAGTGTGAGTAATGTTCAGCTGGAAGAAAAGAATGCAAATGGAGTCTGTCAGGCCACAGGTAAAATCTCTGCTCTTCATTGTAACAAACTTATTTTTTTCACTTTTCTAGTTTTGTTAGTGGCATGTTAATGACCGTTCCATGTGAATGGTAAGAGTGTTTGTTTTGTGTGACAGCTGTTCCAGGCTTTTTGTGCGTGTGGTCTGTGCTTTGTGTATCAAATCATCTTTATCAGGCCTGCAAATAATGAATCCTGTTCACACCTTTATACTGTTACTGTTCAATACATGTTGGCTAGATGAATAAAACACATATATAAGATGTGTAAAGACTCTCAGAGACTAGATTATAAGCCATTAGTCCAAACCTCTGACTGAAGGTGTGGGGAAATGCATATTGTTATGATAAAAAGCAACTCCAATTAATTTCTGAAAACCTTGCATTGTTTGTTTTTGTTTGTTTGTTTATTTATTTATTTATTCTGATCGTTTTAAATTTGAAACAAAAGTAATGTTCCGTTCCTGATGTGAGCGACGCACTGTGACGTCTGCTTTTGTACTTTGTCACAGACTTTTATCAATCTTAAGATTTAGAGGCCAAGTAGTAATACGAGTTTACCGGTATGCTTTAACTCATAAACCAGAATAAACAGAGTAGCGAAGTACTATTCCAAACATAGCTGGTGTATTTTTTTGTCCTTTTTAGCCCGTTGCAAATGTGTCTGGTTTCTGGCCTTTTTAAGGCTGTTTTATTTATTTATTTTATTCCACTTCCATTGTTTTCTTTGCTTTCTTTTCCTGAATGTGCTTTACTATTGAGTGTCTAGTCAAATTCCTTCGATTTTAACATATACCAGCAAACAATGAAAAGGAATCCTTCTGTGAACAGGGCCATTATCTTTGTGTTTTGTGCAGCTCAGGCGGTGTAGTTTTCACTACCCGAGAGGTCACTGGATTTTGGAACTTCATTTAAGTTCTTTCTTACTATGAAAAGTAAATAACTCACGTACATTCTT
This sequence comes from Ameiurus melas, assembly GCA_012411365.1. Taxonomy (NCBI): domain Eukaryota; kingdom Metazoa; phylum Chordata; class Actinopteri; order Siluriformes; family Ictaluridae; genus Ameiurus; species Ameiurus melas. The sequence continues at coordinate 22,599,123 of CM022758.1, read as the reverse complement.
TAAACCGTCCAGATATTATGATCATGTGTTTTTATGTGGAACTATAACTATTGTACATGACAAAATATAGTTTATTAGCATTATGCATTGAGTGTAGTGTGTACAAATCAGGTTGGATATCCAAAAAGATGTGGTTACAAAGACTTTAACTTCTTCAACTCCATCACCTCACATTTAAACACATGTCTTGTAAAAGTAAAGACATAATAGAGAAAACACAGGCTGTGTTGTACAGAACAAAGACTTTGCTTCTTTGAAGCTTGGTCATGGGCACAAACACATTAGGCTTTATGAAATCAGCATGCATTCATTGGTTAAGCTATGAATTCTGCATCATCAAAGAGTGCTTGAAGATAATGCGAGGCCATCTGTCTGAAAGTTGAAGGTGAATCAAAAGTGGACTTTTCAACAGGACAATGATCCTAAGCAAACTAGCAAATCTACCAAAGAATGGCTCAAAAAGAAGAAATGGAGGGTTATGGAATGGCCTAGTCAAAGCTTGGATTTGAATCCCATTGAAATGTTGCAGGCGATTTGAAATGGGCAGTACATGCAAGAAAACCCTCAAACATCTTGCAACTGAAAGAATATTGCATGGAAAAGTGGTCACAAATTCCAGCAAGCCAATTTCAGAGACTGGTGGACAATTATGCAAAATGCCTACAAGAAGTTATTTCTGCTAAAGGGGGCAATACAAGCTTCTGAGGCCAAGGGTGTACTTACTGTTTCCACAGAAGAATATCACATCTATTGATATTTCTGTTGAATAAATGATTGGAAAAAGCCAATTTTCCTTCTGGTTTTGTTCAAGTATATAAACTATATTAATAGGCACTGTTTCAAAGATGATCGAATATTTGCTTGTCCAGATATGTCAAAGGCTAAATTCCAATGGGGTGTACTTATTTATTCACATGACTGTACAGCTTAGTGTCCATTGCAAGGTGGAATGCGGATGGACTTGGTTAACATGGAGTTAGCAAAAGCTTGTGTAATTAAAGCTAACCATATCCTAATGTTCCTTTCTTTCTTCGTTTAGAATATTAAAACTGACCCAGAAGAGCTGTTCACTAAGCTGGAGAAGATCGGGAAAGGCTCATTTGGAGAGGTGTTTAAAGGAATAGACAATCGTACACAGAAGGTCGTGGCCATTAAGATAATTGATTTGGAGGAAGCCGAAGATGAGATCGAGGACATTCAGCAGGAGATCACAGTGCTGAGTCAATGCGACAGCCCCTTCGTTACCAAGTATTATGGGTCATATTTAAAGGTAAGTGCATCATGACTAAGTCAAATCACAGCTATGCACGATGTGAGAAAATGTAAGCTGTGTGTCTTATATGGGCCTGAATGGAACAACGTTGAGGCGATCCTCTTAATGAATATTACCATCATTTACGGTTTTAAAGATGTACAGGCTAGCTCAAAGTTTACGTGACTGTTCTTTTTTTGGGGTTTGATTTGAAAAGTTATCTTATCCTGAACACTGTAAATGCTAGACTGTTAGACACAACAGAAAGAGTTGTACTAATGAACGGACACTGGAGGGAGGATAGAAAGAGATAGGGTCGGAGAAGATGCAGATGTAGCTGGAAACAGGACAGTGTGGGCCCACACTTTTCATGTTTGGGATTATCATACAGTGGATAAAAAAATCTATACACCCCGGTTAAAATGGCAAGTTTTTGTAATGTAGAAAAGGAAAGCAAGATAAATCATGTTGGAGATTTTTATACTTTTATTGTGACCTTATTTTAACCTATTCATTAAAGTGAAAAACAGTAAGAATCAATTTTGGGGGGAGGGGGCCGGGGGTAATTTCTTTTTTTTTTTTTTCTTTCCTCTAAGCTAATTCTTAGTTAAATCACTTTCAGATTTTATCACAGCATTCAATCTTTTTGGGTAAGTTGACCTGGCAATATTTAGCCATTCTTCCTTGCAAAAGCTTTCCAACTCTGTCAGATCGGCTGGGTATCTCCTGTGCACAGCCCTCTTCAGGTCACCCCACAGATTTTTGATTGGATTTATGTCTGGACTCTGGCTGGGCCATTCCAAAACCTTGAACTTGTTTCGGTGAAGCCATTCCTTTTTTGATCTGGAGGTTTGCTTTGGGTCGTTGTCAGGTTGAAGGGTGAAATTCCTCTTCACCCTAAGTGTTCTAGGAGAAGCCTTAAGGGTTTGCACAAGAAACAATCAATTTTAAAGGGACATCCTGTACTTAGTAGTGTCACTGTCTTGCCATGTTTTTTCAACTTGTTGATTGTCTTTAGTGTTCCGTGGTATATCCAATGCCTCTCCCTAACCCTCTCCTAGCGGATGATGTTCACAATGAGATCCCATACCTGCTTTGTAGGCTCTTTGAGGCCCATGGCTTTAGTTGGCTGTTAACAAGAAGTGAGAGAAATCCTATAGGAACAGCTGTACTGTACTTTATTTAGGGCTAATCAACCAGTCACTTTAATTAATGGCAGGTGTATACTAATTAGTATTTAACATGAGTTTGGATGTGATTGGTTGATTCTGAACACTCCCACATTCCCACTTATAAAAGGGTGTGCACACTTATGCATGATGGGTATTGGAAATGTTTAGGTTTTTCTTTCTTCCCCAAAAATATTTGTGGGTGTTTGTCTCTTGTTGTTTATATGTTGCAATTTCACAATAAAGGTGAAAAAGGTTCTGTCATGATTTAACTTTGCAATCACAAAAACCTGCCATTTTTAACATGGGTGTGTAGAAGTTTTGTATCCACTGTACATTGACAGCTTATTTTAGACTAAAGAACAAAGCTCTTTCTGCGATTCGTTCCCACTCACTGAACACACTGTGTTTTGCTTAATTAGAAGCCCAAATATGGTTTTCTTTTTGGTTGTGAATCATGCTTGTGCTTATTAGCATTGCTTTAAGTACAATAAACTATCTGGTATTTTCCCAAATTTTGTTATTTTCCAAAAGTTGTTTTTGAAGGCAATCTTCCAGATATATACTGAAGTCGGGTCAGAACAGGAGTTCTTTCTCTTCTCCCAAATAATTTAACCATTGTTATTTTCTGTGTTAACAGATTACGGTTTTAAGCTGCTATTTAAAAACAGGCGAAAAATGTGTTTGACTCTCCATTTTGCACTGTGATGTGACATTTCTGTGTGAAAGTGCATATTTGGTCAGAGTTTGATAGGTTTATGGGCAATGGGCATTCCATAAGCATCCCAATGTAGATGCTGGCCTACAGTCATTTGTGGAGGACTAGATGTTCACTTCCTGCAATACCACTGCCTTTCTGGGTATTAAAGACCTTACCAAAGCAAGCAAATGGTGTGTTAACAGAATATTCAGCTAGATTTTATTTCATAGAAGTTGTTTTTAAAGAACTGCTGATAAGAGGTTTGTATTGGGATTGGGATCCTGTGGGTCTTGTCAAAAAAGTAACAGAAGTGGGCAGTTTATACTGTTTAGCGCGTTGGAGCGGGCAGTCAGATATGAAGCTTGTGGGATTAGGAAAGACCACATTGAGTGTGTATAGGATGCTTGCACAGTGCAGTGTGCCACATTTACTGCTTTCATTCATTTATCTTTATTAAATGCTTTATTCTGGACCAGGCACGGTGGTTTAGCTGACTAATTTGTTTGTTTTGATAAATAAAACCAGCCAAGTTAATGAGAAAATACCACCAGGAGGTGCAAACAGTAACAACAGTAGTGGGCAGGATTGGTTAGAATTCTTTTAGAAGTGAACGATAATGAGATTGGGGGGAAAAACAATATCATTGTGAAATACTTAAACAAGTCCATCTGGCCCCAACAACCATGGCACATTCAAAGTCACTTACGTTTTTCTCTCTATCCTGATGTTTGATATGAACGTTAACTGGAGCTCAGAGCCTGTATCTGCATGACTGTATGCATTGTGTTACTGCCACATGATTGGCTGAGTAGATAATTGCATGAATGTGTACAGGTGTTCATAATAGGGCATATGGTGTGTTTGTCTGTATAATACCCTTACCTCTTAAACATGGCTAAAAAACTGTACATGGTGTGCATTTTTTTAAAATTCAGATTCATATTAAGACAAGTTGAGGCATACTGTTTAGCATTATTATATCTGTATGCATGTGCCTCCACAGCATTTTTCCACCTCTGATTAAAAGAAAAGGCTGCACATTACACATTTCTGCTTCTAAGAATCTGTCTGGAACAGACTTGCTTTCTTTTTCCGCCTTCCTTTCTTCATTGTTGTTGATCATTTCCTCTCAGAGGCTGCTTTTTCATTTCCTGCCTGATTGTACTCTGTTGTCACTGAATGACAGCACTATGCAGCAATGATTTAATTTTTATGCTATATAAGCATGTTGCTTATGAAAGGCATAGTTAAGTGTAACTCCTTCCCATGAACATCAGGGAATTTGCCAAACTGCTGTTTCTTTGCCATTCTGTTTTATCTAGCTGGAATGACTGTCAGCTTAATTCCTCCAAGTTGTCTTCCAAATTCAGTTTGTGGAAGTCCCTTTTTATATACCATATTCTCACATTCTTTAAACAAGTGTGTGTTTTGTAATGAACAGTTCCTTTTAAAGGTTTTTATTTATGTTTTATATATATATGTATATATATACACACAATCTCACAAAAGTAAGTACAAGAGTCACAGTACATGTTGGCATTCAACTCCGTGATGTCGTCATGGAGGAGTGGAAGAGGACTCCAGTGGCAACCTGTGAAGCTCTGGTGAACTCCATGCCCAAGAGGGTTAAGGTAGCGCTGGAAGATAATGGTGGCTACAAAAAATATTGACACTTTGGGCCCAATTTGGACATTTTCCCTTAGGGGTGTACTCACTTTTGTTGCCAGCGGTTTAGACATTAATGGCTGTGTGTTGAGTTATTTTGAGGGGACAGCAAATTTACACTGTTATGCAAGCTGTACACTCACTACTTTACATTGTAGCCAAGTGACATTTCTTCAATGTTGTCACATGAAAAGATAGAATCAAATATTTACAAAAATGTGAGGGGTGTACTCACTTTTGTGAGGTTCTGTGTGTGTGTGTGTGTGTGTGTGTGTATAAATATATATAATAAATAAAATATTGATTGAGTTTTAAACTACCCCAACACTTGTGCACAAATGTGATTTTAAATGGCAGTATCATATTGGATGGCCTATACTGATTACATAGTTTGTTGTGTGGATCTAATTTGTTACTACAGAACTCACTTCACATGTTAAAACGGGTTTTCTTTATATTTCCATTTAAAACTGATTTTGGCTACTTTTTGTAGCCAGAGACTTTTTTATAACAGTAAAGTACATTTCATGGACCTGCTCAGCAGTTTACTTTTTTTTTTTTCAAACATAATCCATCTATTTATTTGTCATGTATTGGAATCATCTTGTGTTTTTTACTGAGTGTTCCACTCACAGAACACATTCGGTCGAAGTCGATTTTTTATTTTTTATTTTTTAATATAGATTTTTGTTTTTATTTAGGTTTAGATTAAACAAATAACCAGTCAAATAGGCTAATAATGATAGAAACTGTGCATGTTATTTCCACCTCCTTAAAAAAAAATCACAGATCCACTGGGCATGCTTCATTTTGAGAATCCCTTTATTAGTGGATCATAACATGATAACCAGAAACTTCAATGTACGGATGCTGCATTTCAAGCTGCATGTTGGCTAAATGTAGTCATTAACTAAAAGGGCTGGGTGGTACAGCTAAAATCACAATCCTTTAAAATCTGTTTCATGGGGATTAAAAAAAAAACATAGATAATTTATTATTCAATGTAGAGTACATTTGTTATAAATGACACCTTCATGGGCACATGATTTTGTTTAAGTTTTTATTTTGGACCTGCTTAATAGTAGTTGATATGAATAACTTTCACCATTTTGTTCTTCTTAACTCAACCATATGTTCATGGTAGCAGGTCATGTGAGCTCTGCTGTGGGTTTTGGTTGTTTGCTTTTGGCATGACATGCTTCTGTGTTCTGATATGATGTCCTAATATCTGTTGTTTTCTTGCTCTTTCTGTTTCAGGGCACAAAATTATGGATCATAATGGAGTATTTAGGAGGTGGATCAGCATTAGATTTGGTGAGTAGTACAGTGGTGCTTGAAAGTTTGTGAATTTGAGAATTGAGAATTGTTTTTATATTTCTGCATAAATATGACTTAAAACATCACCAGATTTTCACACAAAAAAGTAGACAACGAGAACCCAAAAATAATCTACTTGATCATACAGTTATGTGAAAAAATAACTACATCCAATGGAAATTGTCGTCTCATATTTGATCATTTGATCATCTTTGAAACAGTGCCTATTAATGAAGTTGATGCACTATCAACAGAAAATGTAAATTTTGTAGCAATTTTAACAATTTAAATTAGCAAAAAACCAGATCAGTCACATGGGGGAATAAAGTAAGTACACCCCTACATTAGGGCTGCACAATTAATCGTATATCGATTACGATTTTGACTGCCCACGATTACATAAAAATGATCAACCGCGATATTTACGTTTAAATTTCGCCCATATAAAACTCTGTTGCATATCAAATCAAGCACTTCCTAAACTCTCAGCCAGTCACCATAGAGCGGTGCAGGGATGATGTCATTTTGTGCTGAGGGGACGTCATGACACTAACATGCTGCTAAATGGGAGTACAGATGTTGTCGGAGACATTAAACGTCAAAAAACTTTGCAGATAAACTGGTTCAGGTATGCTGTGCACAATTCCCTAAAAGCTTGGTGATGGTGCCGTTGAAGTCCTGTGACCTTGGTGTAGTTCGTTTATAGCATACTATTAGTTGTTTATTTCTGCCGATTGTATTTAGGCTTCAAACTTCATAAGAGTTGTGTTCATTTTTTAAAATTATCTTGATGCCCAAAATGTGTTAGTATTGTAAACTGTTTTTGATCACAGAGCTTATTTTTTGCAATAATCCAAAAGCCTATGGGAAAAACCTATTGGATTTTTGTCAAGGGAACCAGTACGATGCTAACTTCCAGGTTCCGATCCAAAATGACGTCTTCCCTGCGCCACTCTGTTGGGTGATTTGGCTGCGTCTCTCCTCCTGTAAACACTGTTATTGTCTTTTCTGCATACGCCTGAATTTTCATTTGGTTGCATATTGTTATATTTGATTGCATATTTTCATTTGGTTGATGGCATTTTTATTTTTAATTGTCCTATATTTTGGGTACAATTTTATTTATATTTTGCTTCTACGAGATGATACACATTAAGGACCAGTCTAATTTGATGCTAAGATTTGTACATCTCAATGTTGATCAAAATAATCGTGATTATCATGTTGGCCATAATCGTGCTGCCCTATCCTACATTTATCTCACCTTCAAATTCATATAATTAGAATCAGGTGTACTAATAAGATTAGGTGCCAGTGATTAGAACCTGCTTAGGGGAGTGCAGGTATTATTTATACCCCTCTCATATCTAGTGTCTGGTGTTCCCTTTGTTTTTGAGGTGTGTGGTGTCATCATGCCAAGATCTAAAGAGTTCTATAAGGTTGCAGATGCCTAGGAGTCTGGCAAGGGATTTTTTTGCAAAAGATCTCCAAGTTTCTGTCTGAGCAGAGATCCAAAATTTAATTAAAGGGTCTGCTAGTAAGTCTTGCAGCTATTGGTGTCAAAGTCCATGCTTCTACAATCAGAACAAGATTGCACAAAGTTGACCTGCACGTGAGGTATGCCAGGAAAAAAACTTTGCAAGAATACAGGTTGTCGATGAACATATAGGCCAAGACCAGGCCTTTTGTGCTCTGGACAGACAGATCAGATAGAGTTGTTATCTGATACAGTGACCGAAGACATGCTTGTTGCAATGTTGGATTTGAAATGTGGGATTTGAAATGGGCAGTACATGCAAGAAAACCCTCAAAAATTGTGCAATTTTATTGCAAGATGTTACAAATAAAAAGTATATTGCATGGAGAGTGGTCAAAAATTCCAGTAAGCCTGGTGGACAATTATGCAAAATGCCTGCAAGAAGTTATTTCTGCTAAAGGGTGCAATACCAGCTTCTGAGGCCAAGGGTGTACTTGCGTTTTCCACAGAAGAATATCACATCTGTTAACATTTGTTGAATAAATGATTGAATAAATGAAAAGATACTTTTCCTTGTGGTTTTATTCAAGTATTTCAACTTTATTAATAGGCACTGTTTCAATGATGATCAAATGTTTGCTTGTCCAAATATGTAAAAAAAAAAAAAAAAAAAAAGGCAACAATTTACCAGGGGTGTACTTATTTTATCACACGACTATTTATTGAGGATTATGATCAAGTATTATATGTCTGTGGCAAAAGTATGTGAACTTTTTGCTTTTAGTATCTGGTGTGTGACCCCCGTGCAGCAATAACTGCAACTAAACATTTCCGGTAACCGTTGATCAGTCCTGCACATCAGCTTGGAGGAATTTTTGCCCATTCCTCAGTACAGAACAGCTTCAACTCTGGGGTGATTTTGGGTTTCCTCACATGAACTGCTCGCTTCAGGTCTTTCCACATTGCTATTTGATTATGGTCAGGACTTTGACTTGGCCTTTCCAAAACATTAACTTTATTCTTCTTTAACCATTCTTTGGTGGAATGACTTTTGTTCTTAGGGTTGTTGACTTGCTGTATGACCCACTTTCTCTTGAGATTCAGTTCATGGACCGATGTCCTGACATTTTCCTTTAGAATTTGCTGGTATATTGTTCCAACAATGATGGTAAGCCGTCTAGGCCCAAACCATGATACTACCACCTGCATGTTTCACACATAAGGGTAGGTTCTAATGCTGAAATGCAGTGTTTTCCTTTCTTCACACATAACGTTTCTCATTTATTTATTTTTTTGCCTTTGTTTATTTATTCATTTTCATAGGATTCATTTACATGTGATTCATTTCTCATTTAAACCAAAAAGTTCCACTTTGGTCTCATTCATTCACAAAACATTTTCCAGTAGCCTTCTGGCTTGTCCATGTGATCTTTAGCAAATGGCAGCTGGGCAGCAATGTTCTTTTTGGAGAGCAGTGGCTTTCTCCTTGCAACCTGCCATGCACACCATTGTTGTTCAATGTTATCCTGATTGCGGACTCATGAACATTAACATTAGCCAATGTGAGAGGCCTTTAGTTGCTTAGAAGTAAACCTGGATCCATTATGACCGCATGGACTATTACACGTCTTGCTCTTGGTGAGGGTAACAATGGTCTTGAATTTACTCCATTTGTACACGATCTGTCTGACTGTGAATTGGTGGAGTCCAAATTCTTTAGAGATGGTTTTCAATCTTTTTCAGCCTGATGAGCACCAGAAACTCTTTTTGAGGTCCTCTGAAATCTCATTTGTTCCTGCTGTGATACACTTCCACAAACGTGTTGTGAAGATCAGACTTTGATAGATCCTTGTTCTTTAAATAAAACAGGGCGCTCACTCACACCTGATCATCATCCCATTGATTGAAATCACCTGACTCTAATTTCACCTTCAAATTAAACTGCTAATCCTAGAGGTTCATATAATTTTGCCACTTGAATTAAGTGATATGTAATAAATGTATAAACAGATGTAATATTGGATCATTTTCCTTAATAAATAAATTATGAAAGCATAATATTTTTGTCTCATTTGTTTGGTTAGTTGTCCATTTTTAGGACTTCTGATGTTTTAGGTCATATTTATACGGAAATATTGAAAGTTCTAAAGCCTTCTCAAACTTTCAGTTACCACTGTATGTAATATTCAGCATGACAAGTTATCGGTTCATATTGAGTAGTCCTGTGAAGTATACCACAGTGCCAATACATGTAGGGTCCATCACACTGTCCCCTCTGTCGCAGCTGGAGCCAGGGCCACTGGATGAGTACCAGATTGCTACTATACTGAGAGAAATTCTCAAGGGGCTTGAGTACTTGCATTCAGAAAAGAAAATTCACAGAGACATTAAAGGTACCTTAATAATGTTGTCAATTTATTGAGTGCATTGTGAAATAAAACTGCATTATCAGTTCTGACATGGAAATTCATCTCAAAGCATAACGTGTGTGTGTGTACATCCACAGCTGCTAATGTGCTGCTGTCCGAGCAGGGTGATGTGAAACTGGCTGACTTCGGTGTGGCAGGCCAACTTACAGACACTCAGATCAAGAGGAACACATTTGTGGGCACTCCATTCTGGATGGCACCTGAGGTCATAAAACAGTCAGCGTATGATTCGAAGGTCAGAACCCATTACACCTCCTGACCAAATCAGATATGAACTCTGCTACACACTGACGTAGGGTTTGAGTGTATACTGATAGTGTAACAGACCGCCAGGTGATCAGATATGCCTTTCTTTATCTCTTCAGAAATGCTTTACCGTTTCCTTGTTTCTGTATGTGTGACAAAGCCAGAGTGACTCTGATTCCGATTATGTCCAAACTTGCATTACCGTGTTGACTCACACACAACTTCCTTATTGTTCTGAGCAGTCTATGAAACATGGTTCATTCAGTGTTGTGTAATTCACTCGTTTCTTGTAAGGGATGATTTGGCGGATAGTCAGAAATCCTGTAGGCGACTTGTTTTTTCATTCTATGAATTTCAGAGTTCTGTGTTTGTTTAAAACGTCCATATTGGTCTAATATTGGTCCTGCTTGTGCTACCATAATGGCTCTCACTCATCAAGGCATGGACTCCACAAGACCTCCGAAGGTGTGCTGTGGTATCTAGCACCAAGATGTTAGCAGCAGATCTGTTACATCCTGTAAGTTATGAGGTGCAACTTCCACAGGTGCTTGATCTGATTGAGATCTGGGGAATTTGGGGGCCAAGTCAACACCTTGAACTCTGTCATGTTCCTCAAACTATTGGTGAACAGAGAGAATACTATGGGTACCACAGAGAGTGCCAGGACCCAAGGTTTCCCAGCTGAACATTGACCCATCTTGCTGCCTCTGCCAGCTTGCCTTCTTCCCATAGTGCATCCTGGTGCCATCTCTTCCTAAAATAAGTGATACATACTCACCTGGCCATCCACATAATGTAAAAGAACATGTGAATCATCAGACCAGGCCACTTTCTTCCATTGCTCCGTGGTCCAGTTCTGGTGCTCGTTCAGTGGTGGACAGGCATCAGCATGGCACTCTGACCGACCTGCAGCTACACAGCCCCATCTGCAGCACGCTCCGATGCAATGTGTTCTGACACCTTAATATAATTGTCAGCATTAATTATTTCAGCAATTTAAGCTACAGTAGCTCTTCTGTGGGATTAGACCAGACGGACTAGCCTTCACTTCACTTGCGCCTCAGTGAGCCTTGGGTGCCCATGATCCTGTCACCGGTTGTTCTTACTTGGACCATTTTTAGTAGGTACTAACCAGTGGATACCAGGAACACTCCACAAGACCTGCAGTTTTGGAGATGCTCGTCTAACCATCACATTGTTACCCTTGTCAAAGTTGCTCAGGTCCTTACGCTTGCCCATTTTTCCTGCTTCCAACTCCTCAACTTTGATAACTGACTGTTCACTTACTGTCTAATATATCCCATCCCATGACTGGTGCAATTGTAACACGATAATCAGTGTTATTCATTTCACCTGTCAGTGGTTTTGATATCATTACTGATCAGTGTATATTCGTTTATTTACAATCATAGTATGAGATTTGAGAAAGGGTTTAACAAGTGAACAGAGTTTTTAAAGAGACGCTAAGAGCTTGCGTTTGTGTGACAGCTCCCTGATCACTCCCTAATCATAAATGTGTAGCTGTAAAGTCTCTAACAATTTTTACAAGTTTATATGGAACCTGTCAGTCAAGGGGATGAGCTTTGACCTGCACTATAATATCACATTTAATCATCTATATGCGCCAGACCTTTCATGATCCTTGTTCACTCTTCTCATAGGAAAGAGTTAATGTAGTAGAGTAAAAGCATGAATGCATGTGAGTGTTAGTGAACTGTTTTATGCATTAAGTGATTCGCTTGTTTTTCAGGCAGATATATGGTCGTTGGGTATAACCGCGATAGAGTTGGCCAAGGGAGAGCCGCCCCACTCTGAACTGCACCCCATGAAGGTTTTATTCCTCATCCCAAAGAACAACCCACCCACTCTGGAGGGAAACTACAGCAAACCGCTAAAAGAGTTTATAGAAGCCTGTCTCAACAAGGAGCCGAGCTTTGTAAGCATTCATTATTTCAATAGTTATATCTACCTGAGCAACACAATGCTGTTTCTAACTGCCGCTTGGTTTAAAAGCTTTAACTCGTTCATATACTTGTAGGACTTTGGATTTGCCTGTCTGTGAGGTTGTTGTTTTTTTTAGCTGGATGCTTATGTTGTATCTTTCTTTCTGCAGAGACCTACAGCCAAAGAGCTGCTGAAACATAAGCTTATTGTACGTTACTCAAAAAAGACCTCGTACCTCACAGAGCTCATTGACCGGTACAAGAGATGGAAGTCTGAGCAGAGTCGAGAGGATTCCAGCTCCGACGAGTCTGACTCGTAAGCACAGGCTGATTGCTTTTTTTTTTTCCCCCACCATTTTTTTTTAACTTCCAACATCTTGGTACACATTGGTTCAAACCAAAGTTGAACAAAGGTACACAAATGACATTTATAGTGTTCAAAATGAGTAGAGTAGCATACTGATTCAATACACTTGGTTAATTTTTAACTGGTAAACTGACAGTAAAACACAATTTTAATTTGCAACACAAAGTATATATAGTGCCCTCCACTAATATTGGCACCCTTGGTAAATATGAGCAAAGAAGGCTGTGAATGTTATTGTTTAACCTCTTGATATTTTGTTTAAAAAAATCCCCAAAATACTCCACTCAAATGGATATCAAACAATTGAAAACACAACACAGGTTTATAAAAAAAAATAAATAAATCTTTGTTTAAAAATTTGTGCCACTATTATTGGCACCCCTATGTTATTGAATGTTATTGCTGCGATGTGCAGCAAAAGGTTGTTGAGTTTCACAAAATGGGAAGTGGTTATAAGAAAATAGCACAAACATTGAAAATGCCCATTTCCTCCATCAGGGCAATAATTAGTTCCAGTCAACTGGAAATGAATCAAGTCAATTGAGATCGGTTTCTATGGTCAGATGAAACCAAAACAGATCTTTTTGGCAATAAATGCCAGAGGTGGTTTTGGCGCACGCAGAGAGGTTTGGCCACAATTAAATATGGTGGTGGCTATTTAATGTTTTATGGTTGTTTTTCTGCCAGAGGACCTGGACATTTTGTTAGGATACATGGCATCAAATATCAACAGATATTAAATGAAAACCTGACTGCCTCTGCCAGAAAGCTTAAAATGGTCCGTGGTTGGATCTTCCAGCAGGACAGTTATCCAATATATACATCAAAATCAACACAAAAATGGTTTCCTGACCACAAAACCAAGGTCCTGCCATGGCCATCCCAGTCTCCTGACTTGAAGCCCATAGAAAACCTGTGGGGTGAACTAAAGAGGAGAGTCCACCAGCATGGCCCTCGAAATTTGAAGGATTTGGAGAGATTCTGTATGGAGAAATGGTCTCGGATCCCTTACCATGTATTCTCCAACCTCATCAGCCATTATAGGAGAAGACTCAGAGCTGTTATCTTGGCAAAGTGAAAGAGCACAAAGCATTGACTAAGAGGGTGCCAATAATTGTTGCACAACTATATTTAATGATGTTAATGATGGTCTTTATCACATATACATATGCACAGCAAAATTATTTTCTTCGCATACCCCAGCATGTATACAGCACCCCTGGAGCAGAGAGGGTTAAGGGCCTCGCTCAAGGGCCCAACACTGGCAGCTTGGCAGTGCTGAGGCTTGAACGCCCAACCTTCCAATCAGCAACTCAGAGCCCCAACCACCAAGCCACCACCGCCCCCAGATTTTTTTATTTTTTTTTTAAATAAACCTGTTTTGTTTGGAATTGTTTGATATCCATGAGAACAGAGTATTTTTCTGATTTGAACAAAAGATCAAAAGGTTAAACAGAGAATTTTTCACAGCCTTCTTTGCTCATATTTACCAAGGGTGCCAATATTAGTTTAGGGCACTGTATACTGTCTATTCATTATTTTGAGTATTAGGATTCTTTCAGGTAACAGGCAATGTATAATGCAAATTTTGTAAGCTTTACCACATGGGAATTCTCAAATTAATCATACCAGTGAATTTAATTTTAATGTGTTATTGGTTAACATTTTATTTAGCTACAATTGTGACAGTACTCCCCTGCCCTTTTTGCCAATTCCAGTTAAAATCAGTCTCTGTGTCTTTACTCAGGGAACAGGATGGACAGGCCTCCGGTGGTAATGACTCGGGAAATGATGATTGGATCTTTACCATCCGAGAAAAAGACCCCAAAAAAATCCAAAATGGAATCATGCAGTCGTCAGAACTGGACCACAGCGAGGTGAAGGTGAGTGAGAAACTCTCAGCCTTATACATGTGTACAGGGGTCCATTTGATGGGGAGGGGGAGCACAGAGAATGCTTTTGTACTGAGCGCAGATATGTGTGGATCATTCCTATGTACAATCAGTAAATGTCATTATTCTGATTGGGTTTATTATAAAACCTTCTTGTAATTACTGAATCAGAACCGTTTCAGATTAATGACCGCAGTAATGGTTCCCTTTGTGTTCATTTGCGGTGTGAGGCATTACATTTCTCTGATAAATTGCTAGCTAATTTTTAATGCCTTTTGCATAAATGTATATAGTATTATAGTTTTTTCTTTCAATCCCCATCATTGACCAAAGCCGAAGTTCATGTTTAGTTTGTAAACCTCCACAACCAGCATCTTTGTCAGCAGTCAATGCTGATATAAATATGTATAATTGTGGTTCTCCCTCCCACAGGTACAGAGCAGTGTGCAAAGGCCTTTGTCTCAGAGCTTGTCGACTATTATATCTCCGTTGTTTGCAGAAGTAAGAACTTAATCACATATTTATTTGAAGTGCACTTATTAGACTTGGACGACTTGCTGTTTTACTGAACATTTTTGTGTATAAAAAAAAAAAAAAATTACCCATAGAATTTAGTGTTGCATGCAGGCTCCATAAGTAACATCTGCTTTTATGCACTACATTGATTCAAAACATGGAACTGTGCATATAAATAAAAATAAAAAAATCCCATTGTTGTTAATAATAATAATAAGAAGAAGAAGAGGAAGCTGCTGTGTTGCAGTGCAAAGCAGCAGCCTCCTCTTGGCTTCTGTATGTGGGTCAAATAAGCCATTTGAGTACTAGGCCTGTTGCTGCTGAGTACCACAGGAGAGTTAACAGTTTACCATTTGCTCCTCTCTCTTCCAGCTGAAGCAGAAAGGTGAAGCGAGTAATGGAAAGCCAGAGGCAGTGGATGAGCTGAGGGAGGCCATATTCCTGGCAGAAGAGGCATGCCCAGGCATCTCAGATTCCATGGTCACAGAGCTAGTGCAGAGACTGCAGAGGTATGATTCATGGATTAAAGTTCTCCAGCACCTCCACAGATTTAGGGGGGGTGGGGTGAGGGGTGGGTGGGTGTGTGCGTAATTCTAGGTACATGTATGTAATTCCAAATTTCAAAGTGGTTACACACACCTTAATTCTCTGGTACTTGACACGAAGTCTCATGGCGCATCGGGTATGAGAATGAAGTAAGCTTCTTGATGCTTGTGGCCATCTGTGTATAAGGAAAAAGGAAAAAATGGCCGCTACAAGGAGTAAGTGGTAAACATGATACTCTTAAATGTTTGCAAATGACCAAAAGCTGAGCTTTGTCATGATCATGTCCATCAAATGGACTCCACCTGTAAAAGTAGCCAGTAGTTGGCTGTTTATTGACATAGCAGACTCTAGAGATATACCACAAAAATTTGTAGTGTTCCAGTTACATTAAAAAAGGATCCAAGAATACAAAGCAATACTATTCCTTCTGTCTGGAGAAGCAGCTTACATGACTAACTGGAGGCAAGATTTGGCATTTAACCTTTAATCATTAGTGATTAGTTCATGGCTATAAATGAGATATTTTGAAATGGTTCTGTTTGGTTTTGTAGCGGTGCTTCATGTTACCAATTTTGACTCGTTTCTCCCCTTTCTGACCAAATGTCTCTAGCCCTGTAGCTAGGTCTGATGAGCTGCCTAAATAATTTACTGACTACCTGCTTTCGGAGTGCTAATGGTTCTTGTTTTGAAATCTAGACTTGCTAAATGACGGCCTTTTTTATTTTTTAATAAATAATATACATTGATCAGTTCTACTACAGTACACGGGTCTGGGTCTGCCAATTGTCATCCTTGCTCTAATGAACGCTAGAGGTCTGGCTATTCATAGTAATAAAGGTAAATAGAATTAGACCTTCTTCTCTCATTGTCTTTCTGACTAACCACAGGTATGTTCTTTCTGGCAGGTTTGCGGTTCCCCAGGCCTCATCTCACTGACTGCTTGCTGTGGATTCTCCTCTCTCCCTCGTAGTGTAGCCTCTCACACACACACTCACTCAGTCACTCACTCAGCCTGTACCTGGCACACTTATTTTTATTTTTTTATTTTTTGGTTTACATATCAGGTGAATGGGTAGTGTTGTGGAGCCCTGGCTGGGTTTCGACTCGGACTCAGACTCGCCCCTTCTGAGAGCAGTGCACCTTGTTCAGCACACACAGGGGAGGGGTGGAGCAGCAAGTGGTTGCACCAGCCATGTGCAGGTTCTTTCCAAACTGCATGTGTAAAATAGTTTGTGTCTTAATGACACAATTTTATTGTTAACCGTCTAGCGAGTGCAGATTCAGTGGTAACATGAAAGCTAAATCAACTGTCATGTTGGGAATTTACATTGATTCATTCATTTCATTCACCCTCTAGCCAAGAGATGGTTAGTTAACATTTCAGTAGAGAATGTATGTCAGAACTTTAGTTAAAATGCAAGGAGTGGTTGTTGTATGGTAGTTGTACATGAGTATTTTTTATTATTATTATTATTATTATTATTATTATTTTTATTTTTTTCAGTAGTTATCAGCTGGTCAGTTTTATACAATACCCTGTTTTACACGTGTCCCTTCGCTAGTGTAAGTCTTACACTATGGTATTTAATTCAAGCTCTGTAAAGTAGGCAGACAGTTTTGTTAGAACTTGGACAGTTGGTGCAAACCAGTTATTGAATGTGCAGTGTGTGAGAACTTTAAGGTGTGTGCATGCGTGCTGTAGGCTCCCAGCAGTGAAGTCATGATGATCCTTTATTATTCTTTTTTTTTTTTTAACTCAGGTATCCTGCTCTCAGTAACTGGAGTCTTCTGAGAGGCAGACTGAGCGTGCTCAACTGGGTGTGTAAATGTGTGTGTATATAGGCTTCCAACATGTCATGAGGTACGCTAATGAAAACACTGTGTTTAAAAATGGCCAACTGCTCCTGTAGATATTGTTCATTAAGATATATACGTCAACTGGCCATCACTGAGATTGCCTTGTCTTTTAATTTGCTTTTTCTTTTTTTCTTTTTCTTTTTTTACTTTTAAATCATTTGATGACATTTTTTCATGGATTGAACTGAACGCTGCCATTGGACCTATTATCACACATCTTTGTTCTTCTCTACCTTCACAGTGCCATTCATACTCTCCTATTGTTTCCATTTACCAATCTGTTCGAGTCCAACGTTTAGGAAATATATTGATAAAGTTGCAATCCCAAATTTTTTTCTAATCATTTCGGTCATGGAAAAATAATGCTGTACACTATGATTTTATTATTATATTTTCTTTAAAAGCTCCAGACTATTTCACCAAACTCCAGTCCTTCTGATTTGCTGTAAACTTGTCATATGCCGCTAAATCCTCATGTCTTCCTGGAAATTGAAATGGTACAGGGTGTTTTTAAATGTACCAACAGCTTGAATTGCACTTAGAGAACTGCCTTCTTATGATACATGAATTAGCCATAAGACATAAGCATGAAACTTGTACAGTGCATTTCACCTCCATGCGTATAGGACCGCTGATGTGAGCACCATCTACAACGTCATGAGGTCTCACTCTGGTGCATTTCGAATCTGTTCATTGCTCATGTACATTTACTGTCCGTAGTGAAAAGCTAGCATCAGCAAACGTGTTGTGGTAGAACTGCACTTGTGCTTACCCGTAATCTTGTTTTAACCTGTAATTGCATTTATTCACCAGGTTTTAAAACGTTAATCCAGTGAGTTAAAGCTATAGCGTAAAAATAGCATGGGATTCTGAGCGTAAGGCAATTCTAGATAAATCTCTTTTCTAATTGTTTGGGGACATGGCTGCTATCACAAGCATGATGCATATGCATGTGTGTAGCAAGTGTTTTTTAAAATCCCGAAATCCAGCTGTTTAAATTCATTTTAAAAAGCTTTATGTGAACATTTACTAAAATTTGAATTTTTTGTGCTTCTTAAATTGCACACTTTGTTTTAAAAACAGTTTGGGAAATGTAAAGCTGTTCAAGACAGGAAATTCGAAACAATTTAATGACAGTAGTGTATTTTTTTTTTAAATACTCCGCTATAATGTCTATAAAGTTGGACACTGATTTAGAAAGAGATGGAGAACAAGACACTGACCATGAAACCACTAATAGTTCAGAGAGCATCATGAGGAATGATGTTTGTTTCATGTAGTCAGGTGGAAAGTAACTTGGTTATCGTCTTAATTATGATCAAATTATAATATACTTATAACGGGTCATAAGACTAGATTGGAATTATTCATTTCAAAACTGAAGAATGGGACTGAGACTGAAATAAGACTGATTTAATGATGAGGCTATTAACATGCTCGAAGAAACAATTACTGAAAGATTAAAAGAAGCTGAATTTTCTGCAAGTGAAGCTGTTCAAATCATTGCTGGTTTAATGTTTGTCGTTCCGTCTCCAAATCCCACGGATGGCATTTTAATAGAAGCAGAAATCTGCACTCGAGTTCAAACAGCCTGTCTGTTTACTACAAAGTGCCCCCCTCCCCCTCTTTATTTTGGCCCTTGTAGAGATTTTTTTCCCTTATTATTGATATTTGCACCTTTTCCATTTCGAGTCTGAATGTGTCCGTGTGTGTACGCTGTAATTTTCTGAGATCATGGTTCGTCTTGTTTATCTTCGTGACTGAACTTTCTTGAGTATGGCAATAAATTAGGCTGTCAGGTTTCTCAGCACAGATATATTCTATGGAACAGAATTCAATATTTTTATAAGTGTAAAGTGCAGTATTATCTCTCAAATGAATTACACCATATGCTATCTAACTGATTTTCAAACAGTGTAATTTTCTGTAACATTGCTGAGTGTATAGTCTTGTACATAATTCTTGCTTTTGTCATCAAATACCAAGGTACTGAATTCCTTGCAAGCTTTTAAGAAAAATAAAACGATGATAGTTTGATTTGCCTGCTATGTGATGTGTCGGTGGAAATAAGTATTATTATTTATTTTTATTTTTACTGAACTGAAATTGCCATTTACTTCTCAGAAGTACTTAGTACATGCTGTTCTTGGGTCTAGGCCTGGATTTTGTCTATTATAACAATAGATGAGTCATTACTATCATAGATTAAGATTCCATTCATTTATCCTGACTTCCAGTCTCTTGATTAATAATCACTACCATGAGTTCAGCACAGCAAGTTTTATTCATACATCAAAAAACAAAGATCAAATTTTCTCACACTATATACAGGTATTACATACAATGTTTATACACATATTACATATTTTATACAAGAAAAATATACATAAAAATGTAAACTTTTGTATACAAAAAATACCTTAGACATTAAACAAGGACCAATAACAAAAAGGTGACTAGATTATTAGCTCATCCTATCATTTAAAAACAGTTATACAGTACATTCACTGAGTATAGGAATTTGTCAGCCATTGTTCAGCTTTTAAGCGGTTTCAAGTGCCAGTGGAGCCCTGAAGATGGCTTGCTTTAGAGGGTTGACTCAAGTTGACTGTGCAGTAAATCTCAATGCAACTTCGATCCGGGGGTTAGTACAGCTGTAGGGATATGACACCATGGCATGGTACTGAGAAATTCAATACTCGGAACCATTTCTGAATAAACAAAAAGGCAATACTCTTGTTTGCAGAGGCTTGATTTATAAGAACAAAATGAAATGATGAAACTCACTGATGCTTTAGCATGATCGCACTTTTAAACTGGTCCATGGGAGTTAAAAATCAAATTACATTTGAATCTTTCATTTTGATTGGTTTAAAAATAAAAATAATAATATTCAGTATGCCCATCACCACACTGGCATTCCAATGAAACTCTGTCTTTGGACGCAAGCTTCCACGATAATCCAGTTAATTCACAATATGGGTCATTTGTGGTTGTATTCATGCAAACACCAGATTTTCCACTAGTACTGCTAGTTGGATTTTAATAGCTATCAAAAATACTGTTGAACATTATCACAATGTTTTTGCCCAAAGAAATTACAAGAAAACACAAACATTCATTCAACTGGAAATATCAATCACTGGAATTTTGATAGCCATTAAAACTAGTGACGGATACACCACGAAACCAGAACCCCATCTCATATCCTCCAAATCAGGTCTTCTTTTTCTTCGAATAATTTTGTAGCTGCTTCAATGCCACCAAATGAACCTCACCAATTACGTCCAGATTCAATTACTACGCTATAAATATGTTACATATGACAATATATGTGATCGTTATTCTGTCTAAAATCTACCAAAACCACTGATTGACTGCCAGAAGTGACGGTGTATTAAAAACAGGCCAGGATTAAGTGAAGGTGGCTGCCTCTCAAGGGGAAGAGTCTGAGTGATCAAAACATTGCCACACTTTACAGGCCATGCAGCCGGCCGAGTGTGGAGTCTAAACCTGGTTTACTGTGGAGGTTCGAAGAGGAGAAGTGTGTGAACAGTCCTGCTCTGTAGAAATTGCACCAAAAAGGTCCCAGCACAGCAAAGACACAAAAGACCATTCAGCCATGCAGTCCTCATGTCTAGCCCCTATTAAAAAACTGCTCTGCTTTAAAGAGAAACCTCACTAAGCCATTTGATTCTAAACTTAATAAGCACCATAGACAGGAACATTTTGAATCCTCATATTTGGTGAAAAATCAACGTGTATATATATATTTTTTTTCTTTCATCATAAAAGCTATTTGTTTTCCGTACGAGTTATGTCGGTGTTTTATAAATGAGAAGAACACAGTCTAGCTCTAAGCTCTGTATTACGCAGAAGAGATCTTTTTTCGGTTTTAAATGACAAATGTTTTCACAGACCCACACCGTTCATGCAGTCTGGCTGCTCTGAGGTACACAACTAAAACTGACACACGGTTTAAATACTGTAATGATAGAATTTGCTGATGTGCTTTATTGCTTTGAGTAACCAGGTCTTTGCCTTCAGGTGCCTGTGAGGTCTCTGAACAGGAAAGTTTACAGCCCAGGATAAGTCCACTGAGTAAGCGTCATCTGAGTGTCTGCATAAAAGGTTTAATATGTACAGTGCAAGATAAAATCTTCTGGATAAAAGCTGTTTGGCAGATATTCTCAGTGTTTTGACACCCTCGCTGTGATCAATTTAAATTTATTTATTTATATATATATATATATATATATATATATATATATAAAAATATAAAAAAGTGTACTCGTAAACAGCACAGACACTACTGCTACTGCTTAACGAAGCCTTGAATGAGAGACGGAGGGGTCAGTAAATGATGTGGGAGAGGCAGTAACATGGTGACCGCTGTGCTGGGTTAAACCAAACCTCCAACTGAAACACAAACTCAGCACAACAAGCAAACATCATGATACCCCCTCCTCTTCAACTGCTTTAACAGAACCCTGAAAAGGCTAAGATGTAGGGGTGGGTGTGTGTACATGCCTGTCTGTTCTTTTCACTTGCTCTGCTGGAAAGTAGGTGCAACACTATTGGCACCTGCAGCAGTGACACCAGCGCTCGTGAATCCTGTCGGGGGCGCTGTGGAACTGTGGCTGGGCTGTACGTCTTTCGGGATGCCGCTGTGAGAGGCGAGCTGATGACCGAAGGCTGCGCTGAATTGTGGGAGCTGCAATTTGGGCTGGCTAGTGCTGAGCAGGTCACAGGGGGAGTTTGGAGGAGAGGAGGAGGGAGCAGAGGGTAGGTGTGTGATGGAGGGAGGAGTAGACAGAGCGGTGGAGAGGAGATGAGTGTCCTGTGTCAAGAGGTTCCCAAACTGCATTGGTTCTGTGAGGGAGAGGGCGAGGTTGCTCCAGGAGGAGCGAGGAGCGCCTGGTAATCCGCTGAGAGGCACCTCCAGCAGGAGAGGAGGCTCAGTCTGGTAAGAGACAGAGTGTGGGGAGGAGATATGGTCGCTGTAAGGAGACGGCACGTGGTCACTGCTGTAATGGCTGCCTGGAGGAGAGGAGGGCAGCGCAGGCTCTCGTTTAATGAGAGCCGAGTGAGGGAACGTTCGCTCATTCAGTGCACGGTTCGAGCCAGCAGCAGGGACTGAGGCGGTGGCTGGTGGTGGCTGCGGAGACAGGGATGGAGGGAAATGCTCATCTGCTGAGTGATGAAGGAGATTGTCCTCCAGCTCCAGACTCGGGAAGCTGTCCGACGCTATTCGGCCGTTTAGGAGGTCGCCCATGGCGGTCACCGTGACCCCGGAACCAGAGAAGACACTCATGGCGCGATGGTCATCAGCCGGGGCCAGTTCAGCCATGGAGTTTAAACACACCAGCGTGTCAGTATATGAACCCATAGCCTGGAGCGCACGAACCAGCTCCTCTGCCTCTTCGGTGGTAGGAAGCAGCTCACCATTCTTACCTAAACACAAATATTGTACATTTTAATCCACACGCAGAAGAGCTGTGGAGATATCACACAATTACAACAAAGGACACAGACGGTTTAATTCTAAATACCAGGCATGCACAGGAGCTCCACACAGACAGTAACACCCGTGCACCACCATGTCACCTACATTAAATTCACCTACCAAAAAGTATCAATTCTTTTGATGTCTTTTTTTAACCTAAGGTTATGTAAGTGTTGGAACTTGTTCTAATTTTTTTTTTAAAGTGTGTGAATGAATGTGTGCGTTATTGTGCAATTACCCTCAAACAGGTCAAAGTCCTGCAGATCATCAGGCAACCTGGGCAGCACATCAGAAAAGTCTTCCTGATTCAACTCCAAATCATTTGGAATGTCTGCTATATCAGTGGTGATGTCATCAGGAAGTTCATCTGCACTGAGGTCAGGTGTAGAGGGACTCCTGACAAAAGAGAAAGAGAGTTAAAGCAAGGCAAGATCTTGGAAATCGAAAGCAATAAATAAAATGTTTAAACAAAAACCAATGAAGTACTAAAGATCTTCCTATATTTTGCCCTCACTACATCAATGTTCCACCTGACAGTACTTGTATTGTGCATTACCGCACTAATTCAAAACCGGAACCCTGGTCGTATAGCCGTGTCCATTTCACACGGCACGATGGTACCTGCTGAAGAAAGGAGTTCTCTGGAGCAGCATTTTTTCCAGAGAACTCTGGACCAAGAGGGCCCATGGAATTTACCTCCTCCAAACATACAGGTGCATCTAAAGAATTAGAATATTGTGGAAAAGGTTTTTTGTTTGTTTTTTTAACATAATTTCATTCGAAAAGCAGAACTTTCATATAGTCTACATTTATTACACAAAGTGAAATATTTCAAGCCTTTTTTTGCTTTAATCTTGATTATTACAGCTCATACAAATAAAAAATCCAGTATCTTCACACTTTACGCTGGACTTCAAGCAACTTTGATTCTGTGCCTCTCCACTCTTCCTCCAGACTCTGGGACCTTGATTTCCACATGAAATGCAAAATTTACTTTCATCTGAGAAGAGGATTTAGGACAACTGAAGAACAGCCCAGTTTTTTGCCCTCCTTAGCCCAGGTAAGACACTTCTGATGTGGCCTCTGGTTCAGGAGTGGCGTGACAGTAGGGGAATGTGACACTGAGTTTTCTGTATAATAAATTCTTTATTCTAATATTTTGAGATGCTGGATTTTTGATTTCCCATGAGCTTTAATCCGTAATCATCAAGATTAAAACAAAACAAGGCTTGAACCATTTTAATTTATGTGTAATAAATCTAGAATATATGAAAATTCCACTTAATTAAACTATTCTTAATTCCATGATATTGTAATTTTAGGAGATGCACCTGTATTTATTTCAAACTATTAGGCTCATTGTTCATACATGTACAATAATATCCTGGTTATTTATTTGAGCCATACAGATTTTTATTCCTAATCTTTCCACACAGCAAACACTTTAGGTCCAAGTTGACATTGTTTAATAAGCCTTGTTTGAGTTCCTGAGGATTAACTAATTTCAATTCAACTGACCAGTCAAACAGGCTGATAACTATTAACAAGTGCAATAATAAATATAACTTTTATAATCATGAGTTATCATTAGAAAATCATGGACCCCCTGGCTAGGCTGCACAGACCCCTTTAAGAGCCAACACTGCTCTGGAAGATATGGGGTTGTGAAATTGAGAAGCTGAAAGCAGTACTAGATGAAGGTATTAGACACTATTACTGACTGCTGTGCTGTATGGTCTGGGGGGGGAAAGCAATTCTGGATAGCTTGTGGGGTTTTTGTTGAAGGTGAAAAAGTTGTATGTTACGTAGTTATGTACTATACCGTACCATTCTGTCAGGTGGAAAAGTACTATGCTATGTGAGGCTGATGTGGTGTGTGTGTGTGGGTATGTGTACCTGATACTGGCATGGTGAGTGGGCAGTGCCAATGTAAGGGGCATGGGCAGGTTGCCCTGTGGTAGGGCAGGAGGAATGGGTTTCTGGGGACGGCGCACTACTTTCCTCCTCTTTTTCTTGTGTTTCTTTGTTAACGCTGGTGGTTTGGTCTTTTTACGTGGTCGTCTCTGCTGCTGCTGCTGCACCCGCCTATTACTATCCCCACGCAGGAAATTATCCTGCAGGAAACATCAAACAAACAAAACCTGTTAATGGAATCTTTTAACACAGAAGCCAACAATCAAATATAATTTTCTTGTTCTGTAGCAAGTCCTCAGTAGCCTGGTTTCATGGCTGGGTCATAGTACTAACCCTTCCTTCACACTGGTTCTTAACATCACATGCAGTTCTATTTCAAATAACAGCACTGTCAGGTACTGTTTACTGCGTTATCAACGTTGTTTAATCCTTATTTGGTGTTTAATCGACTGTCTCATTGGTTTTGCTGAAAGGGATCTTTTCAAGGAAATGTATAAGATTTCCTGGAAAAAAGGTCTACAATGATCTCCCTTTTTTTTCTTTTACTGTATACTTGTGAAACAAAATACTATCCTTTACTTTTCCACTTATTTACCAGGACCTAATTTCTTAATTTTGGAGCAACATATGCTGCCATCCAGAGCAGGACATCGGCAAACCACATTCTGCCTGTATTACAAGTGCATGGTTACGTAAGCACAGAGTGGCGGTGCTAGCATGACCTTCCTGCAAAACTGACCTGTCTCCGATTGAGAATGTGTAGTGCATTATGAAGCGCAAAATATGACAATGAAGACCCCGTACAGTTGCGCTGCTGAAGAAGTGCATAATGGATTAATGGGGAAAATTCCGCTTGCTAAACTTCACCAACTGGTGTCTTCAGTCAGCGCCCAAACGCTTAATAAGTGTTATTAAAAGAAAAGGTGACAGTCGATTGTCGCAACTCTTTTGTAGTGTGTTGCAGTCATCAGATTTGAAATGAATGTATATTTTCAAAAATAAATTAAATTCACAAAGTAAAACATCAAATAATGTGTTTTCAATATAGTACAGGGTGAAGTGACTTTCAGATGACTGTTTTTGTTTGTTTTTTGCATTGTCCATACTCTCCCAATTTTTTCAGAATTGGGGTTGTACATACATTTACATTATCTTGTAGTAAGGTGGTAGTAGCATTTTTTGTAATGGTTAGGCATACTACCTTCCACTATATTCTCTAACTGGGGGTAAATAAACCACACTCTTGACTCTTGTATAGGGAATATAACCCAAGTGTAAGATAACTACTGGTACTTTTTTATTTATAATGCCACTGTACAAAAATTGCCTTCATATACCAGATGTTTATTGTATGTATAATATGTCATTATTCGGATCTGGGAGAGAGTCCAACAATTACATAAAAAAAGAAACAACACATATACCATTTTCTTGGCATGTTCATCACAGAGAGGTGTCTGGTGTGTGATGTCGAAAACGGGGACAGAGCACTGCTGCCCATCAGCAAATCGTGCCGTGCAGCTGGAGAAGAGCTGCTGCGAGCGGTTCAGCAGGATATCTACAAAGCAGCACTGTCAAGGGATAGCACCATCCAAAATACACCTCCACATAAGATGTAGAATGTACATCTGCTCATAATCAAAATGGAGCAAGAATTTCACTGGAGAAAACACAGATGTGGTGGTGATCATTTGTAATATGTAACCGGTGCACTGCAGTATATGCGGGCACATGACAGAAGGATACGTTGGAAGCAGTGGCGTGTAAAAGGCAGAGATGGGTTGCTGCAAGGTTGACCCTTGGTGCTACCAGTACAGACAGATTTTTCCACTTCCTGTTGTACTGCATGCCTAGAAAACATGAAAGATCTTTTAACATACACTTTCAACCTCTCAAACCTATTTTCTTTCACTCACTCTCTCTCTCACACACACACACAATACCTGCTCACGGTGTGTGATGTTTTGCTGAGCTGCTGGATGAGTTCTCCTGTGCAGTCAGGGTCCTTGCTGGCTGCATGGAGCAGAGCTTTCCTAAAGGCGTATTTGTATCTGGTGTGGCGAGTGGCAGCTCTCTCTTGCCTACACAGGTGCTTGTAGCGCTCCTGCAGGTATGTACAGAGCTGAGCCAGACGAGACCGTCTAGGCTCCTCACGTTCACCAATGGAACTGTGGGGGGGACAGAACAACTATAAGAATATGGTAGAAGAATTGGTAGACTAACTGAATAACAGTAAAAAAAATCCTCTACAACTGCTTACCAGAAGGCCTACATTTACAGAGGAATACAGCTGATAGATTTTATTTTACAAGCCAGGTAACATGGTCTACCAGTTTCATCACATCCAAGCAGAAGTCACACTTCAGCGTGCTCATGTACGTTTCTACAATTTCAAAAGAATTCCTTACTGGTGGTGAGGACTCCCTTCCTGCAGTCTCCAGGCCTGAGGCAATGAAGGAATTCTCTCTTCTGCTTCTTCATCCTCATCAGCACTTTCATCAGACCAGTCCAGTCCTGAATACACAGTTATACAGGTTAGTATCACTTTGCTTATTTGTAAGTCGCTTTGGATAAAAGCGTCTGCCAAGTGAATAAATGTAATGTAAATGTAGTATAGCTCCATGAATACATAGTCACTTTTGTGAATAGCCATTTAAATACCACTTTGCATGAAAGATCTAATTACAGGTGAATTATAATTAAAACATACATTTCTCTTATATATATAAAATAATAATGTCTGGAGCTGTCACAGCATTTAACCCTCCTATTATTTTATGGGTCAATTGAACCATTACCACATTTGAGATGTCTGAAATACTGGTTAATCTGTTTTTCTCTATGAAATCTTTTGACTTTGCATTTACATTCATGTAAGTAGAAAATATGTCTACTTATGGCTTGTCTTTGACAACCATAATAAAGGTTTACTGTTTTAGGCTGTTCCTTGCTGTTTTTGTGTGTATTTAGACTGTGGAAGTCATTTTGACCCATGACATTTTTTTTTAGAACATAATAGGAGGGTTAAGTTAGCGAGCCAAGTCTGAATTACTGTTTATTGGTGCTCTCTCTCTGAGGCTGGTAAAACATTAAAACTGTATGTTTAATAAGCTATTAATACCAAGATGAAGGAAGAGGTCTCCATGCTCTCTGTGTCTGTTTGCACAGAGCTGCACAAGATGCTGTAGCCTTGACAGGCAGGCAGGCGGTGCTGTGAAGGCAGTAGGTCGCATAGCAATGGTGCGGCTCTGTGGACAATCTTGCGTGCCAGCAGGTGGGTGACTGGGGGCAGTGAGGAAGGTTTTCCGGTACTGCTGGCCTGCTGGGGAGGTCGTGACAGGCACCAGAGATTCTCCAGTCGGAGCTGGTGCTGGCTTAAATAGCAGAGCTTGTGATGCCCCCTGCTGGATGTAGGAAGCGTGACCAGCATGCTGGTTGGGTGGGGGAGGTGCAGGTGGTGCTGCTGGTGTTGGTGGTGGTAGGTGTGGCGATCTGGGCAGTGTGCAGGTCACTGTGACTGGTGTCAATTGCTCTGATGTGGGTGAAGGAAGGTCAGCGTCATGGCGAGGCCCTTGCTGACTGAGTACTAGCCGACAAGCAGGTTTCCTCTTAAGTACAGAGTTCTTGCGTGTGGTGCTCTCCACTCCATCCACGTCCTCCTCATAAAAGGCGAAGGGGTCAAGCAGGTGTGTGTCGGACAGGGCAAGGGGGGGCAGACGGGTACAGGGTGGAGACGGAGGCAAACCATCTAAGCCATTAGAGGCTTTGAGAGCTAGAGAGGGCACTGTGATGTTCAGCGCTACAGAATCCAATGTATCATGTTTTTTCTTACGCTCCTTCTTGGGGATGAAGCCCAGCACTTGCAGGTGGCTGTTACAGTATCTAAAATAGAAAACAATGTACCATTAAACATTAAAAAAACAATGGTGACAGGCATGTCATAAACATTAATGGAAATCAAGGTCATCTACTGCAGATACAGCTACCTAACAGTATTATCTTTCCTCTTACTGCATTTACATTGCAAGCAGCAAATCGGACCATGGATACAGAAACATACATAATAAAAATGCTGCAAGTAAATTCACATGCACATTAATAATCATTAAATGCATTATTAACTAGTATTAAAACCAAAGAAAGATAAATTTACATGGATTTTAGCCAAATAACCAAACTACTAAGGTAAAATATAGGCTACGGTTAATCAGATCATTTGAATCTTTTGCTTTCCTACATCTGTATATTAGTGCAAACAAAAAATGTGTACACTAATACAATTTAAATTTTGTATTATTACAATTTAATATTTTAATGCAATAAAATAATGTAGCATTAATTAATGCTACTTATCTACTTGTCAAAAATAGTTTTTTTAAATAGTTTTTTTTAATTATGTTACTTGATCACTACCACACCGCTATTATTACTTGTAGCTACACCACTAAAACAAATTCAATTAAGTTACACACGTAGTCTTATGCCATTTGTAATCAACAAATTATTTTGTACATGTAAACACACTCTATACAAGCTGTGACAAGCTTTTGAAAATGTAGATGTAAAAACACTTCTGTAAAAATGGAAGATCATCATGGTTTCATTCCTCTACTCAGTGAAAGTAATAAAGGGCTGTCATTGCCATGTTACTCTCCTTTTAGTTCTACTACAGAATGCAATAAGATGAGGTATACTGCTTTCTGATATCATAGAAGTAAACATCAAGCCACTCTGCGTGTCCTCATTGGTTATGCTATCATTACGTTGACTACATCAAGGTGTTTAACAAGTCAAGAGCTATCATTTTGTAACTTTGCCCAAGTAAGTTAGTTTTATAGGCTGTAGGCTAAAAAACTCTGCAGTATAATGCTGGTGTTTTGGGTCTATTTTTTATTATACTTTATGTCTTTCAATTTGAATGCATCAAGAGAATTATACAAATGAACATTTCCTTTAAAGACATTTACTTCCCAATAATTGTCCTATCTTTGTGATAATACCAACACCATCACACACACATACAAAAAGTACATAGACACTTTTCCCTGGGTTGGGGGGGGGGCATTCACATATTTACATCAAACTCTTATACTGATATTATTTGTAATAAGTCATTCAAATAATATTTGAACATATAATGATAATGATAATATTAAATAAGTAAATAAATAAAACAATAAATAAGTCAAAAGTAGGGAGGGTTATAAAAACAATTGATTAATATGTATTCCTTTATTTATTTTTTTATATTATCTTCTTTGATTTTAAATGGTGCCCATATCTTTTCAAAATGTGTACTTTTGCTCTTAATTTCATATGTTATCCTCTCCATAGAGTGTACTTTAGAAACCAGATCTAACCAATCATTTAGAAATGGGGATTCTTGCCTTCTCCAGAATTTTGTTACTGCCTTATTCTCAATATTCTAAATAAGTAGCATAGGTCCTGTACCTAGAACTATACAAAACTATTTTGTATCTTTGATTATATTTGATTTGTTTTTAAATATTCTTCCATTATCTGAATTACTTCTGTTCAATTTTTATTTTATTTTATAATTTTACAAGTATAAAATATGAGTGTAACTTTGTAACTGTGTAAATGTAACTGTAAGCTTTAAATTCACCACAGCTTCTCCAACATCCTGAAGATAAATGATTATACTTAGATATTTCTGATGTTATAAAATATGGCATATTAATTTTCCAGACGTATTCTTGCCAATATGGAGATTGCGTGGTTCTTAAATTATCTTTTAAACTTTGTTTCCAATTTCCCATTTTGTTTTAATATTTTGCAAGCCCATATCCTTTATTTCTTTGAATATATTATTTATTCGTCCTATCATATTATCTACTCTATTAATTTTACTAACTAATAATAAAGCGCCACAGAGGGTGAATATCTTCTAAAGCTTTTACTTTAATTTCATCCTTTAAATAACTTTGTATTTGAAGATATTTAAGATATCTTGAACATACAATAGTTTCCTACATATTTTCCCCCTATACTCTCAAATGTCTCCATTTCCATGCCTCCATAAATTTTATAAAATCTTATAAGCCCTTTGCTAGCCCAAACCATAAATAATCAAGAGTATTTGGTTTAAAATCTGGATCTCTTGCTATTTCTCTTAAACCATCTCATGATCACTAATATTCATCACTTTGCAAATTCTTCTCCAACATTTAAAAGTTTCACCTATATAATGCTGACTAGTATTCATATTTTTCTTTCTCCCACAGAATATTAATGCGACCGAGTTTCCATACATTTTCACTTTGATATATTATCCACTTGCATCCAGCTCAAGATTGGCTGAATCTGAGCAGCGAAATAGTAATACTCCAAATTTCACAATGCTAAACCACCCCCACTATTTTGTAAAACCTTAAGTTTTACTCTTGGTTTCCCCTCATCCCAAATAAGTTTTCTAACAATACTATGCCTCATTTTGAAACTACTAAAGGTGTATATAAAAGAGAATGTTTTGAAACAGAAATAAGAATCTCAGGAGTATGCTCATTTTAATAGTACTTATTTTTTTTCAAACAAAGATAATGATAATGTTTTCCACCTTTCTTTTTTTTTTACAGTAATTTCTAAAGTATCATAATTGCATATTTTCTACATTATTTGGAATTATCACTCCCAAGTACCTTATCTCAGTTTGGTTCCATTTAATATAATTTCTTTTTAAAAAACCTTTTTGTAGCTTACCCCCTATTTCCATAGTTCCTGTCTTATTAAACTTTAAAATATTCCCTGACAAATCTCCAGATCTCTCATCTAAACACTAAGGGTAATGACATTTCTACATCTGTTAAAAACAAGATCACATCATCTGCATACAATGCAAGTATATGTTCCTCATCTTCAATTTTAAAACCATTTATTAAATAATTCATTTGTATACTCTGTGCTAAGGGCTCTATACATAAAGCAAATATCTTTATTTTATTTTATTTTTTTACAGCATTTGGCAGGCACCCTTATCCAGAACAACATGCAATTTGATTCCATTTATATATCTGAGCAGTTCAGGGTTAAGGGCCATGCTCAAGGGCACAGAAGTGGCCTTTTTATTTTATTTGTATCCAAACATTCTGAATCTGGTTTATAAAGAGACTGGTAATAAACTCAAACACTAAACTATTTCTAACTTTCCCTTTTTCAACTGACCCGTGATCCCTTATACTCATTACTGCAGATTTTTCTTTTTGTTTTTTACGTAAATGCTAGCATTTTTTTTTTGAGATTTTGATATCAAAGTATTTCTGCCTAGTATGCATTATATTCTTCTTAATCTCTGCAGTTGCTGTTTTATCTAAAGCCTTCCTTACCTCCTTTAACTCCTCATTTTTATCTTCATGCTTTTCTTGTAAACTTTAAAAAAATAATAATAATAAATAAATAAATAATCAAAGTTTAACAAGCTCCATTTCTACCATCATTACTGCATGATCTACTACAGTTGTTGGCAAAATTACAGTTCTTTACCATCAGCACATCATTTTTTAAACATAATCTAATCTATAATAAATATTATGAACTTCAGAGTAATATGTATGCTTATCTGTGGATGCATAAAACACCACACATCTATCAACCCCAGCTCCTCACCTGCTTGATGCAGAATGTTTTCTTGTACTCGGAGTATCTAATTCTTCATCCATAACCAAATAGAAATCTCCTGCCATAAACATTATTCCTTTAATATCCATTAATAACAACAATAAAATATATTTTTTTACATTTTCCCAGGTGGGAATACATTAATTAAACTTACTATTTGCCCTTTTAATTCTCCTCTCACTAATACGGCTCTTACCTCCTTGTCTATTTTACTAAATTCACTAGTTCAGGTATTCCTTAACCATTATTGCTACTCCTCTTTTTGATGATGTAATGATGATGCAAATACTTGAGCTCCAACCAACATTTCAAATTTTTTATGTTCATCTTTATTTATAATAATAATAATAATAATAATAATAACAACTTCCCCTTTATCTCTCAAGTTTCTGAAGTACCTTCTTTCTTTTTATTGGGCTGTTCAGACCATTTGTGTTTAAAGTTATTATTTTAAGACCCCCCCCCCTTTTTCTTCTTCCTTTCCCCCCTTAATAATGATGTGAATATCATCATAAAAGAACACATTAAATTATTTCACCTCATTTTCCTCCCTCATAAACACAGTCACGAATAAACAAAAAATAAAACAAACTCCCAACTTGTGCAAAAACAAAGAACATGCATTCACTCTTAGCAATGGACTTCAAACTGTGGCATCCTTCACAGGTGTGCCTAATATTGTCCAAAATTTATTTTGATTTTAGACAAAGGGGTCTCCAAATCCCAATGCATTTGCTCCCCTAACATTTAGTGGTTTTCAAACTGTAAGAGATTCCTCTTTCCTCCCCTTAAAACATTTTCACAGAACACAAAAAAGAGAGCAGGAGAGAAAACGGGGAGAGAGAGGGAAGAAAGAAAAAAAAACTTCTAACTATTTCACCTTTATTAAATTATGTACATTTCATTTCATTCTTTCCCTCCCCAACAGTAATAATAATAAAAATCAATAAACAAAACTTAATTAAATTCACTCCTTCATCACCCCTCCATCCTTCATTGGGGATTATTTAATCGTTAACCTAAGGTTGATACGTTTCTCTAACTTAAGGCCATTAAATTTAATGAGCACCTTATTTGTTTCATCATTCAGCTGGTCTCTCCAAGGCATTTAGAAAGTACTGTTACCACTTATCTAAATTTCCCTGACGAATCCATTGAATTTTTGTCCATCCTGTAGTCTCCAGTGATCATTGAATTTCCTGCTCCCCTTTAATTCATTCTTCCCATCTCCTCCATGAATCGTTTGTTGCATTCAACTGCTTGAATATTGTCATATGTCTGCTGGCCTTCCTTCCAGAAAATTCTCAGTTTTGCCAGGTATCGAAAGTGGGACTTAATGTGTTTTTCTTGAAGAATTGTGGCATCCGTCTAAAAGAATTCTGCTGTTCTGATCGAAGTATACTCTATTCCCCTCGTAGGTTATCTCTCTCTTTGCCCAAATAACCTGTAACATTTGTTACTTCATATTCCTACAATGGATCATGCTCCTTCATTGGGGATTTCATCAACTAAGTAAGGTGCACTTGTACTATTGTCAAATGTTCAGTGATACCGCAGACCTCTTTCAACAAACCCCACAATTAAAATTCCTTCTCTTATCCAATAGATTTGTATATTATTTTGCAGAGATTTATTTTCTAGATAATCAGTCCTTTCACACAGCGTTTTTGTTTTGTTGTAGAAGAAAACTTAAAGCTTGTGTTGAAAGCTGCTGTCTTTCCTCCACCTCAGCGACTCATTCCTCTGCTGGTTGAATTCACACTTTCAGATCTCCAACAGTTCCTTATACCTCCTTTACATCATTCCTTAACTCACCAATCTCTTGTTTAGTATCCTTTGAAAAACCTTTAAACTCTCCTCTAAATTCCATAATTTCGTCTTTTAATGACTTGAGGAGCTCATTGACTTCTTCTCCAGCCATAGCAGCTTCTTTTCTTTTCACTCCTGGTGTCTGTCTTTGCTCCGGATCTCAATAGCATATCAAAACAATAATCTTCAAAGGTACAAAGAAAAAACAAATGCTCAAACCCCCAAACAATCTTAGAAACGGGATAATCAGAATCAGTTTTTTTTTTTTTTTTTTTTTAACCACGCCAATTGGATGCGTGGCATTCCACCGGAAGTACCCACAAAACAAAACTTAGGCTACTAGCTGAGCTGGGGGAAAAAAAATCATGTTTTGAGTCTCAGGATATCGCCTGTGTACACTTGAGATTTTGTGACTTTAGGATAATAAAGCTCAAATCTGAATCGCCTGTCAAGTGAACATAAGTTCCAAGTAGGTACAAAGTAAAATGACAACAACTCACCTGCGGTCCTCGGCTTTGGGAATGGGGTTGGTGCATCTCTGGCTGTTGTACTTGGCCACATATTCACACTGTTTAAAGGGAGCAGTCTTGTCCTCTAAAACATGACGTATGCAGAAGGCATATCCATTGAGTCTGCGCTGCTTGCAGAGTTTAGGGCTGTATGAGCACAAAGGCTTATTGTCCACCTCCGAGAAGTGTATGTGTTTCCCCTCATACATCACGTGACTCTATTCCTTGAAAACATCAGCTGACAAAATAAGGAAAACTTTATCAGCTCTGTATTCAACATCACAATACACAACTTGTATAACCGTATGACATTTAGGACATAATTAGAATACATACATCACAATTAACATTAAGTGTTAACAGATCAAATAAACCGGCCTAAATTTGTTTGACTCATTAATATTCAAAATTCACATGTAATATACAGTCTATTTACACCAGGGGTAAACTAATTATAAATTAATTAGCTGGCACAATGGGTAGGCAAAAGCTCCAGTGTGCTGACCAATACTATATTTGGGATGCCTGGAAACTGACTTAACAAAAAAACTGGTAGATCACATAACAGAACAATTTATGAACAGCTAGTTTGCTAAGTAAGTACATTAATACAGACTAAGGGAAATAAGCAAACTTTCTAATGTACCACATCACATTTGCACCAGTGATAAAAAGTTAGTAGGTTGCTTCAGCTATGAGCTGTGGTGATCTCTCCTTTCATAGCACGTGCAAAATATTATTCAGGTCTGGATAGTCTTTTCTGATGATACGTTTAACCATTAGCTGAAAGTGTGTAGACATCAGGACAGTTACATTATTCAGATTCAGGACTCAGAACAAGCAGCTCACGCTACAGTTTAACATTAAGGTGTTTTGCACCACAGGGAAGCACATTATGTTTAAAAATACACACCAAATAAAAAACTTCTGTTTTGCATAATCAATACCAGGTAGGTTTTCTTCTTTTTCCAGTTGCAACCACATAGCTATGAATAAAAAACTAATAGCCTGGAAACACAATCTGCTCATCCTGAGAACCTGGGTTATTCATTTGTAGTGTTGGGTCCAAGTACAGCTTTGTCGAGTTCAAGACGAGAGTCCTTAACCAATCGAGTCAGAGTTGGACTCAAGTCGGAGTCCTTAATGGCCAAGTCTGAGTCGAATCCAGCAGAGTCCAGAAAATAATTCAATTGAAAAAAGATTTGAAATTGCAATTGTGAACAACAGTGAGCTGTTAAATTAATATTTTAACCTTCACAAACCAATGGCAACATAACAAAAAAAATACCATTATTACATCTTCCATTGCCATTTAATATTTTTTTATTTCATGTCATCAGCACCCCAATTAGGTTCCTATCAAAAAAATGCTTTCAAATAAAAAAAGGGATATAGAGGTATGTGTAGAACTTATTATATTACAAGTATATGAAAATACAATTGAACGTGTTTTGTTATTGTATCACTATATTGTGTCCTCCAGTTCAAGCTGACATGTCAATGATTTGATGCGTCTCTCCCAGTTATATAGGCTGAGAGAGAGTACAGAGTAGAGTTACATTTAGCAGCAGGTCATAACAACAAGCTTCATGCTTTATTACAGCTTTTAATCTGTCTATGAAGGACAACAAACTCATTTCTGAACACAGCTCTGTTCTTCTAACTTTTTTCCATTTTAATTCCTAAAATGAAAAAAATGGGTTTATGATATATACTACATTAAGAAGTACATTTCACATTTTACATGACATTCAAGACTGGAGTCACCAAGTGCTAATGTTTAGGGGTGGGCGATATGACTACAATGTTATTTCATGACAATGAATGTTTTCTCAGGTAGGTCTAGTAGTATTCAAGTAAGAAATACTACGGAAACTGAATAAACCAAATAAATATGAAATAAAATAGACTTCACTGTATGATAAATACAGTGATTCTTATTACATTTACTGAAGTTATTCAGTCAAATGTGTGAGTGGGCAATTTTCTCTTTGTCTTTTGTTGACTGATGAACATTAATGACAGTCAGCTTTAGGTCACTTTAAGACCTAATACACAGATCCAGTATACTGTACTGACATCTCAGATTTTTTCCCAACTGTTTACATTCAGTTAAGACATAACTGTGTTTGCGTGAATACTCGACCACACCTGCACTTTGACATGATGTGTGTGTATTTATTTGACCGTCCAAGTGTAATACACCGATAAGAGAACTCAATTCAGTACTTGCATTATGAGGCATGGTCAGACAGGAAGACATTCAATCATTTCTTCTTGTTATTTAGTTGTTATATATATATATATATATATATATATATATATATATATATATATATATATATATATATAATCTTTCTTTTCATGCTACACATGACATGGCCTCGACTGTACTCCGAATCTGTGTCAAGTACAAAGTGCATGACAAGTCTGAGTTTGGACTCGAATTTGTTCAGTCATTTAGTATGTGAAAAAGAGCGCTGAGAACATATTTTAAAGAGACATCTTAACCCTCTTCCTCAAAGGTGGATCTGAATCAGCGTGGGGGGGTTCACATGCTCAACAGAGAGAACAATCTTTCCAACAAGGTATCTGATTACACGTAACACGGCAATGCTGTCAAAGAAGGAAAGAAAGTTTATGAAGTAATTAAGGGAAGATATTCATTTGTTTACGTTGGCAGGATGCAACACCGGGACACCTGGGAGAAGTCAGGTGAGGTCAGGTGATGAGAGTGACACTAGTCACTTATCAGTGCAAACACGCCGAGGTCACTGAGGTCACTGAAGCATAGCGAGACTAAAAAACATGTGGTCTTCGAACCGACCAATATTAATTATCCCGTACAAATGTGTAAATAATATGCATGTAAATCACAACAAACTGGTAGGGGTTTAACTTACGGATATTATTACGGATCGGACATCAGTCCCGTTTAACAAACCCAAACGTGGGGGGAAATGAACACAGTCCTAAGTTCTGGTCTGCTTTTTTGACTTTCAGTTTGTGATTTCTAACACACCGAGACAGTCGTGCACATTAACAGCAGATCAAATCGCGACTGCTTTCTGGACCTAAACAGAACCGCTGTAAAACACCCCGAGAGCCACAGCGCCATAGTCGCAGCTATGATACTGAACCTGATAAATGACATAGCGCTTTAAACAAACGATAAACATACGCGGGTGGCTTGGCTAAATGAGGATATATATATGTAAAAAAAATAAAAATAAAAAAAACTCATTTAGCGACCAGGTCACTATAATGAATCCGTGTAGAGATCGTTCGAACACCGGTCGGTTCGGTTAAACTCCAAACGCCGTTCAACATGAAGACACGTGAACTGTCAATACAACCAACCAATCACAGGCGGACATTAACAGCGACATCGCAAAGCACACGTTTATTATTTCCATCGAATATAACCGGTGTTAGCCAGGTGCTGAATACAGCTCCCAGAACACTAGTTAGCTTAGCCGATAGACGTCAAAGACCCCGCGTTAGCGGGATGACTAGCTAACAGTGCTAAAAACAAAGCCGCCGTATCCGGGAAGCGCGCGCGCACACTCGCACCGTGCTCGCGTATTCTCCACCTCTGGCGCGCTTCTATAAAACATACTCGTTTATACCGGGTTGTTTGTACGCCTCGCTATTTAAATCGGGTGGACTTGGCGCATTAATCGCACTTATCTTTGTTACAAAGGAAGCCCAGGCCTCCTCACCCAGGCCCACCAAAACACAACTGCTCAGCTTAGCCAGTTCCGCAGCATGCTAGCTAACATTACTTTAAAAAACAAAAACAAACAAACATTAACGCAGGATTAAAAGAGAATTAAATATATGTATGTGCTGGGTTAAAGGCACGCATACAAATGAAATGTTTTCATGGTATTTGACCATGTTTACCCTGGCTACAGATGGTAAATAGAAGGCGGATGAAAACAGCGGCCTACGGACAGCTCGAAATCCCCGGCCCTCGAGTGGAAGCCATAACGGATCCGAGCGCTGAAAAGCGGCGACTTCACTACCAGAGCGGCCCGGCTGTAAGATAGTCAGGCTTACCTTCAATTAGTACCTGCAGTACGGGGTATTCACTCCGGGTACACTGTGGAAATGCCTAATATACTCAGCTGGACCAGTTATGCAACGGTACTCGACATGCTACGGATAATAATCCTTTTTGATTCCGTGCGCCTGGAATTATAGAGTAATGGTGCATTAAAATATATATTACCCTCGGCTAACATTAGAAGTGCTAGGCTGCTGGGTTTTTTTTTTTTTTTTTTTTTTTTTTTTAAACTTCAGTCCTCGGTAGACTCCTCACAGCACCACTATCGGCACTGCGGGGACATGACAACACCGAACAGCCCGACAACAACCTCTTCTACCATATTGGAAGTTGGGCTCGGTATTAACTACAGGCGAAATGCCCAACCATTATACACTTCCATCTCACTAAACTGTCATGGTTTTGTGGGACAGAGGACGTCCTGAAATGTCCTGCAAGTAGAAAGTTTGAGTGTGTTTTGTAAAGCATGTTGTCAGGCTGACCACACGTCCTCCCTGATGTCGAGCTAAGTTGTGTGTGTGTGTGTGTGTGTGTGTGTGAGAGAGAGAGAGAGTGTATTAGTCACTGCATGACAGAACAGCTCCCCTCTTTCTTACTGACCAGGAGCACTTTTCCTCAAGAAGAATGCAAGCTGCAAACATTACACATCCACTGTGGGTGTGCAGCACTTTAATGACTAAGTTATTATAAACTTAAAATCTGTGCTCTGTGGTGCACAGTGTCAATGCATATCACTTGGTCAAAATGTAGGCGAATATCACAAAAATAACAATAATACTGTTTAAAATATTTCAGGGTCTTAAAGCATATTTTTCAATGCACCGACAAGTATGCATTTAGTTACTTAAGTAACTGACCATTTGTTATTGTGTTGGATTTGTTTATAATTGGACGTTTCTTAATTTGCCAAAAAGAAAAATCTGAAAGACGATCAGTTAAATTTTTTTTTTATGGTTGCTAAAGCATTTGTTCCCCGCCTAATTTTTGTACCTAAATTTACATAATTGTTATTCACATAATACGGCGATGACATGGAATTGGAGTAGGTAAAGGTTTAATTATAGCTTTTTCAAATAAATTATCTTTACAAATTATTCAAACTTTCCAGCTATGGAAACGTGTTGTTTAAAGCAGCGGTCCCCAACGCTTTTTGCGCCACGGACCGGTTTAATATCACACAATATTTTCACGGACCGGCCTTTAAGGTGTGGCGGATAAATACAACAAAATAAAATGATACGCCCGGCATAAAAACTTGGGCATTTTTAAATATCATAATAAACGTGAATCCAATGTGAAATCATAACTTTATTAGCAGCGTCCTCGTAAAATCCTCTCTCCCCCTAACGCTCTCTGGTCTCTACGATAAGGTTTCATCGTATCACGTGAACGAGACTGTTGTGGATAAACTCATCCTTTCTAGACTAAGTCAAAAAGCTTCTAAGACAGAGAGTTTATTAGATGTCAAAAGTAACAAACTTTATTGGAAACCAACAAAGGTGACTGTCTGCAGAGAGTCCGACTTGTAAATACACAAACATGTTTTTTTATACCTGCCAAAACAGTAAAAATAATTCCTAGGTGTGGCATTCAACTTTTCTTTTTAGAACTGACCAATCTCTATAGCCTTAATTAATTATTCATGTCTATACCTTATCTTAAATTTGTGGAGCATGTGCAGTGAGTTGATTTTCCTGAAAAGGTTTTGTAAGGACAAGTTTTCTTCTTTTTAACAAGTAGAAGGTTTCACCCAGGCTTATCTGTCCTGTCCTTGAACCACACTCCCACCCTGAAGCCCTCTTCATACTTCGATAGGCCCCTGGCTTCAAAGTGTTCTCCCACCAAAGTGAATGCATAATGCCCAATTATTGCTGTGTACAAAGGTGCCAGTTGGTACA
Organism: Ameiurus melas; assembly: GCA_012411365.1. Lineage (NCBI taxonomy): Eukaryota > Metazoa > Chordata > Actinopteri > Siluriformes > Ictaluridae > Ameiurus > Ameiurus melas. The sequence goes on along the minus strand of CM022758.1, from coordinate 22,558,407 downwards.
GAAGAACTTCTTTGGTGTACAGTAAGACATGGCATTCATCCAATTCAAATCTATTCAGAATATAACTTGACCAACCATTGTTCAATGAGTTTAGATTATTCTTCCAACTATGGATTATACATACAGATTATACTTTTTAACCCATACAGATTATTTGATTATGCTTAAAGTAATACTTCTAAATGTAGGTTACATATTGAATACACTTCATTAACATATCCAGAAGTGAGTTGTACATATTGATTATACGTCCTAGCTATTTTCTTATACATATTTTGATATATTTTCTATATATTTCCCTCCTCTGGGGCGTACTAAGCCCCACCTAACTTGAGAGAGTAATCTCACAATCCAGTCCCATCATTTACACTAACTAGTGATCAATATATATGGTCACATCAGCCATCTTCCAATGACCAAATCCTGAAACCACTCTCTCTGGAGGTCAGAACCAAACATCTCCTCTCCCATTGACTAGAAAGGAGTAAAAGATTCTGCCTCCCTTTCCCTAACCGCAAGAATCAAAACAGTGTTCGTAAGCGTGAGCATACATTTTTTCAGCACTTGCCCGTGGTTATCACGGTTATGTAGAGTAGAGTTGATTAAGCACATATAGCTGATACAAGTATAGACTAATAAACATTTTTTTCTCAGTTTGATTACATTGATAACTCAGACATTGATTACCGTGTCCCTTAATCACATGTGATTATATTGTAATAGAAAACGTAAAAATTCAAAAATAGAAAAATAGAAGAAACAAAAACTCCATCACACCCTTCTCCAGGGGATGTATCCAGAATGATTATCTTCGACCCAGATACTTTACGTATCGTCGAGAGTCTGCCTTTCTGGGGAGAGGTCGCCAGTACTTACACCCAGGGCATTGGCTCATCAACTTCTTCGTCCTCACTGGAGGAACTGCAGTGTTCCATCCTGTTGCAGCCAATCAGAGATCCAGCCTGGTTTTTTTCCTTCAGCAGGTGCATCAGGATCACCAGAGCCACTGTCAGCAGCAGGAGCCCTTCTTTCCTCCTGCTCTGTTGGTACGACCCCTGACAGACCTTCTTCTTTGCCATGGCCTCAGACTGCCATTCACCCTTTCCTCCATTTAGACCTTCTCTCACGACTTGGCTTGTTTTTTCTTCTGCAATGTCAACCACTGGATCGTCCCCTTCGATCACCTGATACTCCCTTCTCCTAGGTCTTAATCTAGGTGCGTACTTTGTACAGCCATTCTCTTCTGGGCTGGAGCACCCCTAGGTACACCTGTTCTCCAGGAGTCACTGGACAAGGAACTTCTATCTCCTCTCTCAGTCCCCAGCTTTGTTCCTGTGAATAGATAGCTTCATACATAGCAGTTAGTTATCTCATATACGCTCTTAGTTCCATCGGCAATTACTCCAGCAGCAGTTCTTCATAAGGACCTTTCAGATATGACACAGACATGGGGCGACCCGTAAGCATTTCATGCGGTCATAGTTGCATATTTCTGTTAGTCTGCATGCGATAGGTCATTAGTGCAAGAGGTTGAGCATCAACCGAAACAAGCTGCGTTAAGCTTAGTCTTAAAGGTAACACTTACCTTTTCCACTATTCCCTGTGACTGAGGGTGATAAACACAAGCATTTTAATTTATTCACAGTTACTGTAACCTTGTTTTTTTTTTTTGTTTGTTTTTTAAACGAACGCTGAGACATCATCAGAGCTAATCTGAGATGGTATGCCAACTCTGGAATTACCTCTCTAGTCAAAAATTGAATCACTGTTCCAGTAGTTTAGTCTGCTGATGGCATTGCCTACCTCCACCTGCTAAACCTGTCTAGCACCAAGTGCTTAAACGGCCATTCGGCATTGATATGTGCCCTATCAATACTGATTTTCAATTTCTGAAATTGTTTTGAGCATAAAGTTCACAATCAGAAAAAAATATCCATAATTGCCTGTAAGTACAAAGACCAGTCCTCTAGCTTTTTTCTCTATCCCATAACTTCCCCTTGCGCACTGGTTAAAACCATGCGCATCTGAAACTCATACAGTGAGAAGTGAAGTATGTACAATCAGAATTCAATTAAACTATTTGCTCGGTATCTTAAAATGGCGTTCCAATGATTTTTCTAAGCCCTCATTCTATTCAAACAACTCCAAACAGATGACTCAATCAATGGGCATAAGCAGAGTCAGTATTTCTTATTATTATTATTTTTTTATATATATATTAAAAAATAACAATTCTACCCTTAACCAGTTCGCACTCTGTCATGATAGCTTTCAATTCAGCCAATTTGGCAGAGCAGGGTGCTCATAATATTTATAAACGTAAATGTTTCAGACACAAAATCTTTCAGCGTCTAGAACGTTCAAATTTAGGCTCAAGGAAATATGGCTTTTGGCTAGGCAATCATGAGTTCTCAGTGATTAGCTGCACAGAATTAATTAGGCGATACATCACTACAGTTGGTGTATTAGACACACTAATTGGTTTAATATAAAAAATTTTGGGCGGCACGTAGAATAACTTCATATCCTGTTCTTTGTTGAGCTGTCATGTGTTGCATTTGGATATAATCAAAATGGAAGTGACCTGGTGTGATGAATGTAAGATCAATGTGTGAGAGAGCCATTTTCCCAGTGATCTGCACTAAGAGAGCAGCTCCAGCCATGGCACGCAAACATGCTGGCAATCCTTCTGCCACCAAATCCAATGTTTAAAGACCTGCAAGTGCCCCCATACTCCTGAGCCGGGACCCCCGTAGCAGCGTACCCTCTCTCAGTCACATATAAGAAAAGTCTTTGTTGTAGTTTGCCAGCCATAATACAGGTGCAGAGCATAGCGTTCATTCGTATGGTTTTTTTCCTTAGAACACCCAGATCTCAGGATTTTGTCGTGAAGAGAGCAATCAGTGACCCACTGAAGACCATACTTGATAACGTCCAGGAAGCTTAACATTTGTAGTGTGGTGTGGGGCGGAGGAGGACCCCAATCATGTCCTGTCGGCCTTGAGAGCGTGCGAGGGAGTCTCTGACCACAGAGGAGTAAACTGCAGGGGAGTCCACAGCCCCTGAGGTAGACGCACCCAACTGTATTACTGATCTTGGAATGTTAAGGGGAGTAACGGCCTTGAGCTCTCACATGCAGGCACACTGGAAAAAGAGCTGAGCACAATTCAACAATAGAAAAATAATTATCATGTGGAATGGAAGAGGTTACATTAGGGACAAAATACACTAATGAAGCTATTGGGATGACTAGTTTATTGATTTAGCAAATTTTGGGTAAAATACCATCCTCTTCCAGCCTTAAACATCGGTTACTGAGTGTGATGTATTGCAGAACTTATCACAGTTGTTATCACAGCTTACTGTAATAATGCTAGAATAATTGGGAATGTCCCATCATCCTTTTCTGAGGACAGATGATATTGTTTACAGGACACAGGATAACTATACTTCACTTTAGCTTAATACAGTGTACATGTTACTTGTCGAGCTTTAACCTTATGTAGCCCATAATGCCAGGTATGTTAGTGAGCTCAGGATTACTGATGCCACCATCACTGTCCAATTTGGAAACTGGAGACAGACCACTGAGAACACACAACTGCAAAACCCATCATTACATGTTCAATTTATGCAATAGATCAAGGCATATTAAAAAAGGTGGATAATTAGAATTTGATTTACTGTAACATGCAAGTGGGGTACACGTGGACACTAAACTGGAACCCCATCAATTCCCCCAGATGGTATATATGATACTGTGATTGTCCCTAGGTCTACGTACGCTTACTCCTCACTCAGTTCACTTACTGCTTCCCTAAATTCCTAAATTGTGTTATATCAGAAATTTGTGAATCAGATTTTGTTGTTCTTTTATTAAAAGAGGGAAATCCCACTATACGAGATCATTATAGTCCAATCCCAAAGCTTTGTGTCCTATCAAAATTTTTAGAAAGCCTTATCAGTGAACCACTGACATGTTATCAGATTGCAAAAAATCTTTTCTACTAATTAAAGTTTCATAAAAACATAGGAGCTCATCAGCTGTTTTGAAAGTCTTAAACAATATTGCGTAATCTCTAAATAAAGGTAACTACTGCACGTCCATTTTTATCGATTTATCAAAGGCTTTTGACGCAGTGGATCATGAATATTGCCACAGAGCTTAAATAAAGTTGGTCTATCAAACCATTTAAACATTATTGGTTGGTCTATCAAACCATTTAAACATTATTGAAGTAATCTCTAATTCTCTAATCAAAGGAATAACTCCTCTCATAAAGGTGTCTTCTACTCTCATGTTTAGTTAAGCTGTCATAGAGTTCTAGTCTGTTGTCTTTAAAAAATACAACCCCAAGTGGCAAAGATTCATTCTTATCCCTTCCTGAATTCCTTTCTTAATATCCTTCTGGTGAATGAAAGAAACAAAAATCTTTTAGTCTAGGAATATTTGTGATGTTCACTAACCTAACATGTTAATATCCCCTCTGTGCTAACAAGTGATAATCCCAATAATACAGAACTAAAAAATAGAGTAAATGAGGTAAAGACATCAAACATTATTACCCATGTGTATTGAACGTTTTAATTAAGCTTGATCTATCCAAAACGCAAACCATTCCAACAATTCACACTCACTGCACTGCTGGACTACAGGTCTGATACGGCTGTGAAGGTTGTCAGTACTCTCTAAAAACAAATGTTTAAGCTCAACAAAACATTAACTCAAAAGCTTGCAAAACAACAATCATTTTGAGTTATGACAACTTTAAAGTAATTTCAACCAACGAACTACACTGAGTTAGAGAAATGACCTTTTCCTCTACAATCAAATGTATTCTCAAATAAAACTTATTTAATAATCTATATAATAAACAAACGTTTTATTTCAAATTGATTACTCATAAAAATCTGTTTTTTCACATTATTTAAAAGGAATTTAAGTGTTATGTACTTAACATAATTATGAACACAAGTTTTTAAATTGACATTCTTCTTATTATTATTTATTTTTTAATTACGTTGCTCTAATTAGATTTTATCTGGTAGAATACAACCTTTTAAACCAAGAGAAATTATTAACTTCAAGTTGTATAACAATAGTAACTAAAATCCGGTGTAATTTACACTACAAATATAATACCTAACATCTCTGTAGGTTTATAGGCATAAAAAAACTGAATGAAATGAACAATTTAGACAAAAAAGAAAATTACTTTTTATCTCTCATAGAACTATCCACAGTCCAAAGGCTGCTAATTCTGCTCAAAGAGCAAACTGACTACCATTGAACTAGAAAGCTATATGTGTGAATGACAAAATATATATATATAATTTTAATGTGTCAGTACATGAAATTCGATTAAACAATGTGGTTGACGTTTACACAAATAAGCAGAAATGTAATCATGCTTTTCTTTCTTATAACACAAATGAAAAGCCTTCTGTAGGTGAGCAGATTTGTCCAATGAAACCATTCTTTTCCACTGCTAAGGCAAACTAAAGAGTAAATTTTCTAATTACACTGCTAAATATGACTAGTATTAGCTAAAAATAGTCCATCAATGGTGTTAGCTGGTGCAGTCTATCCTATACACAAGTCCACTATTGGTCATATTGGATATGCCCAAATTCAATTCTTTTGTAGAATTTAATTGTAAGTGAAATGATACTCATGTTGAAATGTCCTCGGTATAGTATTTGTTCAGTCTACAGGTCCTCTAACACAGTCTTAACTGTCTGAATTTGTGTGACTAATCTTGTGACTTGAAATTAGTGATTTGAAGTTATCAAGCCGATTCATTAAGTCAATCTCTAGTACAGGTTTATTTATGATTTGTCCCGTCTCCCCTTTTCCCTTCTCAAAACCTCTTTCTTCTCCAACTCTGAGGTATAACTCAACCTGAGGAGCTATGGATACTTGGGCAAACTGCCACTGAGATGCACATTGGAAAAAGTTATCTAGCAGCTTTTCCAAATGACCAATTTTCCAGTTCCTTTCTATTACTCTCTGCCAATTAACGTAGGGAAATTCTCCCTAGACTTCTGTTAAATTTAATATATGCGTTATTCGCCTCAAGAATGCGTTTTTTTTCCTGATTGGTTAATGGCTGTCTTGTTCCTCTGCTGTCAAAATAGAATTGTTCCTTCCAAAAGTGAGTATAAACTCCCTGCGTTTCTTGAAGCAGCGGAACTAACTCTGCTTCCAATCAGCCCTTTATTCCTAATTAACAAGCGTCTTTAACTGAAGGCGTATGTACTCTTGTATTCGACAAAGACAAAAGGGTTTTTTCTTGCTGGACAGTGCGTAACTGGACAAAGGCTACTGAAGATATCAAATATTGACACTACAAAAATATAATGTATACACAACTGTTAATTCCACTATCAAGGGTAAAAGAGTAAATCATATGTAACACTTTTCCTAAAAGTCTAATCTTGCTCTCGGTACAAATGAAGAATGAATTAGATATGTAACACTCAGTATAGGTAACAAAATGTGAGTGTAGACAAATATGTAATAACTAAAATCAGTTAGCAAAATCACAGCAGATCATGCATTTTCCAACAAAGGTTGTGTTTCCCCAGCTGGATCACACAGCCTACAAGAGCGTAAATGACCAAAAAGCCTACACATCCAATTTCTAGGAATATTTTTACATATTTTAGGCCTAGAGGTCCACAATGATTTACACAAAGGGCAATCAGGAGGATGTCCAACGTATTTACAGTGCCAAGTTCCTGGCTGCTCCAGGATTCCTTTTTATTTCCTGGAATAATTATCACTTCAAAAGGTACAAATGATAGTTACTTAAACCAGAAACATTAGCTTCAAGGCAGAAATCTGTGTTACCCTTCTCACTTTGAGGATCACACACACACACACACACACACACACACACACACACACACACAGTGTCCGCGCGTAGATAGGAACACATGCACACTGAGGATTCCACCCACACTTGTCTCTAAAACTAATTTTCAGAGCTTATCAAACATACAAGTCTCCTTATGTATGGAGCTCATATTCATACACTGCTCAATTAAACATTCACACTTGTCTCCGAAACTAGTTTTCAGAGCTCATCTACCACACATCTCCTTTTTATGGAGCTCATATACACACTTTATTCTAGTAATAATAGAGTGATATCTTCCTAATGTAAGGCTCCCAGAATGTTGCCCCTCACTCAAGTGGAATCTCGCTTGGCATGGACACCCTCAACTCTTTTCCAGCACTCACTCACCAGGGGAGAGTCCAACAATCATACACCGCCACGGTACCGAATCCCACGACACCGCAATCCTTACCACAGGAGAACGTCACTCAAAAATGAGGAGATCAGACATGCTGACTCAACAGAATTGGAGTGTTCCCCTGCTCGGATCAATGTGGAGTTTTATGATACCACGGTTCAGTGTCAACTGATACAGACGCGCCCACGGAGAGCCGTGGATGGATCAGAGTCACGTGGCCAGCCAGCCAGAAACTCACTCAAGAAAAGGAGACAAACACCGTACAACCCCCAAACTAGGATCAAACACTCAAAAATAATAATATATTACTTAATTGAAATAAAACAAGAGTCAACTACACAAAAGAAAAGGAAAAATGCTTAACTCAACATTCAGCACCTCTAGAACTCTCAAACATCCATCCGCCTGTTATAATAACATTCAGCACTCATACCCAACATTCAGCAGATTTACTGAATATATAGCAGAGACAGACAACATTCAGCATATATACAAAGCATAGCAAATATAAACAGCATTCAGCACATGTAACATACAACAAGTACAGGACTAACACCCCAGACATTTAAACATAGACAAACAAGACAAACACCCGTTTCCCGTTTCACCACGCCTCACGCGTGACCCCACCTGGGGTTTATTGGGCCCAATGCGTTCACCTCACTTATGAACGTCTTATCACTAAGTTCTTCCTAGAACTTTTTTCACAGTTCACCTCACTTATGAACTTATCATTCCGTTCTCCCTAGAACGTCACATCAACTGCAGTATTACTCTAAGAAGCTTCACAACACATAGCACACATCTAACCCTCTCGGCCCAGTGCACAGGGTGAGTTATGCGGCGCTGTTTCGGGTCCTTTTACTAGTGCAGCAAATCCGCCAACTTTTTGTGGAACACTGTTAGGCCTTGAGTGTCAATTCCTTAATCCTCTGTATTCTATCTGACTCCATTTTTCACATAGACAATACAGGCTTGCAGACACACTGCTCAAGACAACACTACAACAGACACACACACATTTATATCTTTTGAGATCTAAAAAACCCTCTTTTCAAAATTTTGTTCATAATTTACAGGAGCTTTTGTGAGGGGAAAAACACCGTCTCAGGCTGACCCACAGGAAAACCACGCAAGTTTTTATCCAAAAAGCAGAAAACTGCTTACCTTATTTTTAGAGGCCTCGCTTGCACGGCTTCTCCAGGGTCAGCCCCGCCGGCTGCGTCTCCCTCTTTGCTCCTAGACAGATCACGTCGGGGTCACCAATTTGTTGTGGATAAATTCAACCTTTCTAGACTAAGTCAAAAAACTTCTAAGACAGAGAGTTTATTAGATGTCAAAAGTAACAAATTTTATTGGAAACCAACAAAGGTGACTGTCTGCAGAGAGTCCGACTTGTAAATACACAAACATGTTTTTTTATACCTGCCAAAACAGTAAAAATAATTCCTAGGTGTGGCATTCAACTTTTCTTTTTAGAACTGACCAATCTCTATAGCCTTAATTAATTATTCATGTCTATACCTTATCTTAAATTTGTGGAGCATGCACAGTGAGTTGATTTTCCTGAAAAGGTTTTATAAGGACAAGTTTTCTTCTTTTTAACAAGTAGAAGGTTTCACCCAGGCTTATCTGTCCTGTCCTTGAACCACACTCCCACCCTGAAGCCCTCTTCATACTTCGATAGGCCCCTGGCTTCAAAGTGTTCTCCCACCAAAGTGAATGCATAATGCCCAATTATTGCTGTGTACAAAGGTGCCAGTTGGTACAGAAGAACTTCTTTGGTGTACAGTAAGACATGGCATTCATCCAATTCAAATCTATTCAGAATATAACTTGACCAACCATTGTTCAATGAGTTTAGATTATTCTTCCAACTATGGATTATACATACAGATTATGCTTTTTAACCCATACAGATTATTTGATTATGCTTAAAGTAATACTTCTAAATGTAGGTTACATATTGAATACACTTCATTAACATATCCAGAAGTGAGTTGTACATATTGATTATACGTCCTAGCTATTTTCTTATACATATTTTGATATATTTTCTATAAGACAAGCGTCTTGACATGCGTCAAGAGTGAATCGTAGAAGGATGTAACGGAGATAATCCGGTGATTTTTCAGATCCAGATAATAAATAAAATGGAAACAATGTAAGTTATTTATTTTTTCTGTGCGTCCCGGTACCGGTCTGCGGACCGGGGGTTGGGGACCACTGGTTTAAAGAACAGCACTTTGTTACCTCTTATTTGACCTCTTATGTCAAAGTCTACAAAAAAGAAGTGTAGACTTCATTGACTTCTAATTTCCTCCAATATGCTGACATTTAAACTTAATTCACGGTGCAAAGGCACCGAGAACATATTAACAAACTGTCAAAATCTATCGTGCTTGTCTGTCCAAGACAAACATGGTTGCATGTGCAGAAACAACCAGGTCCAACAAAAACATAATGCTTGTCTTCATCTCAAAATAAAGACTGTTCAAAAAAGGCTGCAGAAAAAACTTTGTAGCCATAAAAACTCCAAATATAAATATTGAGAGCACACTTGTCATGCTTTACATCCATTATGCTTCTAACTGCCTGGGAAAATTCATAACCTGATGGATTAAAATATAGCTTGTATACTTAAGTAATGAAACTTTTAATCAAATTATTGTTACATGTTATTTACATGTAAATAATAAATTACTCAAATAAACATCATATGATTTTACAGAACCGGCTGCTTATAACAAACCCACTGAAATAAAGATGTGATTACTTGTATAATTAAAACATTATATAATTGAGTGCAGAAGTAAGGTGAGGAATCACCTGACACTGATTTTACAGTGGCCAGTCTGAACAATTTACTTGATTTGTCTCTTCTTGTTGATTTTTATTTCTTCACTGGGGAGCAAAAACACGTATACTCATACTGAATTACACACAACAAGCAGAAAATGCGCGGGTAAGAGCTTCTACGGTACTTCACGTTGGCCAAAACACGCAAGGGAAATATTTTCAGCAATCACAGACGTTGGCATTCAGACGGGATTAGTTTTCTCAGAGGATCACAGAGTTTGCGTTTCCAGTCTGCTGGTTTAAGATGCATTTGAAAGGAAGTCACTGAAGTGCTAAAGCCTAGAGTGGCCGCCTCTTTAGCCAAAAGACAGTAGGCTAGATCAGGAGTTCCTATACTTTTCCTGGCCAAGGCCCCCCAAATGGCATTAACATTTGATCAAGGCCCCCCTGTTGCAAGATGTCTTTAAAACACATTAAAAATACAGACTTTTGAACATATCCCCCTTTTATACATTGATGATTTGTCTGTTTAGCAATTAGAAAGTTAGGTATAGCAAATGTGATTTTAATATGTATTGTTACAAATAACATGTTATAGTAATGCATATATATAAGTCATGTATACCGAGTTGATATTTCTGTAAAGCTGCTTTGAGACAATGTCTGTTGTAAAAAGTGCTATACAAACAAAATTGAATGGAATGTATTTATTTATTTTTCACACCAAATTGTCGAGGCCCGCTGGCGGCCCTCACTTTGAAAACCACTGGGCTGGGCTGGATAGTTAAATTTGCTCTGGAATTTTTTACAGAAGTTGTGTGTGAAAAACACAGACTTGGCAGATTCAGACAGGATTAAAATCGAGAAGTATGTCTGTGAAACACAAATTTCTCTTACGTCCTCCTTGAAAACTAGTTCTGTCTGAATAGTGCTTAGAATTAACAAAGCTACAGTATGTAAGATTTTGCCCTCTCTGGTAATAAAATGCTACCAGCAAGAATTCAAGGCTGTGTCCCAAAACACATAGTGTAGGATACCTAAATGCAAATGCCACTAATGATGTTTAGTATGGTAGTATGGGAGAACTCCAAGTAATCGTGTCCCTGGCAAATATAATTATCTTGCATTTCTCCAATTTTACAGAATTGTGATTAAAAGCTTAAGCATGACTGTTACTGCGTACCACGTGAAGAGCAACACCGTGTTGTTGTTTCTCCACAATCTCAGTGTGCTGCTGGCTCCAAGCATCTCAGACACCTGTGAACAGAACAACCCACTAATCCTAGTGAACTATCTAAAATACAGAGTAGAGAACTAACTCTTTTGTTTACCCAAACATTAGGAACAGGCAAGAATGTGTTAGTACACTATCTTAAATGCAGAACAATAAATCCACACTGGTGAGGGGGATATGACCAAGTTTGAAATGTCAATATACAGACACAATAGACACAGCTCCTATTAGTGATTAACCAGCTTTCTATAGCTAAACAACTTCACAACTGGTTAATGATATGAATTCCACAAAAAAGGATCAATAGGCTACTACCATATATAATTCATTACCACATTTGTCTTTGGTACAAACCCATACCCGAAGTTAAAGTTAAAAGTTAAACTTAAACTTAGAGATTTTTTTAATTGTTTTTTTTTTGTACCTGGCTATGATATTTTCTATGTGATCAACATACCACTTCCAATACACTCCCATGTAAATTAACAAGCCCTTTCTTTGTCCTGCGAGCAAGCCTGCCTCCACCCATGAGAGCAGAAACTGCCCACATAGATTTTTTGTTAGGTCCAGAAGGATCCCAGTCACAACGCACACCTTTACAGTGACTCTCGTCTGGCTCGTTTACCATCACACACTCTTTCTGTCTCCTGGACTCCTGTAACAGTGAAACCAGATTTTTGCTGATTAAGTGATGATCTGATTAGGTATCTGAGGTGGTGTATGTTATATTTGTATACTGAGGTTATTCATGAAATTTATAAATATAAAGAAATTCAAACATTAAAGTCCATAAATGATGTTATGTGTAATAAAGATTAATTACACAGGAAAAAATATCGAACACGCTAACTGAAATGTATTTAATACTTAGTTCAGAATCCTTTGTTTGTAATGACAGCTCCAAGATGCTTCCTGTATGAAGAAATGAATGGGCTGCAGTATTCAGGTGTGATTTTGACCCATTGTTCTAAACATATTGTCTTTAAATCTTGTTAAATTGGATTCAAGTCAGGTGATTTGACTGGGCCTTTCTAACACCTTGATTGTTTTTCTCTGAAACCAGTTGAGAGTTTTCTTTGCTGTATGCTTTGGATCGTTGTCCTGCTGGAAGGTACACCCACGTCTCATGTTCATCATCCTGGTGGATGACAGCAGATTCTTCTCAAGAATCTCCCTGTATAGGACTTCTTTCATCATTTTTTCAATTATATGAAGTCTGGCAGTACCATGTGATAAAAAGCCCCACACCATGATGCTTCCACCTCCAAAAATCACTGTTGGTATAATGTTTTATGGGTGATGTGCAGTGCCATTTCTTCTCCAAACCAGGTTTGTAGTATGACAGCCAAAAAGTTCAATTTTGCTCTCGTCTGACTAGACTACACTCTCCCAATATTTCATAGGCTTGTCCAAATGAGGTGTAGCAAACTTTAAATGAGCTTTAACATGCCTTTTCTTTAGTAATGGAGTCTTGTGGGGTGAGTGTGAGCAGTGTAGTTCAACTGTAGTGTAATTCAGTAATTGTAGGTTTTAGTAAAAGTTGACAAAGTTTTCAGAAAAACAGGATGTTTTGGATAAAAGTCCTAACCATTTTACAATTTGTTGTTATTCCTGCTAATCATCATGAACAACTGGCCAGTGTATCTATTGTTTGTTCAACTGACGCATGTGTGATTTCTTTTTTCTTGTGAAGTGTTTCCTTCACATTCTAATCAGTGTTTCCTGTAATACTTGTCCTTTTCCTTTTCCTGTACTTTTTAAATGTTTGAGTCCTCTTCTATCTTCCGACAAAAACAAATAAAATAAGTACTTAGTTAGCCAAGTATTATACACTAATATGTATCCCTGTTTTGGGATTTAACATTTAATTGCATGTGTAAAATGTATTTGTGTGAGGGACACATTGACGTAGGAGGAAGTCCCAGGCAAGAAGAGGCTTTCATCACCCAGGCTCACCACTGGGTGAGGCTTTTCCTGCTAACAGATCCAAGGTCAGCTTGATATCCAAACACATTTTATATGTGCTATATGACTATAACTTTATGCAAATTGTGGTTTTATTCAAAGATAATTAATGTATTTGAATGGATACAGACCAATATGTTGCAGGCTAAGATGTACAGTTGCAATCAAAATGATTCAACTCCCATTGCAGACTTTCAGCTGTTTGCAATGAACAAATCAAACAAAAGCATTTGAAATAGTTCAACACAACGAATGCTTCAAGTGGTTTCCCCAAATTCAACTGAAAATGCAACTTATAATAACTTTTCAAATTTCAATTTCAAAACTGAATAGAATCTCTCACAAGAGCACAAATATGCAAAAGAGGTGTTGTCTCAAGCACACCTGATGCAACTAATCAAGGGCTTCATTGTTGCACCAGATGCGCTTGAGCTGGAACACATGAAATACTTGAATTGAATACTAGGGGTAGAAAATGTATGAAATATCAGAACTGGCTAGGGGAACTGGCCTCTGGGGAACCTGTAAATGTTCTATGTAGAACCCAACAACATAAAGTTTCCCTTACTGAAAATACTTAAAGTAGAACCCATTCAGAGACCAATATCCATTAATCACACAAAAAAAACTCTCGAATCGCTCTTTTTTCTAAGTGTATGGCAGCACCATCTTCCATGTGCATAGAAACATGGAACACATTTCAGTTGGACCTGAAAGAGCAAACAGGAAGCATTTATAGTTTAACTCTTAAAGCACTGACACATACACTCACCATCCACTTTAATAGGAACACCTGTACATCTGCACATTTATGAAGTTATCCAATCATCCAATCATGTGGCAGCAGCACAATGCATAAAATTATGCAGATACAGGTCAAGACATGTTTGATGTTTGATCTGCAAACATCAAAATGAGGTAAAACTGTAATCTCTGTGACTTGGCATGTTCGTTGCTGCCTGGTTTGAGTATTTCAGAAACTGCTGATCTCCTGGGATTTTCACAAAAAACAGTCTCTGGAGTTTACACAGACTAGTGTGGAAAAACAAAAAACTTCATCCAAGTGGAGGGTCTGCAGGCTGATTGTTGATGACAGAGATCAGAGAAGAATGCCCAGACTGGTCTGAGCTGCCAGGAAGTCTATGGTAACTCAAATAAACACCCTTTACAACTGTTATGAGCTGAAAAGCATCTCAGAATGGACAACACATCAAACCTTGAGGTGGATGGGTTACAACAGTAGAAGCAGGGGCAAACTTTGCCATTAGGCAAAGGTCAACTATGGCCTTGGGCCCCGAGCTACCAAGGGCCCTCAAAACGCTGAATTAACATATGGATAAGTTTTATTTGTACTTTTCGCTAATTAATTATCTATCCATCCATCCATCCTCTACTGCTTACACCTTTTCAGGTTCATGGGGAACCTGGAGCCTATCCCAGGGAGCATCGGGCACAAGGCAGGGTACACCCTGGACAGGGTGCCAGTGTTTAGATACCATTTCTGCTTGAAATAGCATTTATTATTACAATTTTAATATTAATTTTAAAACACTGAAATAAGGGCCCCATTACTATATTTTGCCCAGGGCCCACAAATCAGTACCCCTGAGCAGAAACCCACATCATGTTCCACTCTTGTCAGACAAGAGCACAAGAATCTGAGGCTATCATTGGCACAGACCAAACTGGACAATTGAAAAAAATCCAGACTTTTTTCCAGTCTTTGTCCAGTTTGGGTGAGCCTGTGTCCATGGTAGCCTCAGATTCCTGTTCTTGGCTGACAGGAGAGAAACCTGATGTGGTCTTCAACTGCTGTAGCTCATCCACCTCATGGTTCAATGCACGCCGAGATGCTTTTCTGCCCATCCCAGTTGTAAAAATTGATTGAGTTACTATATCTTTCCTGGCAGCTCGAAACAATCTGGCCGTTTTCTTCTGTCCTGTCTTATCAACAAGGCATTTCCACCCACAGAACTGTTTTTCCCTCCGCACCATTATGTGTAAACTTGAGAGACTGTTATGTATGACAATCACAGGAGATCAGCAGTTTCAGAGATACCCATCTGGCAACCACAACCATGTCATTGTTAAAGTCACAGAAGTCAAATTTTTCCCTATTCTGTTTAAAGAGGATGGTGAGTGTATATCTTTCTGATACACAAGCAGAAGAAACTGGATTAAACTGAAAGGATAGCTTTGAATTGACAGCTTAGTTTCAGCTTAAATGTACTTTAAATGGGGATGTGCGGTGGCTTAGTGCTTAGCATGTTCGCCTCACACCTTCAGGGTTGGGGATTTGTGCCCGATGCTCCATGGGTTAGGCTTCAGGTTTCCCCGTGACCCTGAATAGGAGTAAGCGGTATAGAAGATGGATGTACTATAAATGTTGTCTTGTAAAAACGACAGATTTTCAGCTTAATAAAACTGTGCCTGGTGCAGGCATAATTTCTTGGGGCATTTTGATGAGGATGTTTTACACTTGTTATTTCTTTTGGCTCTTGTAGCGCATGGAACGCCAGAGTCTTCTGTGACTCATCTGTTAGTCAATCAGCAACTGCGTACATAAATAAGAGGAAATAGCAACTATTGAAAACACATTCAGAAGACAAAAAAAAAGAGAAAAGAGAAAGACAATCTGGACAGCAGACACTTTTGGAGAACACTGACTATGACTTTCAAATATAACAAACAAATAAATGTGCTCCAGTCATTCGAATATATTTATTTTTTAAAATAAAATCATATATTAAAATAAGATATTTGTGTTTCTTATGAATACACTTTTCTTTTAAACATTAATGCACATAGTCCCAATCGGTAAGTGTGAGCAATATGCTGTTATAATACTAGTTATTCAGCTTGTTACTCAGACTAAGGGGTTATTTTAATGCACCATGGCTGTAGATTGCAAAGACCAATCATGGTACCACCAACATTCCAAATACTGGTTCAAGTCAAAGACAAAAACAAAGGAATAGTTTTTCTGTTTGTCAGGAACCACATGTAACTTGACAGGCAAAAAGAATATACTAGTACAACATGCTGGTGAGTAACTCAAAATATTTAAAAGTCAATATGAATAAAATCTTTATCTAAAAATAACCAAACGTATACGAAGGAGAAACCATGCTGTAATTACTTCCAAGTACATAAGGTCAAGAAGATCAAATGAAACTGAACATTACTTTCCCAAATTCTACCTTGTTTGCATAATGAGGGTCATCATGGGGACGGCAAGTCCTATAATGGAGAAGATTTTTAGTTTCTACTTTCACCAAGTCTGAGAGATGTGGTTGGGACAGATCTTGCTCATGTTTTCCACTCTGAGAAGTTTATAGTCATTATACTCTGGCACCCAAACAAGACCAGCTCCAGAGAAAGCAAATGATAAAACTCCCTAGAAATAGTGTTGTATGGAAATAAAAGAATAAGATCCTTAACCTTTTTAACTTAAAAATAGATTACATAAAAAATTCATATTTTTTCTATATGATCAGACTTCTAATGTATGTACATACATAAAATACAAATCTTATCACAAATGTCAGCAAGCTTATTTAGTGATGTTCAGACACTAGTGTAGGCAGAGGGCTCTTCAGGTGAGCAGCTGGGTGGAAGTGAAGCTGTCTCAGTGGCAGATAGGTTGTGGCTGACCTCTCTCAGTGAGTTCTTAGTGAGGCTTATGCAGGAACCCTTGACAATTGCCCGCACATTCTTATTGAACAGCCCGTAGAGTATGGGATTGATGCAGCTGTTGAAGAAAGCCAAGCTGGTGGCCAGAGGGAAGCCCACAGTCAGAACATGACCCAGCGAGAGGGAGTGGTGCATAGTGAGCTCCATAAGGCTAAAGGTGTGGAATGGCGCCCAGCATAGGAAGAAAGCCACGATAACGGCTGAGATCATTTTGGAGAAGCCGGAGAAGCGTACATTGCTGAAGTGCTGCATCTTTCTAGCCAATAATATGGCAGTCACACTGATGGTGAGGAATGGCAGGAGGAAGCCAACTATGGTGCGGAGAGTCACCATAGAAATGTGTCTCACCTTACTGACATGTGTATCATCATGGAAGTTGTTGAAACACACAACCTTTTTGTGATATTGTAGTGTATCTCTAAATATTAGAGCTGGACTGCTTAAGAGGATGGACATGACCCAGGTCAATGCACAGACTCCCCAGGCTCGCTTCACCGTACGGAACATTTCATACCAGGTAAGGTGCACGAGAGAAATGTAGCGGTCCAGACTGAGCACAGTGAGGAACAGCACACTAGCATACATGTTCATTGTACACACAAAAGAGTTCAGTTTGCACATTGCCCAGCCAAAGATCCAATTAAAGTCACGCAGCACATAATCAATGGAAAAAGGTAGGAAAAGGACAAAAACAAAATCAGCAATAGCAAGGTTCTGCAGCCACACACTGTTAACTGTCCGTTTGAATTTGAATGCAGTGACCCAGATCACAATGCCATTCCCAGTTACACCAATTACAAACGCTAAAGAATAGATGACCACAGAAATAATATGTAGAGTTTCCTTCTGGACATAAGTCTCTTCTTTCAATTCCTCAAAGTCCCCGTACTCCATATATTCATAAGAGATATTGCCATAATCAGTTTCCTCCAGGTCCATCATTGTAGAGAAGAGATTATATGACAATCACTGTGGGGGAAATAAAGTCACAAATGTTTTCGCAGCAATGTATGCTATAATTTCAACAAAAATATTTCACTGTTTGAAAGCATTCTGAAAGTAAATATCAGTAACCTAAATAGTCTAAATAATCTAAATTGCAGTAAGATCAGGAAATTGCTCATATAAGTGAAAATTGATACAGCTGTAACAGTCACTAAATGTTATTCAGTTCTTAATTAAAATTGTACTTGAGACAGATCTCAGAACTGAGTCTTACCGTGTGTAGTAGCCCGATAGTTCTGCAATAATCCACAGATCTGACTCACTCCTGGGTTTTGTAGTTATAATAGTTCTGCAGATTTTTCCCTTCCTGCTGGGTGTTACCACTTCACACACAAAAACAACTCAACCAGATTAAACTCTGAGAGAGAAAAACAGAGAGTGAGACAGAGAGAGAGAGAGAGAGAGAGAGAGGAGTGAGAGAGAGAGAGAGTGAGTGAGTCAGAGAGTGAGTCAGACACAAGGGCCGAGCACAGGGAAGTTAAAATGGTGGTACTAACGGAACCGTGCGCTCCCATCCCTTTTACAACCCCAATTCTGAAAAAGTTGGGACAATATGAAAAATGCATCAAAAAAAGTCTAACCCTATAGTATATTGAAAACACATTATTAACACATTATCTGATGTATTACTTTGTGAATTAAATTTATTTTTGAAAATATACACTCATTTCAAATCTGATGACTGCAACACACTACAAAAAAGTTGGGATAGTCGACTGTTTACCACTGTTTAACAACACTGTTTTTTTAATAACACTTATTGAGTACTTGGGCACTGAAGACACCATTTGGTTAAGTTCAGCAAGCAGAATTTTTCCCCATTCATCCATGTGGTATTTCTTTAACTGCGCAACTGTACAGGGTTTTCGTTGCCTTATTTTGGTTGCAGGCAGGCCATGCTAGTACCAGACCGCTCTGCTTATGCAGCCATGCGCTTGTAATTCGGGCAGAATGTGGTTTGGCGTTGTCCTGCTGGAAAATGCAGGGAAGTCCCTGACAACATCTGGATGGCAGCATGTGTTGCACCAAAATGTGTATTTATCTTTCTGCATTAACGATGCCCTCACAGGTGTGCAAGTTACCCATGCCATGGGCACGGACACACCCCCATACCATAACAGACACTGGCTTTTGGACCTGACGCTGATAACAGCTTGGATGGTCCTTTACCTCTTAGCTCAGTGAACACGACGGCTGTTTTGTCCAAAAACTATTTGAAATGTTGACTCGTCGGACGACAAAACATGATTCCACTGTGCTACTGTCCATCTCAGATGAGACCGAGCCCAGAGAAGTCGGTGGTGCTTCTGGACAGTGTAAATGTATGGCTTCTGTTTTGCATAATAAAGGCTTAACTTGCATCTGTCGATGCAGCGGAGAATGATGTTGACTGACAAAGGTTTACCAAAGTATTCCCGAGCCCATGTTACGATATCCATTACCGACTCATGACCTTTTTTAAGACAGTGACGTCTGAGGGATTAGAGATCATGCACATTCAGAAGTGGTTTTCGGCCTTGCCTTTACGCACCGAGATTTGACTGGATTTCTCGAATCTTTTAATTGTATTGTGCACTGTTGTTGTTCTCAAAGTGTTGGATTATCCGCTGCTGCATCTGTTGGCAGATTGGCAAGCCTCGACCTATCCTCGCTCTTGAAGGACTAGGACTTTTTTGGAGGTTCCGTATAGACTATTATTAGATGGTTGCCTTGCCTGTTTCACATCAACTTTTTATTTCAACTTGTCACATCGCTATTAGTCCTAAATTGCCCCTGTCCCAACATTTTTGGAACGTGATGCATGCATCAATTTCAAAATAAATGTTTACTTTCAAAAAATTA
Source organism: Ameiurus melas (assembly GCA_012411365.1). Taxonomy (NCBI): domain Eukaryota; kingdom Metazoa; phylum Chordata; class Actinopteri; order Siluriformes; family Ictaluridae; genus Ameiurus; species Ameiurus melas. Next base: position 22,538,609 of record CM022758.1, on the reverse strand, counting down.
TTCAGTTGATTAGGTAAAACATCAAATACATTGTCTCTATATGTTTTTTTTTACAATACAAATCAAAGTACATTTACAAATCATTTCTCTTTGTTTTTATTAGCATATTCCATACTGTCCCAACTTTTTCAGAATTGGGGTTGTGTAAGGTTCAGACCCAGTGACCCTTTGCTAATTATCCCTACATCCTGTTTTCCTGTTTCTTTCTATTGTGTCACCCTTTCTATGAGTTTCATGAATGCTTGGGTTATTCAGCTCACCCTGCTCCCCACAGTCAGCAACAAATCTCAGCCACAGGACCCACACACCTCAACAGTTTCTTCCCTCCCAGCTCATGACTAACTGTTATTTAAAGATCATGCATTTAAACACTTTCATGTATGTGTGTGTGTGTTTTTAGTGTCAAGTGTGTAATGTATTGTAATTGTTAATACCAGATGGGGAAGTGGCCGTCTGACATGCTGCATGACTTTTTGTAAATTGGGTAACACAACAGTTGTTTGCTGATCATGTGAGATTGACAGGCAAATAAAAAGATCATTCAACCTGAAACATCTAAAATAGTATAATGGAGACTTGTAATATTCAGGGGTGTAATTAAGCAGAGACCACCTTAGACCATTAAACTGAAAATACAGTAAATATGCTTCTTTTTTTTAAAAATATGTTTTTAAATTAAATAACTTTCATTGTTTCACAATATTAGACAATCCATTACTGATATAAATACATTATTATATGCTTTTATTTCAACTCCATTAACTACTCGGACATTATATTTAGTTTATTTTTCATTTTTCAGTATTTTAGTAAAAATGAAATGTCACTATATTGAATCACATGAATAATTAGAAAGCTTACTTCATAACTTAACCTAACTTAACCTAACCTAACATTACATAATTTTATGCAGTGTATGCACAGAAATTTCCTTAGATGTTGTAATGATATATTTTCACACACAGATTTGTAAGTATGCCATAATTTGTACTTTGAAAAAGGCATTTTGTCTGTGTGTGTGTGTGTGTGTGTGTGTGTGTGTGTGTGTGTGTGTGTGTGTGTGTGTGTGTGTGTTTTTTAATATAGGTGACTGTTTTGACATTTTGTTTATAAAACTATGGAAAGATATGCTTTTTTAAGTTTTGAAGTTTCATATTAATAACCATTTTTGATAAAAGTATGCATATTTACTGTAGATTAATCCTAAAGCGTATTTTAGTGCCTATGTGCATACTCGAAATCATTTCTGAAAGAAAATACGATAAATAAATAAAATAAACAAATAAATAAATAAATAAACTCTTGCACTGATCAACAGGTTGTCTGGTTCTCATATGAAAAACAGGGGGACGCTAACCTTTCAGGGTGTGGTGCTTGGCGTTACAAAAACAGCATATATGTACTGTATAACAAGTCGTTATATAATAACTCTGCAGCATGGCTACTTCTTTCTTTGGCTGTTTCACTACAACAGTAAAGTGCTGAAGCGTGTGAACGAGTCCGTTATTCCGTTATAAACTGGGTATTACAGGGAGCACAGGTCTCGTACATATAAAAGGGGGGAAACCCTCGTATTATACAAAGAGCAAACACTTACCGTTCAGCTCGTCCAGCAGCAGTTCGTGTAGACTGCGACGAGGAGAGTGTTGGAAATCTCGCCCTTCCGCTGTTGTGGCTGTTGTGCACAATAGCAACAGTTGATTAGGATGCGCTCCGAGAGTTAGCGCTGCAGCAGGAGTCTCTCTGTTCCAGTGTGTCAATGCGCAGATCCGGCGTCAGTCTAGGCAGCAACTCGACACGTCACACACTGCGGCTGCAAAGGAATGAAGAGAGGAATGCAAAAAAAAAAGTCTCTGCAGGAGGTAGAACAAACAACCAAATCAAAACAAAACAAAAAAATCCAAATATCAGAAACTACAGAACTATGATTTGCCTCACACCAACAGGGTTGGAGGTTCGATTCCCACCTCCACTCTGTGTGCACTGAGTTTGCATGCTTCAGGGGTTTCCTCCAGGTACTCCGGTTTCTTCCCCCAGTCCAAAGACATGTGTTGTAGACTGATTTGCATTTCCAAAAGTTGTCTGGAGTGTGTGTGCGTGTGTGTGATTGTAGACTGCGATGGGTTGGCACCCCGTCCAGGGTGTCCCCCATGTCCTCTGGGAGAGGCTCCAGGCTCCCCTGCAACGCTGTGTAGGATAAGCAGTGGATGGTTGGATGACTGGATCACAGTAATGTGTCATGCAAAAAGTAGTGTTGCCACCTCGTAGCTATAGGTCCCGTGATTCAATCCTGAGCTAGGGTTACTGTCTGTGTGGAGTTTTACATGTTCTCCTTGTGTCCAGTAGGCCAAATGTCTACTCTAAAAGAACTTAACTTTACTAGGGGTACTGTCTGCGTGGAGTTTAGCATGTTCTCCCTGAGTCCATGTGGGTGTCCTTCACATCCTCTGGTTTTCTCCAACTTTCCAAAAACATGCCAGTAGGTTGACTGTCTACTCTAAATTGCCCTTAGGTGTGAGTGAATGTGTGTGTGCATGGTGCTCTGCAGTGGACTGGCATCCTATCCTGGTCGTATTCCCTAGGTGTAAGCGTATTCTTACACTCAAGTATATGTTGTAGCAAAGAAAAGAGAGGGAGAGGTCATAGTGTTAGGAAAGGGATTTTTCACCCATGAAAGGGTGGAGAAGAATAGTGTTGGAGGAAACTATGGGATGGAGTTTGGAGTTTCAGAGTCTGGAGCTCAGTCTGGTCTTACCACCTTTTATCCTGTACAACTATTCGGGATAATATCTGAGGAAGGTTGCAAAAGCTCTAACATGTAAAAGCATGCAGCATGAGGGGTAGTTTGTACTTCAGATAACAAACTTGTGTAACTGAAAGAGACAAGGTTTAACATTAGCTGCATGATAGGATTAGTGCGATAATAGAATGACTAAACCTGGAATTCATTAAGCTCAATGAAGTCAAATATGCCATTTAAGTGTAGTAACCTAAGCCAGAGTTTTTCCAAGCATACAATCAAATGAGACATCTTTCTGACTATGTTGAGCACCAAGTTAGACAAAGAAAGAAAACTGTACAGAAAAACATGTTTACTAAATGACCTCATATGCGGTTCATAAGATAGGACAGAGTAATAAAATAACACTGAAGAGAATTTAACTTAGCTAGTGGTACTGTCTGTGTGGAGTTTAACATGTTCTCCCTGTGTCCATGTGGGTATCCTTCACATCCTCTGGTTTTCTCCAACCTTCCAAAAACATGCCAGTATGTTGAATGTCTACTCTAAATTGCCCCTAGGTGTGAATGAATGTATGTGTACATGGTGCTCTGCAGTGAATTGGCATCCTATCCTAGCTGTATTCCCTCCTTCACTCAGTGTTCCTGAGTATTCTTACACTCAACATTACTTTACAGCAATGAAAAGAGATGGAGAGGTCATAGTGTTGGGGGAAAAGCTATTTTTTCACCTGCAACAGGGTGGAGAAGAATAGTGTTGGAGAAACATCTTTGGAAACTACTTCATCAGTGGAAAATTCTGAGGGTTTGCATAAGCAGGGTTTAAGGGAAACCAGGTTGAATAAAATTATTATTTATTTTTATTATTTAAGAAGTATAAATTCAAAACATACGTTTGAAGATAAATATATCAAACATCCTGGTTCATACGTTTAGTTAGTCATTCCCACTGGGGGTTTTAAAGAATCTTTGTTTTTTATCCTTCCAAAAGCTGCATTCATGTTCAACCACCTTGCTCAACTCTGGCTGGTCCAGCAGCGAGAAGCCATCCACAAAGCAACTGCTGATATGTGTATTTAATTATTTTTAAATACAGTATGTGTTAAATACAGTATTTGTGTTGGGAAGGATAATCTTGTCACTGGTTGGCATTTTATCTAAGGCCTATCTCTGTGTGTGTGTGTGTGTGTGTGTGTGTGTGTGAGAGAGAGAGAGAGAGAGAGAGAGAGAGATTAGTGTTTTAAAAATATTACCCCAGCCTGGCTTTAGTCCAGTCTACACTCATAGGCTCAGCATGCAGTCTGGTTCAGCTTGTGCCTTAGTGAGAACTGATGACAGATTACTTCATTTTGAATGCTACACAGATTTGTTTGATATTTAACAAGATATTTTACAGGTGTCGAGTTACAGGGTACATGCTTTAGGAAAAATGTTTACAAAAGCATAAAATAAACTGGAATCAATAAAATTAGCTGACATTGATAAAATAAAATAAAAAAGAGATATAACGAAAGAGTAAAAAGATTATTTTCATACCACAACGCTGCATTTCCCAGCTTTTGTTAGTGCCATTTCAAAAACTACCTGGTTATTTAGTTATTCTAAAACAGCAACACAGAAACTCTCTCAATGTCCAATAGTGTGTATGCATGTATTAAAACACGTATTCTTTTGCCATGAGAGAGAATGTCAATGACCTTAGAGATATTATGCATGCGATAGCATGCTTAAAGCTGATATCACTGTTAAAATTACCCCTAGATTACCCCCCATCCTGTAACGGAGTGTCTTCATGCTAAATGTACTGTATATTTTTTCTGTACTTGATTTTCAATAGCGTGAACTTATCTTGTTTTAGAAATTTGTGCTACTGAGTGGCAGAGGAGAAATGTCTTAGCCTTGGCATTTGGAGATTATTAGTTGGAATCCTGACAATGGAACAGCCATCCATGGTTTGGTGTCATTTAAGATATGGTTTACCAAGGTCAATATGGAAGAACTTGGCCTGCACCTCAACCCCACTAAGCATTAACTTCGCACCAGCCCTTCTTGCCCAACATCAGTGGCTGAACTCTTGTGCTCTTGTGGGTGAATGGGAACAAATCTGTGCAGCCATGGTCCAAAATCTATTGAAAAGATGTCCAAAAGATTGAAGGCTGTTTTAGTTGCAAAGGGGGACAAATTGTTATAGCAGAATAGGGTGGCGGACAGTGGTCAGGTGTCCACATACTTTTTGCCATATAGTGTATGTGGAAGAGGGCAAGAGTGCTTTAATCTCTGTGTGGGAATTGGCAAGACCAAATTGGGTAGTAAAGCTAATAGAATTTCTAAAAATGTAACTTAGTTAATAATTATAACTAAGAACACATGTGTGATCTGCATGCTGATGTGGGAAAAATCTTTTTTTTTAAATTATACCAGCAAGTGGAAGTATAGAGAAGTAAAATTAAAAGGTGTAATATTGAGCTTTGTGGAATTTGACACTACGTGATGCTTGGAAACATATATACCAAGTGAAGCATACCATTCATGACAACTCATTTAGGCTCTTGAACATAAGACATTGTTAGAGGATATTGTCTATCCACATAAGTAGATAGATGCATGCACTTTGCCTGAGGTGAAAGTTTGTTTTAACATGCTATTAGGTAAAAGGCCATGAAAACAGTTAGCTGTGTGTTTCTATGATGCCAAAATATGGTACTTCTTTGTCCTATAGTACAATGGTAAAATTACTGACTGGAGTGAACTCTCGCTGTTTTCTCTCATGAATGTTATACTGTTTTGCATTGAACATGTGGAAAAACTTAAAATGAGTTATGAAAAGAGAAATGGGGACTTGAAAGCTTTTTGATTATCACTCAAGCTTGAGACAAGCTACAATTCACTATGAAGCGTTTTCAATATTTCTGCACATAACATTGTGAACTGAAATATTTGTGTGACTATTGCCTTTTTGCTTCTCTTTGTAGTCTCATTTAATAATAATAGTTCTATTCCTCTATGGGCTTAAAATTTCCTAAGACATTCTTACTTTTCAGTGGGGCAGTATATAAATAGATTCAGTGAAGCTGGAACTATAAGAAAACTATAAGAAACTGCATAAAAAAGGCACGAGAAGGGGGCCATGATCAGTGAGTCAGTGTAGTTTACAGAGAATCAGCAGTAAGATAACACTTGGTTAAGATAGCAACAGTTGCATTAAACTGATGCTTAAACACATAATAGTATTAAAACATCTACAACATCTAAGGTGATAAATGGTACAGAACAGCACAAGAACAACTGGTAAACATGGATTTGTCTGTCACTTAAAACTACACTTAAATGTTAACTTTAAATGTAAATTTTATGGGGTTTTTTTTCTTATTGGAATTGTTTTATTTTTACATTGTAGAGAAAAATTATTAATATTACTTATTATACTTATATTGAAGTACCATATATGAATCATTTTGCAGGTACATATTGAATAATATAATGGGAATTAACAGAACATGGACAAGAGTCTACCAGGCACTACACAAAATGAAAAAAAGAACAGATGTTACACAGCTGCTAAAACAAAATGTCCATGAAAGTTATTAGTCATGCTCTTTCTTTCCGCATCATACCAGAATACTTTAAAGTAGATATGAAATGAAATTGTTTAGTGTTTTTTTAATGCCCAAGTAACTATTTACAGTGGCCTAAAAACAACTATTCACTTCTATTCTTTTACTTAATTACTCTATTAGGATTACCCGGTCTGCCCCTAATTCCATATAGCTAGTTTACTGGTAACTACTACTAACTTGGTCATATATAGACACAAGTGAGATTTCAGTATTTAGGTGCTGATTTTCTGCATTATAATTAACAGTAGTCAGGCCTGTCAAAATAAATCATAACATCCAATATTTTGTTTATCATTAAGCAACGTAGCTGCTAGGTGCCAGTCTGCTGCCCGGTGGAGGCCGCCTCGTTTTCCATGGCAGCGAGTGTCAGCTGTCACAGTGACCCAGGACCCCCATTGGAGGGGGGTTTTTGGTGCTCCGGGAGAAGTGCCTTTGGAGGGGAGTTCTGTTACACCACGGCCAACAGATGGCACTGCGGCACGGCTTCTGACTGGTCACGTGACTCTTGTTTTGTTTTTGTTTGCTTCCTGCTTGGACCTTGAATTAAGTTTGATCATGTCTCTGATTTGCCCCAGGTGTCCATGTTTTGATTTGATTATGTTCACTATTTAAACCTCTCAGTTACTGAGCACTTCGCTCAGTATTATAGTTTGTATAGTTCGCACTGTTGTTAACCCAAAGTCTCGTGTGTTTTGTTTGTTTGAACATGGTAGCGAATGTGGTAACATGCTACGTAAGGCTTATTTCTTGTCCTGCTCTCGTTTCATGCCACGATTCCAGTTTCTTGTTTTCCTGTGAAGACCTCGTTTTTTTTGGTTATTGAGTTACGTGTACAATAAAGACTTTGATCTGCACCTGCATCCACCTCCAGTCCCGTTCCGTAGCACTAGGTTACTGCTGGTAAACACAGAATGCTACATAATGTGACAAATAATATATGAAATACTGGCTTTATGCCATGTCCCTTTCTGTTAAACATTGTGTACACAATTAGACAAATATTAATAGAAAATCTTTTTTTAAAGTGTACTCTTAGGAAAGAGTTCTTCAATAGATACTTTGTATGTGGTTTTCTTTCTAAAAAGGTTCCCTTGTGATAGGGAAACAGTCTCTTGTATGGTTCTGCATAGCTTAAAGGGTTCCTCTAGAGTCTAGAGGGACAGCAGAAAAATCTTCAAGGGGTCTAGAGTTGACTTTTTGAAGAGTGTAGCCCAAAAATCTCATTAGATGGCTGATTGTAGAGGTACAATTAGAGGTACAATTAGAGGTACAAATAAGTTTTGAAAACTTAAGTCATCACAAATTTGTTAATACATTTTTTTTCAACTAGGGGCTAGTTGGTTAGCTATCCATCTTGTTCAGTTAATTTTAGAACAGAATTTTGTTTGCAATAACATATTTTATATTGGTTTATCTACTGTTAAATAAATTCTGACATTTAATGGCACCCAGAAAATCTGGTACCTCTGTTCTTTTTTTCTGAGTATTGTTTGCTGTTTGCTTTTTAAACCTGCACAAGCAAATAACTACTGACTCTTCTGGACCATTATGGAATTTTATAGGGTTCTTATTCATAAGGTCATAAAATGTTGTTTTTCAAAAACATACAGCCACAGCACCTTCACAAACCTCATGTTTAGAAACACAACAGAAAAAGGAACACAAATATTTTCACTTTCAAACTATATGGTGAGCGGTCATTATGTAGGGTTTCCTGCTGACACTACCTTACATATTTGTAATATCTAATATATTTGTCCCTTTTTTATTCCAGTTGTCTAGTTTTCATAGTGCTGGCAACATATAAAGAAACATGTTAATCGCAGCACTGGTTTAAATGCAGGTTTAAGCATCAGGTCTAAAGATAAAAAGACATCAGTTCATGCAGCCTATCATGGTAAATTTTCAGATATGTTTTCCTAAAGAATTGTTCAAATCTTCTTCTGTTACCCTGGCAGTGGAAATGACTTCTTTCTGCTTTCATGGCTGCAAAAAAAAAAGATTAATTGCTTGTTGTAGAATGTGTAGGTGTACATGGGCCCTCATTTTAATGTGTTATCTTAATGGAACTCTCATACATGGTGCTAGAGCCAGGACAGTGGAGGGCTGCATTTGGCAAAGTACATCATTTATTTGCACCTACTTATCAGAAATGTACATTTTTATAAGTTAAAATATTTAGTCATTTAATTTTGTCGTTTTTTCCGTTTCATTTCCTTCCTCTTCCTCATTATATACACTGGCTTCACCTGTGCTAGTCTACCTTGGGCTGGGGAATTTGGATGTTGTGGTTTGATTCAAATTTGTTTCTGCTATTATTTACACAACTCAATAAAATAAAATAAAAACAATTGTTCATAAAAAACAATTAGATATCATGAATGTGGGGGCATGGAGGCTTAGTGGTTAGCATGTTTGCCGCGCACCTCCGGGGTTGGGGGTTCGATTCCTGCCCTTGGGGGTTTTGTCCGGGTACTCCGGTTTCCTCCCCCAGCCCAAAGACACGTGCTGTAGGCTTATTGACCTCTCTAAATTGTCTGTAGTGTGTACAATTGTGCCCTACAATGGGTTGGGACCCTGTCCAAGGTATTCTGCACCTTTTGTCTCATGTTCCCTGGAATAGGCCCCAGGTTTACTGTTTACGATAAACGGTAAAGAAAATGGATGGGTGGATATCATGAATGCAATAATAGTTTGCCCCACAGCATTCTTATTGTCATCGATGACATGTTGTGATATAACACATTGCTCAACTCGAACAGCTTCATTGTTATGACTAGTGTTATGACTATAATGTTGTCATTAGCAGCTGGATCTCTTTTCATGGCTAACGGTGTGGCAGCACTTATGATCAATGAGGCTAGAAATCTCACTCCAAAGGACATGAGCTAAGCTGTGTTGAGCCTGGCCAGTACCTGGATGGGAGACCTCCTGGGGAAAACTAAGGTTGCTGCTGGAAGTGGTATTAGTGAGGCCAGCAGGGAGTGTTTACCCTGTGGTCTGTGTTGGGCCTAATGCCCCAGTTTAGTGACATGGACACTATACTGTAGAAACAGCACCGTCTTTCAGAGATGTTAAACCAAGGTCCTGACTCTCTGTGGTCATTAAAAATCCTATGACACTTCTCGTAAAGGAGTAGGGGTATACCCATGGTGTCCTGGTAAAATTCCCCCATTGGCCCATCTCTATCATGGCCCCCTAATAATCTCCATCGCTGAATTGGCTATATCACTCTCTCCTCTCCACTAATAGCCAGTGTGTGGTGGGCGTTCTGGTGCACCATGATTGCCGTCACATCATCCAGGTGAATGCTACACACTAGTGGTGGGTAAGGAGACCCCCCTCCCCCCACTATGTAAAGAGCATTGAGTGTCTATAAATACAAATGTAACTCTAAACTGTAAAAACATGTTTATATATATATATATATTTATTTTTTTTTTTTATTATTATTATTTTTTTTTATTTTTTTTTTTATCCTGCACTGACCCAATAAATGGTATATTCTTTGAAAAACAAAAAGTTACCTACCGCAGCTTTAAATCAAAACCTCTAGTCTAAACAAACACTCAGTAGACTACAAATGAGACACACGCTCTGCGCAAGTGTGGCGCAGTCAGTGCTCTCCTGAGCTCGACCATGCTCACGGAGCAGAAGTACTTGCATGCAGCTGGCCACCGCCTCGCATTGCGCTACTCCGCAGAGACTATGTAGACCTGCTCACAGTAAAGACACTGTGATGGCTACTCGCCGCGTGCATGCGCTAACATAACACTATTCATACCGACAAATATGAATCATGCATCCGACGCTTCTCTTCATTTTGCTCGTGAGCATCTTCGTTTCCGGGTTGCAGTCTGTAACGACAGCGCCGCGCGGTAAGTACCGTAACCTTAACTGAAAGTGATGCTGTCACTAACTCATACGGTTACGGCTTGCTGAAGTGTGGGTGTGTGTGTAATTTTATTTTGGCTTGGGTTAGGACACAAGGACGTCCTGTGTGTGGACGTTGAGGACAGTACAGTACAGCAGCAAAGTGTCTTAAGTGGAGAAGGGAGGGAGACTTGATGCTTGTCACAGCCACAATGCGTTTTTTTTTAGTTATATACACATGCATAGTCTATATTCTGCATGAATATACATCTTCTGAATCCACAGTTCCACATATTGCAAAGAGATACTAATAAAGTTACACTATGTGAATAAAAATAAAATAAATGGCATATTAATACTACTAACGCATTATGATGATGATTCTTCTTCTACTTATTATTATTATTATTATTATTATTATTATTATTATTATTATTGTAAATGCAGCCATCCACGGTTTGACTCTACAAAGTACATTGATTATGCTGCCTTTGTGAATGTGTGGAATCATGTTTGGTTGTTAAATTGCTATAGTAATATCATATATCTGTAGCAATTTACCAGCTATTGTGACTTACTGGATTAATGTATGCGTGGATATGTGTGTGTCAGTAGAGAATGAGTCTGCTGGGGATGCTGTGTCAGTGCGGGTGGAGCAGGATGCCACTGCACCACCTTCCACACACAATGGGAGCACCCAGGAGGCTGAACACACCATCACATATCCATCTCGCCTCATTTACTACCTTAACGAGGAATCTGAGAGCACTTACCATAACCTGAACACTCAGACCAAGGTCCCGGGCCAGCAGGGCCAGGTGAGTGTGTGTATTATTGTCTCCGTCAGAGTAATTGATGCAAATTTAATTGCAGTGTATTTTGGTATCGGCGTAAATGCATTACTAAGGATGTTAAGGTAAGAGATATTAGGCTATAGATGTTGAATTAAGAAGACTGCAGACTTCCTTGTGGGGGAATCTGCCGTTTGTCTGTCTGGCAGCTGGCAGCAGCTAATCTGCTTGGCAAGCTGCATGAGCTCAGTTTACTGCAACGCTGTAATTCCAAAAGTGTGTCTGTATTCTGTTTATGTGGCGCAAGATTTTGTGTTCATTTTGTCAGATGGAGTTCTTTAATAAAAACACCTACTTTTTCCTGTTCTCTTCTTTAGGTAGTCCATTTGGCTCAAGCCAGTTTTCAGCTTGAGGCTTTTGGATCCAGATTCATACTAGACCTCATATTAAACAAGTGAGTATTCGCTTCTGTAGATCTCTATTCTCAAGTTACCTTTAAATCCTTGTTTCTAGGTACAGCAGTGTTATGGTGTATTTCATCGTGTAGCACATAGATTTTGTTGTATGTGTTGTTTCATTCACTACACTCATGTACACATGCATGAGACAGAATGTTATACGTTTCACAGCCTGGTCAATACTAGACTGTTGATGTGTTGTGGCTCCACAGCTAAAAGACATGGTTATAGTACAGATGTGCTGTGTTAGAGGAAAGGGCATTCAAATATGTCTGCATAATGTAATGTTTGTTAATCGTTATTGCCGTTTTAGGCTGTGTAATCACAGAAGCCTGCAATATGCAAATGTGCTCGCTAATGAACACTTTTTGTTGTGAGTCAGGAGTTCCAAGTACATTTTCTGTGGATTGTTTCATATTTTAATATGAAAAGTTATTCGGTTATTAAGATTGTATTGTGTTATTTTAAAAATGGGAGCAGAATTTAGCAAAATAATTTCTATATATATTACATATTGTGAAGTGCTACCAACTAAGATTATGCTTATGCTTCTTACTATAGAATGTTTAATATGTAGATCGAGGAATATGTCACAGTTAGGACAAATCTCTTAGACTTCATTATATCTACATAGCCACAGCATTTACCGATTTACTCTTTAAGTGCTTGCATGACATACAATGCTGAGATGACACTAAATCACTGAATATTGTAGTGTATTATGTGTTAAATGTTGCAGTTAACCAAGAAAGTGTCTTAAAAGAGGCACATGCAGTGAGTGCAGAAAATTATTTAACCCTCCATTGGAAGGTCCAGACTGGCATTTCTCACTTTTGTATCTAGGTTCTGTGTAATATACTTTAGGATGAGTAGCTAATTAATATGCTGGGATTTTAGTATGGTATAAATGCACTACAGGATCAATATTAGATGCAGCTGAATATTTGCCAGGCATGAATGATGACTGTTGTTCTTTAATTAAATATCACTCATATCCCATGCCCCTATTATTGTCAGAGTAGCATTGTGATGGAGAGAGCTGCAATTTGCTGGTGTAGGGACTGCTGGCTCATGTACTGAGTAACTTTGATTACTGCACTTGAATAAAGAATGAATTGTGTCGCTGTCAGTCCTCTGACTTAATTGATATGCAGAGGAGATGCTCCATGTAAAGGACTGAGTGCTTGTTCACTCTCGGGATTCTTTTCTCTCACGATTTCTCTTTTATTGCATTTTAAGAAAAGCTTGGACTAGATGCAGTGAATAGGTGATGTGGTGATTAAGGCATATACTGTAGCATTAATTGTGATTCCCCCCCACCCCCTTAATGTTTAGAATGTAATACTGCAGAAAAAGGATGGGTCTACCCATCCTCAGTTTCAGAGTCACATCCATGTTATGGTCTGTGAGTGGGTGTGACATCAAAATGTTTGCGGGTGTATGTGTCTGGTCTCTGAACACACTGCAGCTGGCATTGTGGTTGTGCAGCAGCAATGATCTGATCTAAATATAGCAATCTCCCTGCATGCAGCCAGTGAGTCCTGCTCTTAGAGTGCTGCTCTGGCCTCCTCCCCTCACTGCACCTGTGCTGCACAATTCTGCTTAGTCCTCCACATTGTGCTGCAGCCGAGAATTAAAATTACTCTGCACTCAGCCTCTTCTGGCCTCTCCTCTGTGGAGGAACAGAGGGACTTCTAGATCTGTTAGTCTGAGTGTGTGTAATTGGGTCTTTGTTGATCCCTGTCCAGTCATTGTGGAGATTTATATAGGGATAGAGGTGTGTCTGGGTTGTGAAGTTGAAGTTTTTACTTGCAACTAATCAATGAATGGAGTTAAGCATGTTTCTGTCGCGATTCAACATTTTAACATAGACACACAACAATACTGTCCCATACTGTCCATACATGCACATACTGTCCCATTTAAGCCATTTTAAACCATTTAAGAAAACACGAACGGCATCATCTCACTCTGTTTTGTGCTCGCTCTCTCTCTCCCTCTCTTTCTTTACACTTACCCATAACCTGCTACATAACCAATCCCCCAAACCAGCTCCCAGCCTTAAAAATACTCTTAATCTCATTTGAATTGTCTAACACACCCTACATTGGGTGCTCTTTATTTAATGCCCATGATGTATGAGGTCTCATACACACACACACACACACACACACAGAAGCGCACACAATGAAAATGTTTGTGCCCTGAAAACATTTACGCAAGGTTGAAGAAAAATGTATCTGGGCCGGAAAGTGCAAGTGAGATGAAAGAGCTATTTTGTGTGTGTGTGTGTGCGTGCTCGCTGAGTCAGACTTGGATGCCTGGGAGGTAGTGGTAGAGGACATAAGAGCTGAAGGTGAATCCAGCACATAGCAGTCTCTTACTATTACCATCGTTACTGTGTACAAGATGTACAGTGCTATGAAAAAGTATTTGCCCTCATCCTGATTTCTTGTTTTTGTGTATATCTCATACTAAATTGTTTCAGAAATTAAAGCAAAATCTAAAATAAAACAAAAGACAACCTGAGTAAACACAAAATACAGTTTTTAAATGATAGTTATTTATTGATGCAAAAAAGTTATCCAATACCAGCTAAGCCCGCGTGAAAATGTATTTGTGCCCTTAGTTAGTAATTCCCCAAATCTATGAGACTGCATTCATAGGGTTCAGCTGGACTAGACGCAACCAGGCCTAATTACTGCAAACCCTATTCAATCAAATCAACACTTAAATAGAACTTTTTCAAAAGGTCTTACCCAGTAACACACTATGCCAAATTTGAAAGAGCTCCCAGAAATGATGAGGAAGAAGGTGATTGGAATACATCAGTCTGAGAAGGGTTACAAAGCTATTTCAAAGGCTCTGGGACTCCAAAGGACCACAGTGAGAGCCATTATCTCCAAATGAAAAAAGTCACCACAGTAATTAACCTTCCCAGAAGTGTCCAACCTTCCAAAATTCCTACAAGAGCACAGCAACTACTCATCCAGGAAGTCACAAAAGACCCAAGGACAACATCATAGGACCTTCATAAAGAACCTAAAGGTCACTGTTCATGACCCACTATCAATAAGACACTGTGCAAAAATGGCATCTATGGAAGAGTGGTGAGGCGAATATCACTGGTAACCCAGAAAAACATCAAGGCTCATCTGAATTTTGCCAAACTACACCTTGATGATTCTCAAAGCTTTTGGGAGAATGTTCTAAAGTTGATGAATCAGAAGTGGAACTGTTTGGAAGACAGGGGTCCCGTTACATCTGACATAAACCAAACACTGAATTTCACAAAAAGGACATCATACCTACAGTCAAGGACTGTGGTGGAAGTGTGGTGGTATGGGGATGCTTTGCTACTTTAGGGCCTGGACAGCTTGTAGTAATTGAGGGAAACATGAATTCTGCTCTCTAACAGAAAATCCTAAAGGATTTTCATTGGTGATAGATGTTGGATCACTTTTTTGCTTCAATAAAAAATAAAAACTGTATTGTGTGTGTTTATTCAGGTTGCCTTTGTTTTATGTTACATTTCATTTGAAAATCTAAAACAATTTAGTGTGAGATATATAGAAAAACAGAAGAAATCAGGATGGGGCAAATACTTTTTCAAGGCACTATAGCATAGATTGTTAATTCTCTTCTGTCTCTGATGACTTCCAGTCAGTTCCAGTTTAATTGTTGAGTTCCTATCAGTCCCAGTTTAATTAATGTTGTAGTACTGCTACTGTAAACTCACACTTCACCATAAGCTGTTCTGGATCAATCACTGTAACACCATTTTGATGTTTTTATGTGCTGAGTTCGAGAAGATTAGAAGTTCATCAATGTAGGCGGCGGCAAATTTTCCGAGCATGTCTCTGAGTACATCAGTAATGAGTGCCTGGAAGGCAGAGGGAACATTGACCCTCATATGGCATTACCAAGTATTCATAGTGATCAGCGGTTATACTAAAAGCCTTTTTCCATCCATCACCTTTGATTTTATATAGGTTCTAAGCACTTAACAGATGGAGAAGATGGTGGCCATATGAGCTGTTGAGGTTGAGCGAACCAGAGGCTATGGGTATCTATGTTTTACTGTGACTTGACCCAGGTTATCTATGCATGGACACAGAATCACTCATCTGGCGAGATAGAGGGTCTGATGTAGTCTTTCAACAACGACAGATATATTCTTCCATGACATTATTTTATTTGAAATGCAGCAGGTAGCTGCATGATCAGGGTGGTGTGGTACCTGAGAAGAAGTCAGTCATACAGTCGTCATAATTTTTCAATAGACGTGAATGCTTTGGTAAGTTTGGGATGAGGCGGGCAGGTCTGATGGTAGTGAGGAGGCTTCGTGTTCATCCTGTATATTCTTGGGCTTTGATGTTGTAGCCAGGTTAAAGCACGTACAGTGGGGTTATTTGAGGATTCCATTACAGGAAAGGAGATACAGTGCCTTGCGAAAGTATTCGGCCCCCTTGAACTTTTCAACCTTTTGCCACATTTCAGGCTTCAAACATAGATATAAAATTTTATTTTTTTGTGAAGAATCACCAACAAGTGGGACACAGTTGTGAAGTGGAACGAAATCTATTGGATATTTTAAACTTTTTTAGCAAATAAAAAACTGAAAAGTGGTGCGTGCAAAATTATTCGGCCCCTTTACTTTTAGTGCAGCAAACTCACTCTAGAAGTTCAGCGAGGATCTCTGAATGATCCAATGTTGTCCTAAATGACTGATGGTGATAAATAGAATCCACCTGTGTGTAATCAAGTCTCTGTATAAATGCACCTGCTCTGTGATAGTCTCAGGGTTCTGTTGAAAGCGCAGAGAGCATCATGAAGACCAAGGAACCTACCAGGCAGGTTGTGGAGAAGTTTAAAGCCGGATTTGGATACAAAAAGATTTCCCAAGCTTTAAAACATCCCAAGGAGCACTGTGCAAGCGATCATTTTGAAATGGAAGGAGTATCAGACCACTGCAAATCTACCAAGACCTGGCCGTCCCTCTAAACTTTCAGCTCAGACAAGGAGAAGACTGATCAGAGATGCAGCCAAGAGGCCCATGAGCACTCTGGATGAACTGCAGAGAACTACAGCTGAGGTGGGAGAGTCTGCCCATAGGACAACAATCAGTCGTACACTGCACAAATCTGGCCTTTATGGAAGAGTGGCAAGAAGAAAGCCATTTCTCAAAGATATCCATAAAAAGTCTCGTCTAAAGTTTGCCACAAGCCACCTGGGAGACACACCAAACATGTGGAAGAAGGTGCTCTGGTGAGATGAAACCAAAATCGAACTTTTTGCCCACAATGCAAAACGATATGTTTGTCGAAAAGCAACACAGCTCATCACCCACACACACCATCCCCACTGTCAAACATGGTGGTGGCAGCATCATGGTTTGGGCCTGCTTTTCTTCAGCAGGGACAGGGAAGATGGTTAAAATTGAGGGGAAGATGGAAGCAGCCAAATACAGGACCATTCTGGATGAAAACCTGTTGGAGTCTGCAAAAGACCTGAAACTGGGACGGAGATTTACTTTCCAACAAGACAATGATCCCAAACATACAGCAAAATCTACAAAGGAATGGTTCACAAATAAACGTATCCAGGTGTTAGAATGGCCAAGTCAAAGTCCAGACCCGAAATTCAATCGAGAATCTGTGGAAAGAGCTGAAAACTGCTGTTCACAAACGCTCTCCATCCAACCTCACTGATCTTGAGCTGTTTTGCAAGGAAGAATGGGCAAGAATTTCAGTCTCCGATGTGCAAAACTGATAGATACATACCCCAAGTGACTTGCAGCTGTAATCGCAGCAAAAGGTGGCTCTACAAAGTATTAACGCAGGGGGCAATAATATTTTGCACGCCCACTTTTCATTTTTTATTAGTTAAAAAAGTTTCAAAAATCCAATAGATTTCGTTCCACTTCACAATTGTGTCCCACTTGTTGGTGATTCTTCACAAAAAATAATTTTTTTTATATCTTTATGTTTGAAGCCTGAAATGTGGCAAAAGGTTGAAAAGTTCAAGGGGGCCGAATACTTTCGCAAGGCACTGTATATGGATCGCACTGGTGTGAAGGTGTAGCTCATCACTTGGACCTCCTCATGAATTATGCCCTTTAGTGGATGCACTGAAGTCCCTAGTTGATGACCTCACCTGCTGATTGTGAATCTTGTTTTAGGGACATGAGATGTTCACCTGTACCTTGATCTCCTTTTTTTGTTGTTGTTGCCAGACTTGATCTCTTAAAAAGAGAAGTACAGTGAACACTGTAGTTATTAACTTTGACACTTGGAAACATCGCTGCCATACTTATTGGGATGGGCATAACTTGGGTAAGTAATGTGGGTGACATCATGATGACCTGCAAGACTTTCTAATTTTATATGGGTGGTGGAATTTTGCTGTTGCTGTTTGCCGAACACATAGCCTTGAGCAGAAAGGATTTGATGGAATTTGCTGAAGCCTACTGCTTCCATGATTCTTCAGGTGAAGTCTTCTGTCATACTGCAGATAGACAGATACAAGTACATGTTCTGGTTTCATTAAAATTGTTGTAGCTGACAAACAAAAAGCTAGGCAATGCTCAGAAACCTAAGGCACACAAATGATCAGGCAATGAGCAAACAGGCTTAAACTAAACAAGCCTGTCTTGATCAGGCTTAAACTAAACAAAACCCTGATCAAGACAGGCATGTGGCAAATCTTAATCACAGACGTAACTCTGAAGCCAGACTGCAATGTCTGTTAGTTCCATTAGTAATCAGGGAATGGGAGCTTAGCTGAAGTTCATGTGATGAGTATTTGCCATGCAGACATCGACATGACAGACAGACCCTGCCTGGTAATCAATGCTTTTAGTAGCACATGAATTTTTGATTTAGGTCTGTTAGCAGTAAAAGCTCCAGGGCGGTAGATCACCAGGACACCCATGCTGTAAAATTAGCTCCTTTATGCACATTCAGTTGATACAGGTATGAATATAATAAGCATCTGTGGTTATTCAGTTATAGAAATTGTGCAAGTTAGGTTTTTTTTTTTTTGCATACATGCGTACATTTTTGTACAACATTTTCTACCAATTTAGTCATTACAGGTTCCCACCTAATAACTAGTTCTTCCTATCACACACTATCCACTTTATTTCTTTTAAAACTGTTGTTTTATAGAACACCATTAGGTAGTCAAACACTCTTTCAGGAGAGCTCTAACTTCTTTAAATGTGAGCTCAATGGAAACCATGATTGGTTAGTGTTATTTACATTTTATCAGTTCAAGGATTGTGGCACTGCAACACAGATTGGTATACAATAATATGTAGATGTCTATATTTAAAGATTAGTGGAATGTCAAATATATAGTAACTATGCTTTCAGTAAAATGTAACTGGCCTTGGATCAAAAAGACTGCAGACATTTAGTACCTATGAGAATTTAAAGTTTTGTTTAGTCCTTATATACAGTGTGCTTATTTGATAATAAATCAGTAATACCTTTAATATCCAGGATACATTTAACCCTCTGCACAAAATATTCATGTTTAATGTTCAGCAGATGTTGCATGTGTGTTTTAGCTGCTATCTGCTGTTTTAGGTATTATCGAAAAATCCCACTCTTGGCTGTAAAATAGAAGTGACCCATTCATGGATAAAGGGGATCGATGACAATGCATTAGTGTTAATGTACATAAACAAGAAACCCAGTGCTGTCAAAACCCTCCTCTATAGTGTTTTTTGTATTGTCTTGCACTGGAGATGCTCATATTGTGCGCTGCAATATCGTAACTCAGCAGAGGAAACCCACAGCTGTAGGAAGTCATAATACTTGTTTTCTGTCTGTGTTACAGTGACCTACTATCCTCCGATTATGTGGAGATTCACTATGAGGAAGGAAAACCTATCATGTCTAAGGTAGTGCTTTATTCTTACAGCCTGCTGATTTCACTCCAGTGACCTTTATCATACCAGCTTTTTTTAGTTTGCAGCTTTTGCACAGACAACCAGTTTACCATTTAAAGTTGTAATAGGTGAGCTGTTCATTTCAAATTCAGTGTTATTATGCCTAGTTTTGAAATCAGGAAGTTTGGATCAGAGAACAGAGAGTGGAAAAATGAAAAACAAAAAAAAACAACCCATAAAAACTGTTGAGTGAGTGAGTGAGAGAGGGAGTGAGACAGAGAGAGAGACAAAGAGAGAGAGTATGCAAATATAAAAAAATATATATATAGGCTGAAGGCTCCCTTTTGTGAACATGGCCCAAGCACAAAAATAAGATCACAGTCTTACATATTCTTGTAATTTGTTGGACCATGAGCATAGGCATTAGTGGTGTAATTGCAAAAATGGGTTTGGTTAGAATGAAGGAAGCACTCAGTATTTTGCTCCTATGTCCAGTCAGATGAACTGTTCTCATTCTCTTGTTCTCATAAAAAACACAATGTTCACCAGTGGCTCAGGAAAGGGAAGATTCCATGTCACTGTTTCAGTTGTACAAATAACTAACTAACTGAGCAAATTTATGACTAAGTTGTTTTCTGTCTTGTTCTACACTTTCATGAATGTTCATTTATAGTGTAATATGGGCTGATAATATCTCTATGATGACAATAAATTGGGCAAGTCTGCTACTAACTAGAATTTTAAAAAATCATTTATATGACCTATGTGTAATGAATAATACTGTTAATAATACTGGATAATACTGTTCTTGCATTGCACATGTGCTAATGCTGGTCTCGGCAGGTGGTAATGCAAGCGTAAGTGATTCTTTCTGACCACAAAAATAGCAACTAAATGCAAGCTAAGAAAAAAACCTTGCTGTTCCCCAATCAGTTAAGAGCTGAGGCTGTAATGTATTACTTTGACTGATCAAGACAAATAACTACATCTACATATAAGACTGAGAGGCTAAAATGAAGCTCGAAGAGAAACTGCATTAAAAAGAATGATAGAGATGTGAGCTGAGTGAGGTGAGAACTAAATGATTAGTCACTGATTCAGCAGCACTGAAGCTCAGATCACATGACTATCAGATATTGCTCTGCAGGAATAATGCAGTGTGGGAAATCTGGCAGCGTGGGAGAGGAGAGAATGATGAGGTGTAGTGACTGCAATGTCAAATAAACACATCCAATACTCTCATCTTTATGCACAGGAAATATTACCTTTACCTAATTATATCAGTGTAAGATGACAGCATCACTCTGTCCATATTTACCTGACTATCAAGGATTTCAGGACATAAAGAGCAACTTTGACATGTATTGCTGAAGAAACACTTTTGAAAAATGGTATTATGAAATATTGTAGAAGGTGGTTAGAACATACAGCCTTTATTCACATAATCTAATTTGCTTAGTCCTTAAACTACTCGTATATCCTACTTATTGTTCAGCGATTTTTTTTACACTCACTGTTTCAGGGCTATGAGTATTTTTAAACCTGCATATTATTTTGACTATGAATTTCCCATTTTATCCACATTCCACTTGTCTTTGGCTCTACTGTGTTACTAGGACCTCTCTAATTAATCGACTGGTTTAAAACCCAGCTCATAAATCTGCTCTACAGAACAATGGTCTAGAGAGAAATAAAGAAGCTCCCGTTTATACTGGAGACTCTCTAATCACTGTTATGTTTCCTGCTATTTTTACCCGGCTTGGCCTGCCTCAGTGAAGCACTCACAGATTATTTGAATTACAGCTTGATTTGAGCAGTTTTATGGATCATTTGTGTGGAAGATTTATTATCTGCGTAAGATTGTGATGTAGATTTTTAAGGTGCCACCTGCATTAAGAGGTGTGATTTTGTGTGTGTGTGTTCTCAGGGTGGAGAGCACTGTTATTACCGTGGCCAGGTGAGAGGGAATATAGCATCTCGTGTAGCCCTGTCAACTTGTGACGGCTTGCAGTGAGTATAAAAACAACAGTTAGTCTTTGTTAGAATCACACTTCATAAAAGAAAACACTTTAAAGAAGTGCTTTTACTGCCTCTCAGTGCTATTTTTCTTCTCTCTTTCTGTGGCTGCCAGTGGCATGTTTGATGATGGCGTTTATGTGTATTTTATTGAGCCTATGAAACACTCGATTGTAAGTACTAATGTGTTGCCATTTGTGTGATACCCAGAGAGTTCTTGGTTATAAAACATGTTCAATATGTAAAGAATAAAAAACTTTGGGGGTGTGCTGTTGTAGGAAAATAATCAATGGTAAGATGGTACACAAAGCTGAGAATCCTACAGCCCAAAGTTGAATATCTTCCTATATCAATACATCCCAAATGTTTTTTTTATTCCTCTTATACCACAGCAATTATTAATTAAGGATCGATACTCCATGGTTTTTGTTTATCAGTTTAGAGTAACTTTAGAGTACTAGAGTAAGTGTGAAAAATCCACGAAGCTTGTTAATTCCTGTTAACATTAACATTTATAACAACTATAAAACAGTAGTCCCCTTATCAGCCTATCTATTTTTTTGCTCAAGTCAATAGTGCAAAGTCTTCTGTCCTGAAGTCTCTCACGTGGCAGAAAACATACTGACCATTACAAAGCAGGAGGTAGATGTTAAAAGCACATGATATCAGTGATACAAAACTTTAGCATACTGTATCAACGAGTACATATTTTCCTTTGTTCACAGAACAAATAATAGGAGGTTTTTAAAGTCTATTTATTATTAGTTTTAGATTATGTAGAGCATCTGCCATACAAGTTCCTGTGAGTGAGTTGAAAAAAAACAATAGAATATTAAAATGAGCGTATTATCAAAAAACTGTGGTTGGCCTTACAAATCGCCAATACTATCAGAGCTGATGTCCTAGAAAATTTACCAGCACCTTCTGACCAATCAGAATTGAGAATTCAACAGTGCTGTGGTATAAACATTACTACGTAATGAAAGAATTGTAGTATTCTTTGTTGGAAGTTAGTATGTGCATCATCTGTCCAAATTGCAATGTCTGTGCTTAAGGATATCGCTGCTAGACCCCATAGACTGCAGAGGATGGCCAGCTTTCTAAGCCCTCATAACCCCAAGGATGCAGGTATACTCCAAACACAGTTTTGGCCTACTTTTATGGTTCAGGTTAATTATAGCATATTTATCTATGCGCATCAAACTACTGCAGATGGGCAATACATCATGCCCTTACATTTCCTACAGTCTTTTGCATTTTGCTACTTCGTATTGCAGTTAACAGGAAAAATGGTTAGAAGAAAGACCGCTCATGTTCCATCAAATAGTGGTAGCTGTTGTGGTAGTGGGGGCAGTGGTAGCTCAGTGGTTAAGACGTTGGACTACTGACGGATTACTGATCATAAGGTCGTAAGTTCAAATCCTAACCCTTGAGCAAGGCCCTCAACCCTCAACTGCTCAGTTGTATAAATGAAAGAAATGTAAGTCACTCTGGATAAGAGTGTCTGCCAAATGCCATCAAATGTAAAAATATGAACAAAAAGATGGAAAGAATGCTAGCAAGAGTAGATAAAATTCGACAAAAACAAACTTGTTGCTCATAAACATGAAAGAAAATTGTACATGTACACATACCAATGAAAAACTGATATCAATAGCAAAAACATTTTCTTTTGGATGTTGTCAAGTGTCCACAGGGACAACGTATTCAGTAAAACTGCATAGTGCATCCTTTGTGCCTAGTGTTTTCAGGATAGGCTCTGGATACAACACAAGCCTGACCAGGATGAAGATGTTACTAAAGATAAATGAATGAATTACATGTGTGTGCAACTAAAAGGGTAGCATTTGTTGGTTTACATGTTACTTAGTTACCTACACAGCACCCCACCAATGTGTCACTGAATTTGTGGGAAACGGATCAGATTGAAAATAAAGGTTAGAATAAGCTGGCAACAATAGAGCACAGTTATATTCTTAGTGACAGTACAAAATAAAACATATTTGTGATTGTCTGTGTGTGTAGATGAGGAGGGCCAGCTGGATGACATGGCTTGGCTGCAGCGCAGGAAAAAGCGTGCTGTGAGTCTGGGTGGGGGCTTTCCCCACACCGTGAGCCCACATACACCCAGCAGAACTCTAGTCAGTGACACACATGCGTGGCATTCCCACAGGAAAACTGACTATAGCATGAACAGAATAGCCAGCATGTATATCAGTCGCCTGATATTCTACTCATCTCTCCACAAGGCTTTAATGTGGGTTATGGATTAATGCGCAAGCCTGTTCTCAGCAGTATAAAAAAAAATATTACCTATGCTAAATGAAAACAGTCCATATGATAAATTATTCTCACATCCAGCAAAGTTTGAATACAAACCAAGAAATCTGATTAAAAACCTTGCTCAAAAACTCACTTCATAGGTTTTCAGACAGCTCTAATAAGTGTGTGGCCTACTATTCTAATGAGCATGCTTGATTAACAGCTCTCTGTTGTAGACTCTGTGTATGATATGTCACTTGAACAAAACACACACTGCTTTAGGGAGAATCAGGATTGGTCAAGCGTAAATGTGCAAACCTTGCAGTTTATAGAATTGTATGTAGAATGGTAGACTGTAGGATTGTTTTCTCTTACTGGAAGAGTCTATTTTTTTTAATCCAACTATGTAAGTAGGACAAATAACGTCAGTCTTGCCTAATGATTCATTATAAATTGATACTGGGTAGTACATATTGCCACACAAAAGACCAAAAACAACTAAATGAGAACACACATCCCTGGGGACTACAGAAATATTTTATAACCTCTTTAGTGGAGGGTGTGTTTTAAAAAAACAAAGTATTTAAAACTTTTTTTGTGCTGTGTTGAAATGTGGCTCAGCTCTGGTTTGTTGCATTATATCTCTTTCTTTTTCAGATGCCAAGAAATGTGTTTGAGGAGATGAAGTATATCGAACTCATGATTATCAGTGACCACAATATGGTGTGTGTTTATGTCTGTGTGTTTTTTGTTGGTGGAAGGTTTATTCTGTGTGTTTGTGTGTAGGTAAATAAAGCTGGATGTGTAAATAGTCACACACTGCTGTTTACTCTCTAAGGAAACATGATCCAATTTATTACAACCACAGCCATCAGGCTGGAATTCCTTCAGTTTGAGAGAAGTTTCTGGGTGTGTGGTTTGGGGTAAACAGATGAGATTTGGGGGTTGACAGTGTAAGGCACAGTGAAAGCAGTGGCCACAAGAGGGCGCTCTTACCACTTTGTCAGTAAAGGTTCTTCTGGTTGTCTGTTTGAGGGAAACTGTAAAGGTTTTATACATAACCCTACAACAGTGTTTTCCATTCAGAGAGGTTTAATATGCAATAACGATTTAACATTTAAATGACTAGAGGAACCCTGTTTTGAAAGTGTAACTTTTTCAAATCATCAAGTGCAGTCCATCCCAATGGTAAAAGTTCAAGAAATGATCAGTGTGTTTCAATTTTTCCCCTCTAGGAGAACTCTTAAAGCCTCTATGTAGCCTCTACAACAGGATTTTGCCTTTAAGAATCACTGCCAAAGAATATTTAATTAATGCCTTTTCCCTAATGTTTTTAATACTCATTAGCTGCCCTCTTTAAATAGACAAAAAATGTTTAATTATCTTCATGTCGTTACTTTTGTGTTTTACATTTGTACTTCATTTTAAATGTCATTTACTTTTTCTTATTCTTCTAATTGGTCTTCCCATTTATGATGATTATGCACTTACTTAAAGCACTAAATTAACATAAAATCCTAAATACATAGACTTTATTGTTATTGCTGCTGCTGATGTTATTATTGTTGGACAGGTTTCTAATCTTTCTCTCTTTTTTAAACTGATATGATTGGTGCAGTTTAAAAGACAGAAGACCAAGCAGCAAACCCGTAACTTTGCGAAGTCAGTGGTCAATCTGGTGGATGCTGTAAGTTACT
This sequence comes from Ameiurus melas, assembly GCA_012411365.1. Classification (NCBI taxonomy): domain Eukaryota; kingdom Metazoa; phylum Chordata; class Actinopteri; order Siluriformes; family Ictaluridae; genus Ameiurus; species Ameiurus melas. Next base: position 22,513,259 of record CM022758.1, on the reverse strand, counting down.
AGTACTTTTTTTTTTAAATACACTGTTAAGTTTCTATTCTGCAGTATGCTTAAAATAACATTATAAGTAGGATACCTTGTGTGTGTGTGTGTTTATGTATATATATATATATAATATATATACACACACACACACACACACACATACATACACATACATACACTTACAGAGCACTTTTTAGGAGCACTATACTAACACTGGGTAGGGTTTCCCTTTGCTCTCAAAACAGCCTCAGTTCTTCATGGCATGGATTCCACAAGATGTTGGAGATTCTGGTCCATGTTGAAATGATTGCAAATTCCTGCAGATTTTTCAGGTGCACTTTAATGCTGCGAATCTCCCTTTCTAACACATCCCAAAGGTGGTCTATTGGATTCAGACCTGGTGACTGGGACAGCCACTGAAGAACATTTAACTCATTTTCATGTTAATGAAACCAGTTTGAGACAACTTTTACTTTATGACATGGTGCATTATCATACTTGAGGTAGCCATTAGAAGATGGGTAAATTGTGGCTATGAAGGGATGCATATGGTCAGTAACAATTCTCAAATTTCATTCAAGCAATTATTGATTGGTATTAATGAGCCAAAATTGTGGCAAGAAAACATTCCCCATACCATTACACCACCTCCACCAGTCTGGACTGTTGACACAAGGCAGGTTTGGACCATGGATTCCATGGATTTGTTTGGTGCCAAATTCGGTCCCTACCATCTGTGTGCCTCACCAGAAATCGAGATTCATCAGACCAACTGACATCCCTTCATAGCCACAATTTCCCCATCTTCTAATGGCTACTTCCAGCATGATAATACACCACGTCACAATGAAAAGGTCGTCTCAAACTGGTTTTATGAACATGACAATGAGTTTACTGTTCTTCAGTGACCTTCCCAGTCACCGGATCTGAATCCAATAGAACACCGTTGGGATGTGGTAGAACGGGAGATGTGCAGCATGAAAGTGCACCTGAAAAATACAAAAAAAAATTCCAGTCTTCAACTGTCCAGTTTTGGTGATCCTGTGCCCAATGCAGCTTCAGCTTTCTGTTCTTGGTTGACAGAAGTATAACCAGTCATGCTCTTTTGCTATTGTAGACCATCCACCTCAGTGTTTGATGTGTTGTGCATTCTGAGATGCTTTTCTGCTCACCACAATTGTACAGAGTGGTTATCTGAGTTCCTGTACCCTTTCTGTCAGTTCTAATCCGTTTGGCATTTTGAGTTGACCTCTCTCATCAGCAAAGTGTTTTCCATATGCAGAACTGTTGCTTCTGGATGTTTTTTATTTATTGCACCATTCTGTATAGACTCTGTTACACAGAGACTGTTGTGCGTGAAAATTCCAGGAGATCAGCAGTTACAGAAATAGTGTAACATGCTGTAATACCCACCCTATCTGACACCAACAATCATGCCACAGACAATCATCACTGAGATAACATTTTTTCCTCCATTCTGGTTGATGTGAACATTACCTGAAGCTGCTGGCCAGTATCTGCACTGCTGCCACATGATTGGCTGATTAGATAATTGCATGAATGAGGAGGTGTACAGGTGTTCCTAATAAAGTTGCTTGCTCTGTGCCCTAATCCCCCTTTTTTATTTCTCATCACTATTTTCCTTTTCACTTACTGGTTTTATCTGTCTTTAGGTCTTTACAGAACAATTGAAAACACGTGTGGTCCTGGTTGCTATGGAAATATGGACAGACAAGGACCGTATTCCAATCGGAGTGATGCCACTGGACATGCTGCGAGACTTCGCGAAATACCGACAGCAGCACATAAAACAGCATGTAGATGCAGTGCACCTGTTCTCGTGAGTCCTCCCCTCCCCTGTCTTTATTAAAAGGGACTAGTCACACAGTCAAATAATTTCTTCTTTAATTGTCCAACCCATTAATTAAATAAATAAATATTTTGTGGCATAGGTTTAGGGATGATGGGCTATTATATTCCAGATGCTACAATTTATTACATTTTAAACTGCATTAGGGTGGCATTGTCTTTCATATATGGCCACGAAAACTTTTGAACTCCTGCCTGCTTGAAATTATACTGTCATTCTGTGGTGGATTGGTGGTTAAGGCACTGGGTTACTGATCGGAGTCAGGGGTTCAAGCCCCAACACTGCCAGGCTTCCACTGTTGGGCTCTTGAGCAAAGCCCTTAACCCTCTCTGCTCCAGGGGTGCTGTATCATGGCTGACCCTTGTCTCTGACCCCTGCTTCGTGACATGCTGAGTAATGTGAAGAAAAGAATTTCGCTGTGCATATGTATATGTGACCAATAAAAACTCAGTATCATTCTGACACAAGCACATTCCTCAACATCTGGAGTCTCTGAGCACATATGCTTGCAAACTCTTGGTTGAGTAGTTTACAATGAACCCAGTACTGTGCTACTTGATATTGAATATTGCTAAGAATGCAGGTAATAAAGGTGATCAATCTAAGCTATTACGTTTTGTCATTCAGCACAATAGCTCTGGAGGATGTGTTCTCATACCTTCTTTGATCTCTATTCACTAATGGACTTGCTAGTCAAAACAGCTCAGCCAAGCCTTTTAAATATGCTGATCACACTGCCATTATAGGACATGATAAATTGGTATACCGACAAGAGGTGGCCAGGTGCTGTAATGTGACCTTACAGAACTAATCGTAGACGTTCGGAAGCGATAAATAAAAACCAAACAATCATTTAAATTCAACTCAATTAAAATTCCTAGTACCACATATCAGAAACAGAATTAAATAGCAAAATCACCAAAAGACTTTTCAGACTGAAGAGGTATAGAGTAAAGAAGCAGCTGCTGATACAAATCTAGTCAGCAATTATCCAAAGGTTTTTGAAGCTGCATGTCACTGTCTGTGCAGACGTATAGTCGATAATCAGTGTACTCTCTGTGAGAAAATCACAAAAGTCACCCATGACCCTTCTCACTTAGCACACCTCAAATATTATACTCCTACCTTCTTACAGACAGTATCGATGATCAATACAAGACAATTCATTTATTCCAGCCATAACTGCATTTACAGTCAACTTCAGAATTATTGGCACACTTACACCCATAAACTACAGGATGGCTACGTCACCATACTGGAAGAGACCACTTCCATCTGGATAGAAATGTTTCATTATGCTATAAAGGTCATGTCCATCAGAATAATTTTGTAATGATTTGTAATGAAAGGGAGGAGTAGATCCAGACCAGCAAGATATCTCTTATAGTATAACAGAGCCAAATGTTTTTCTTTGTACAGTGCTGATTTCTTCTGATTTTGTGTATATCTTATGCTAAATTGTTTCAGAAATTAAAACAAAGGCAACCTGATTAAACACAAAATACAGTTTTTAAATGATAATGTTATTTATTGAATAAAAAAATTTATTCAATACCAACTGGGACTGTGTGAAAATATATTTGGCCCCGTAGTTACTAATTCCCCAAATCTATGAAACTGCATTCATAATGGGGTTCAGCTGGAACAGACACATCCATGCCTCATTACTGAAAACCCTGTTCAATCAAATCAACACAAATAAAACTTTTCAACAGCATGAGGTTGTTTAAAAGGTCTTACCCAGTAACACACTATACCAAAATTGTAAAAAAAAATAAAAAATAAATAAAAATAAAAATGAATAAATCCAGAAATGATGAGGAAGAAGATCATTGAAATACATCAGTCTGGGAAGGGTTACAAAGCTATTTCAAAGGCTCTGGGACAAAGAACCACATTGAGAGCTATTATCTCCAAACGGAAAAACTTGGCACAATAGTGAACCTTTCTAAAAGGGGCTGACCTTCCAAAATTCATCCAAGAGCACAGCAACTTACCCTTCCAGTAAGTAACAAAAGATCCAAGGACAACATCAAATGAACTACAGGCCTCTCTTGCATCAATAAAGGTCACTGTTTGTGACTCCACTATCAGAAAAACACTGGGCTAAAATGGCGTCCATGGAAGAGTGGTGAGGTGAGAACCACTGCTAACCCAGAAGAACATTAATGCTCATCTGAATTTTGCCAAAACAGACCTTGATGATCCTCAAACCTTTTGGGAGAATGTTCTGTGGTCTGAGGAGTTGAAAGTGGAACTATTTGGAAGATAGGGGTCCCGTTACATCTGGCGTAAACCAAACACTGAGTTCCACAAAAAGAACATCACACCTACAGTCAAGCATGGTGGTGGCAGTGTGATGGTGTGGGGATGCTTTGCTGCTTCAGGGCCTGGGCAACTTGCAATAATTTAGGGAAAGACGAATTCTGCTCTTTACCAGAAAATCCTAAAAGATTATGTCCAATTCCTTAAATTGAAACTCTGGTGCAACTGGATTATGAAGCAAGACAATGTTCCAAAGCATAGGAGTAAGTCCTAGTACCAGAGGTAGGTGAAAGTCTGATCTCCAGTTATTGGAAGCCTGTGGTTGCAGTTATTGCTCCTTAAAGTGGCACAACCAGATTTTAAGTTTAAGGGGGAAATTAGATTTTCATATTGGTGATAGGTGTTGCATCACTTTTTTTGCTTCAATAACATAAATAAATAAAAACTATTATGTGTTTACTCAGGTTGTCTTTGTTTTATGTTGTATTTCATTTTTAAAAATCTTGTATGATATATACACTAAAACAGAAAAATTCAGATAGTGTCTGACTACATACAGTGCGGTGAAAAAATGTCATATACAAATATCATAGCCAATCATCAATTGTCATAGACAAAAATCAGACATTGTCATAAACAAATAGTCTTTTTGTGTATCTACAGTAATGTGACGTTTCACTACCGTCAGAGCAGCGCTGCATTCTTCGGAGGCATGTGTTCACTCAGCCGTGGGGTTGGAGTGAACGAGGTGAGAACATCAAACGTGGTTTCAATTATGGATTAAAACAAAACTACATTTTTGGTCTCTCCTATATATGAATGGTAGTAGAGTGTAGCAATTCAGTGCAGTAATCATAATTGTGTATACAACAGGTGTGGTTATAAGTATGTAATATAATGACGTTTTCTTGTATGTTTATGTATAATGTGTAGTATGGATCTGCATGGACTGTGGCTGTCTCACTGTCCCAGAGTCTGGCTCAGAACTTAGGCATTCAATGGGATCCTGCATACAGCAAGAACAGTATGTACACACACATAGACATTCAAGTTATAAAACCATGCTTTGTAGATTTTTACTTAGTCATATTTCATATTAAGGTTCTACCACTGTGTGTATTGCATGTGCTTCTGTCTCAGAGGAGTGTGGCTGTGTTGACTCATGGGTGGGTTGCATCATGGAGGACACAGGGTGAGAGTTTTATTTAGCGCTTCACCCACACATACACACATTTTCACACCTGGAGTTATAATGACAGGGTATGGTGTCAAAGGGGCTTCATAAACACCATTGTTGTTATTTAGATAGATCATAATTATTTAGATATGCCACAACATGTTTATCCTTTTTCCCAAATGCATAATTGCCTGTGGGTATTTTGTGATGACAGGGTTTGATTGTTTAACCAGGTGGTTCAGAGACCATCAGCATGTTTAGCGTCAGGAAGTAGGTGTCAAAGCATGATAAATCTCACAGTGCTAACAGTTTTAACAGCTCTGATAATGATGTGCTACACTCCAAACGATATCTCTCAGACAATTTCAATTTTGCCTTATTTCCTTTTTGGTGCTCGCTCTCAATCTCCCGCTCTCCTCTGTTGTAGAGTGCAGCACCCACGAAGGTTTTCTAAGTGCAGTATTTCAGACTATAAAGAGTTCCTTCTGAAAGGTGGAGGTTCGTGCCTGTTCAACAGGCCCAACAAGGTAAGAGGCATTCACTCAGCATGCTGCTTTCAGCGTATCTTCATTCCAACTGTAATGATTGTATGCATGAGAAGTTTTACCACAGCTAACAAAGTAAATATTTTTTGTATACATAAAGAGCTATCATGATTTTTAAAGCTGGTATTACAATCATCATCACAGGTATCACAGTACATTAATATGGCAGTGAATCATGTAGAAACAGTAGCCATCCAGAGTTGTGAACAAAACAGAGGTTTTGGCTATATTGTATCTGTTGGTTATGTACTACATACACTTATATATTTACACATATTGTGTGTATATATACACTTCCAAAGGGTAATGGAAAACCCAATACAGCCATCATTAATCGTCAATTATGCTGATGGATTTCATGCATTTCATGGATTTCAGCATATAGCGTTACACGAAGTGTAACATCACATTTTATACAATCTGTGTGTTGGGCGGAGCAGTGTGTTCTGGGAAGCATCTTTGCCAGCTCAAAGCTCGAGGGTTCTTTCCCAGTTAAATACTGAACTTGGTTTAACCTCTGGTTACTGTATATATGGGGTTTTTCATGTTCTCTGTGTTTGTGCGGGTTTTCTATGAGTTCTCCTGTATCTTCTAACATAGGTGTATTGGCGACGCTAAATTGTGTGAACAGACTAGTATTTCAGTGATTAGTCATTCAGGATGTATTCCCAGTGATCCCAGGGCTAGGATCCATCAAGACCCTGACCAGGAACAAGCGCTTTCTGAAAAAATAAATCAAGATGATTGTGTGCCACCCAACAACATTCACTTCTTATTTGCATCAAGTTGAGAAATTCTCAGCTTTTTTTCCTCTCTCACTGCCTGCTTGCCACCTCATTTCTCTGAGCATGGTAGGAAATGAAAAACAAAGGTATCATCAATAGTGCTGTGTTTAAAGTGATCAGATGAAGAGGAGAGCATTAGAGGATGATGCCCAGGCTGAGTTCTTACATTTCTGTTTGGAAACATTGTAATTATACTGCACGACTTTCTCTGATATTAAGCTGGCATGCACATAACACATTTATTACATTAACTCTGTAACAATCATGGCAGCATGCCATTTAGAGAACAATATCTCTTTACATAAATAAGACACTGGACATAAAACACAGTGAGGCCTTGACCATCTCCCAAATCACCCTCTAAACAATACCCCAACCTGTTATAAACAAATCTTTCCCAAAATTATAAGGATTATGACATATTTTGAAACATCAAAAGACGTGAGCTTCGGCATAAAAGCGCAGAATTATGAAGAAATTAGCAGATCTTTACAACTGAATGTTCTGCATTGCTTCTTCATCGTGACATGACATTGTAATATCTGGATTTATTTCCTGTGCAGCTGTTTGAGCCGACTGAGTGTGGGAATGGCTACGTGGAGGTGGGAGAGGAGTGTGACTGCGGTGTAAGAGCTGTGAGTCATTGTTTTGCCATTGTGGTGAAAAAAAAAAATAAAAAAATATATATATATATATATATATATTGCTTTTTCAGGTAAAGTGAGTGTTATATTGTTATCCACATATGAAGCTGTTTATTTACTGCCTGTAGGAGAAATGCTGGGACAAAAAGAGGTGGTTCATTTTTGAACACTGTTTTGATGATAGTCTTGCTCCTCTTCTTTTTGTGTGTATTGTAGGAATGCTATAAGGAATGCTGCAAAAAGTGTTCTTTGTCAAATGGAGCACACTGTAGTGATGGGCCTTGCTGCAACAGCACCTGCCTGGTGAGTGTGTTTAACAACAGATTTATGTAATCATATGAGTCTTTTGTCTGGATGTTGAAAAGAACATTTTGATAAATAGGATGCTTTTAAGGTAACAATCTTATTTTTTATTCCCTTGCTGCATTTGCCTTCCTGTTCTCTTACAGTTTTACCCAAGAGGCTTCAGTTGTCGCTATGCAGTGAATGATTGTGATATTTCAGAGACCTGCTCAGGAGACTCTGGACAGGTTAGAGACAGCATGTCACATTCAGTTAGGGCTTCTTTTGTACCCTTTAAGTGCCCGGTTCTAGTGGTACCTACTAAGAATATTAACATCCACAAAATTCAATAAAAAAAATATACCTGCAAGCAGCAATGGCGGATTCCTCCTCAAGATTGCGGACCATTTCAAAATTGACATGGTAGAGAAATGTATCCCACAGATGCAACATTTCAATGCATTTGGATCGATGGCAGACTTTAAGTTCATTTTGTCTGTCCTCTGCTTACATGTTTCTGAGTGAGCATAGACAGGCTTGAATGAACACTCAGGTGAAAAGTAAATTCGATGCTTTTTACTTTGTTCCATACGTGCCATCATGTAATATCTCTTGACAATTTTCTCTTTACATTTCTTGTGAAATTGAAAGGAAATACAAAACGCTTATTTAACATACGTTAGTCAGTGAATACCATTCCGTTTACAATGCAGTCTTTTAAACTATATGCACGAAAGTGGACTTTGGCTTGATCCAAGACAAACAGTGCCACCTAGCGGATGATAAAGATATTGTTAAACATAACATAACAGATATTATTTCTTTTATTGTTATTGTTTTTGGAGATCTGAGGTTGCCATCGCACATGGTAACATAATGTAGTGTCCGATTTGTGTGTGTGGCATAGATCAAGTCCATAGGTTAAGGTTCCATTGATTTATGGAAACAAGAAATATGTGCAACAGTTGTCAATTCACCAATATGTAAATAGTTCTGGCAATTTTTATTTGATTCCTTATTGCTCATCACCCTATAGAAAGACATGTACCACAGTTCAGGTCAATGAGACCTACTTGTCATGAGGAGAAGATTTTTGTAGTATTGGACAAATTATCAATGTACTGGAAAATTTATCATGACGGGCTTTATGGGTACCAAAGGCTTTTTTGTTCCCCATAAGAAATCATTTTGGACAGATGTTTTGGACTTATGGGGCAGAGGGACAATCATGTAGACTTTGTGCGTGGACTGTAGTGCCACCTATGGGCTCATGTGGGCCATTTGTGGTGTGGGAGTTACTCGTGGCCTTTAGTATCAATGTGCCCAATTTCAAAACATTTTACCATTCAGATTTTGAGGTATTGTGAACTTTAGGTAGATAAGGAGAATAACAAGAAGAAGGAGAAAAAGAAGAATACTAACAATAACACTAGGTTTCCTCCTGACGGGGGAATCATAAATAAGATTTTAATGCTGATTTTACTGCGTAGATGACAGTAATATTGACCTTTTCAACTGCCAACACTCAACACTTCCAACATGTTGCACAACTCTAACCCCAATAGGAACACTGTAAGACAGTTAATACACTTTACATATGCACATGCAGGACAGAGTGCTAATCTTCCACCACCATCAATATGGCTTGCTCACATTTCAGTTCAGTTTTATCTTTTAAGCCAGCAAAGCACATTCACTGACGCTGATATGTCTTTCTCTCTGCAGTGCCCTCTTAACCTCCACAAACAGGATGGCTCATTATGCCATCTTGACCAGGTATCATGAGCTATAGCATGTAAATAAAAAAATGCTTGTTATTATATTTAATTACTTTAAATATTTATAAGCATGTTCTGTATAATTTATTGTTTAATAAATGTATTGCTCTTAATAAACAAAGCATTACAGGCTCTATTTTAATGTGCGTTTTTTGTTTTTTTTGTTTTTTATCCACACAGGGACGTTGCTATAGTGGAGAGTGTAAGACCAGAGAAAACCAATGCAAATATGTATGGGGTCAAAGTGAGTTAAGTGTTTAAGATAATTCATAGATCTTTATTTTTAATTTCATGTATATTGCATTGCAGTATCCTGCATAATAGAGAAAATGCACAGCTATTCCCTTAAAACACAAGACAGATGCTAAATCTTAATAATTTATACACTTAATGGTCAAACAAATTTAAAACAATACAATATCCTTTTCCAAATGTTCTTCTTACATATAACATACACAAACACGCACACACTCACTCTCTCTTTCTCTCTCTCTCTCTCTCTCTCTCTCTCTTTCTCTCTCTCTCTTTCTCTATAACCCATTCCATATGATTTCCATATCTGGGTAGAATCTGGGGGGTCAGAGAAGTTCTGCTATGAGAAGTTGAACACAGAAGGATCTGAGAAAGGGAACTGCGGGGAAGATGGAGAGAAATGGATCCAGTGTGGAAAGCAGTAAGTGACTTCTCTCTTTACACTTTTAACGGCAAACATGTCTTGGTGGATAAGGGTGCACAGTCTGCCTAGTCTTGGGAAACCTGATCTATAATGTTTGTATTTGTAATGTATTTTTGTACTGTATGTCATTAAAATGGCTGGTTGTTCTCGCTGAGCCATATGCAGAGTTGGCAAAGTAAGTGCATAACTTTATCCATAAAAACGTGGTGCTCCAGATGAACAGTGTCTTTGATTAAGATGCTGTCTTTTTGTGGTCTTTCAAAGAATAATATAAGTAATTAATTAATGATGTCACATTTATGTAATTAATTTTGGCCTAAAACTGTATTCCATAGTTGTTGGTTTTGTTTGTGTAATTACATATATATAGATTTCGGTGTGACATATTGTGGTGCTGATGTAATCTGCATTTGCTATATTGGCTGTATTTATTCTGTCTGTATCCTGTAGTCATTGTACATCTCTCTACTTACAGCGATGTGTTCTGTGGTTATCTGCTGTGCACTAATGTTGGGCCAATACCCCGCATCGGAAGAATAAAGGGAGAGATCACACCCATATCCTTTAACCACCAGGGCCGACTGATTGAATGCAGGTGAGAGGAACATGCATCAAGGCTTGACCCTCAGCCTTACTGGATTAACTGGATTGTTGAATTTGCTCCATTGTTTTGCATTTCAGTGGCGGTCATGTGTTATTGGATGATGACACTGATCTGGGTTACGTGGAGGATGGGATGCCATGTGGGCCGTCCATGATGTGCCTTGACCGTAAATGTCTGCCCATCCAATTCTTCAACATGAGTGCCTGTCCTACCGGGCCCAATGGCGGCATCTGCTCAAACCATGGGGTAAGCACTCGTGTTATCTATCCAGCAAATGAAGCTCACTGATGTACAGTACTTTGCAGAAGTCTCAGCACCCTATTTTATGTACAAATATTGTTATAAACTGGATTGGATGGATGGTGCTTGAAAGTTCGTGAATTTTCTATATATCTGATTAAATATGATCCAAAACATTATTAGATTTTCACACAAGTCCTAAAAGTAGACAAACATGGTCATTTGTTTATTGAGGGAAACGATCCAATATTACATATCTGTGAGTAGCAAAAGTATGTGAACCCCTGGGTTTAGCAGAAAATTTTAATGTGAATTTAGAGTCAGGTGTTTTCAATCACTGGGATGATGATAAGGTAAGAGTGAGCACCCTGTTTTATTTAAAGAACAGGGATCTACCAAAGTCTGATCTTCACAACACATGTTTGTGGAAGTGTATCATGGCATGAACAAAAGATATTTCTGAGGACCTCAGAAAAAGAGTTGTTGATGCTCATCAGGCTGGAAAAGGTTACAAAACCATCTCTAAATAGTTTGTACTCCACCAATCCACAATCAGACAGATTGTGTGCAAATGGAGGAATTTCAAGATCATTCTTACCCTCCCCAGGAGTGGGGACCAAGAAAGATCACTCCAAATTTGGTTTAAATGAGAAGCATTATGTTTGGAGAAATGAAAACACTGCATTCCAACATAAGAACCTTATGCCATCTATGAAACATGGTGGTGGTAGTATCATGGTTTGGGCCAGAATGACCTGCCATCATTGATGGAACAATGAATTTTGAATTATATCAGTGAATTCTACAGGAAAATGTCAGGACATCTGCCAATAAACTAAATCTTCAGAGGAACTTAGGGCATGCAGCAAGACAACAACCCAAAACACACAAGTCATTCTACCAAAAAATGGTTAAAAAAATAATAAAGTTAGTAAATATACAATATTAGTAAATATCAGAAAACTTGATTAAATTAAAACCTCTGCCCATTGCCTATATGGTTGACAGGTTTGCAATAATGAGGCGACATGTACGTGTGATGTGACATGGGCGGGGACTGACTGCAGCATACCCGACCCTCCTAAAGAGCCAGCGTCCAATGAAGACGAAGAACCACGGGGTTTGTCATTTTGTCATTATTTCTCACTTATTCATACAGATATACACACACACAAACAATGTACTGTCTAAAACGTTCCAAACCCACATCTGCTTTCAAGTTTTATTTGTAAATTGAGTTGATGGCCCATAAATATAGAGCACTCCTCACAGATAAAGCTGTTGTGGAAGAGCAGCAGCATGGTTAGTAATGGTGCTCCCTCTCTTTCATGCACAGCAAATGTGGCCACTAACAGGCTGATAGGGGCTCTAGCAGGGACTGTTCTGGCCCTGGGGGTTCTGTTTGGAGGAACTGGGTGGGGACTTGAGTAAGCAATTTTTTCCATGGTGCTGCTGCCCCGTGTGTGACAGTGCAGTGACTTGCCTATGCTGGTGTGTGACTGTGTTTGTGTATATTTGTAGTGGCTGTAGTATGTAGCTTGTAACCATGGTGTTGTGAGTGTTTTTCCTAAGTCTGTGTGGTATCCTGTGATTGATTGTAAGAACCTCTTTCCAACTATCCTGTCCCATTTTTGTCATTTGACTGTTGCTATACATCTCCTGCTGTTTGAGAGCATAGATACTGGCATTCATATCAGTAAAATCTAATCTCTCAGGTTTTTGGTACTCAACTCAACAGGCATTGCATGGGGTTGTGTTAATTTAGGGTTCAGAAACACTAAGGTAATCCACTGAGCTACCACATGTGGACTAGACAGTATAAGCTCATTAACCAAAATCTGATCAGTAACAGATTTGCATTACTGTACTATACGCGCGTGTCTAAATGAAAAAAAAAAATCTGTTAGACTACAAATATAGTTGTGATCTATCATTTCCTTAAAGCCATGTCTGAGGCCTCTTCATTGCACTGTCTCACCCTTTTCTCATGAGCTGGTGCACTTCTGGCATTAAGTCCTGCTATGGGTATTGTTTGGATTACTGCATTAGTGTCGGTAGTTACATATTGCAGTGGCTTTGCACCAAAATGGGTGGGAACTGAACAAATCTTTACATTTACATTATACTCACTTGCCTGACACTTTTATACAAAGCAACTTACATTTGAGACGGGACACAACCAAGCAGTTTAGGGAATAAGGCTCTTGCTCAAGGGCCAGGTCTTCCAAAATCTTCTTATTGAATATCAAAGTGACCAAATATAGCTGCTGTTGATGATGATTTTATTGTTGTAATACTGTACGAATTACTGGAATGCCCTGCTTTACCTACCTTGATCTTGAAATGAAAGCAGCCACAGATGCTGGCATGGCATTAAAAGAACAATGAATAAATGAATAAACTTGCTCAAGGGCCCAACGGTGGCAGTTTGGCCATACTGGGTTTTGAACTTGCAACCAGCAGCCCAAAGTCTTAACCACTGAGCCATCACATCCCTGTTGAGATACCACTGCCCTCTTACAACAAGCAATTTAATATTTAACAATGTATGGTTCTCAAAACATGTTTACGCCGACTTTAATTTCTCTACCAGTAGGCACTAGCATTTTATTTATACACATACATTTTGCCTATGTAATGTTTAAGTGATGACATCATCACCATTGCATGCTACATAGTAAAAAAAAAAAAAACATTTGTGTAGATTATCTGAGGTTACTGGGAAATAAATTTCCACCTGCTGCTATCATTTCGGAATATGATATTTATATCACAAATAACTAACTGTGTACAAATGAAGTTTTCTTTGGAAATGTTTATACATTTATTAGTAGGTCTTTTATATATCGCTATAAGTGCAAATAAAATATAATTAGAATTCAATGCTTATCTAAGAACAGCAGTAGAACTGCTTAGCTAGGCAGAAGTAGATAGTTTTGTACAAATAGGTTAACTTGCTTAAAGAAACAAGCGTGATTGTGTCTTGCAACTTTAAACTTTTTATAACAATATATATAAACAGCAGTTGAACTTAATAGTTTGAGTTTTAGTCAAATTAAAAATATATATTTTCCCATGCTGCCCTTCCGCAACAGGACCTAGTGCCACCAACCTGATCATTGGCTCCATCGCTGGAGCCATCCTGGTGGCAGCCATAGTGCTGGGAGGGACAGGCTGGGGCTTTAAGTAAGGACTGGCCTGCTTGTGTTTATCTTGCAGATTATACCATCAATATGTCTTACACACTCCAGGAGTTGGGCTTCTGCTATAGACAACAAAACAGTCTGAATTTGAACCGTAATCTATCTCAGAGCAATTTCCTGTTATTTCGAATAGTTCGGTATTAGGAGAGGTAACATTTAAACTGTAGCAGAACCTCAAATGAACTGGATATGTGTGGTTAAAAGCTTGCCATGCATGCTAAATATAAAATTTCAGTTGAGATACATGCAGGCTTCTCTACCTGGGCACTGATATTAAAATACAGACTTGAAGTTTTTGATACAAACCTTTGCAGCACCTGAAGTTTTAGTAATCATATGATATTTAAAGCATATTTTGTTATTATGACTGAACTGTCTCTGATCATTTGCCACTGACCACCTCCAGTGTTGGGTATGAGGTTCACTGAGCATTTCATTGTGCACTTTAGCCAGAGACATGTTAATGATATTGGCCTATACTACTGCAAGGACCTGGCATGGTATGGCCGAGGTCAGAAAAGATGGCAAATCATGTCACTTCTTCTTCCTCTATCTCCTTGTGAAGTAGCAAAGAAAATGCATCATTGTGCCTTCATCATTGGGTTGAAAGTCATGGTATTGTTCTAGACATCATTTTGAGGCATGGTCCTTCTCAGCATCCATATGAATGCCTTTCTCTCCAAATCTTCCTTCCCACCAATTTTTTGGACATCATGAAAATACACTATTGCTAGTTGTGAAAATATTGTAATATGTATAATGACTTTTGCAGAGGACTATTGCACAGTTTAGTGATTAAGCTCAACACTATGTATAAGCACTTCGACAAAAATTAGTCACTTGGCTATAATTAAGACCTTCCCTTGCCTTAATCTCAGTGCCAGTCCTCTCAAGTCAGGATTCCATGTGTGTCCTAAGATCATTCCTGTTCATTTTAGTCCACTCATCCACTTACTGGTACAAATCTCAATTTATGCACTGTGCATGCTTCAACATATAGAGGACTGCAAATGCATGATTTTGTCCACCTCCCAAAACCAGGTGTAAATTTACAGTTTGCATGTAGCTGTGAAAAGAAAAGTGGGTCAAGAACTGAACAGAGTTTTTGTCATGTTGAACTCTATTAAGTATTATTGTATGAAACTCAAGTTTTAACCATTGTATCTAACCCAAGTATTTTTGTCTGTTTTTCTCTACCATCTCAATGGCAAGAAACGTCAAAAAGCGAAGGTATGACCCAAACGCATCCGCCATCTAGTGGAGGAAATGGACGGTGATCCTCCAAAGCTTCTTAAATAATCTACAGCTGGACTACAATTATTGCTGCTCTTTCTGACTTCAGTTATAAATATAATATAAAATAAAATATGATATACAGTAGATAACAAAACCACATATTAGTTGTGTAGAAATGCAGCTTCTCAGCTCTGCCCTCTTTCACATCCCAAGCTCACTGAGATGGTTTAATTGCCAGGTTTCATCTTTAATAACGACCAATCCCACTTTCATCATCTCATCACAGAGCACCAGCTACTCTGACACCCTGGGCAAAGGGCTGCATGGCTGCCTCTGCTTACTGATACTTGACAGAAAAGAGCAGTAAACCCTTGAAAAGGAAAGGAGAAAATGCCCTTTCACACCTATAGGCGAACATATATGCCATTGCTCTGGTACTACATCAGTGTGAGGTAGGGTGAGTTCCGCTCAGTGAACTGCAGTTACTCTGGGACAGATTGTACATTGCCACAGACTGCGACTTCCTCAGTGGTTTATTACATCAAGTTGAACCCAGCTGCATATAGGCCTTAACTTATTACACATATCACATATAGACATGGAGTAGACTGGACTCTACTGCTGCACAGACAGAGAATGAGTTCAGGTGCTGATCTGTAAGATGATTTTACACTGAATGTTTCAGCATTATGTTTTGCTTTTAATAGAGCATGATGTAAAGTAGGTCTTAGTTTGAAACAGTCATACAATAAAATTTTCTCCTTCATGTTCAACACAAATATATAACTGTAGTTTTAAATCTCAGAGATTCAGTTGTGTTGTATACAAATATATATCAGGTGAGGGATTGCTGCGGGAATCAAACTGGCTAAGCCAATACGATACTTCTTGCAGTTGTTGAGTTTGATCCTGACAGTGACTTAAAGCCAAAGAAATATTTACAGGCTTTTGGGTGCCTAAAGGAGAACTCTTTTCCCCTCGTAATATGTCGGATTAGACATGGAGGAGATTTCCAATTAAACACAGGAAGAAATGTTAAAGAAATCCCTGATAGTTTGCCATATCACATTCTGGGGAGGTGTTAAGTAACAGGAAGTCAAAAAAAAGTGACTTACATACAGTATAAACTTGAAGATGTTTCAACGCTCATCCATTTCTGAACCAATTCAGTTGGTCTAAACTGCTGAAGCCATCATGAGTAGAGACAACTTCTTCAAAATGACACTGCAGGTCCTGTCAATTTGACTTGCTGGTGCTAAACAATTTGGTGCCCTGGAAGACAGAAAACCTTCAGACATCCTGGGGTAATGTGTAATCACATATACATGTTTAATTTAGACCTTAGATGAGGTCTTGTACCAATTTTGTGGCACTTCATTTAGCTCTCTTTGCTAAGCCTGTTGGGTGCAATTGCTTTGCTGCATGCATTCACAGTAGTTGACTTACTACTATATAAAGAAGTCCCCAAACCAATAAGAAACTTATACAACAGAAGGATATGTGTGCATGTCAGCTACAAAACATCTAACTTTTATTTACTATGCAAAAAAGAAAAAAAATATTGCACAAACTCAGAGTTGTTGGATGTGATAAGTTCAATGCCATTATATACAAAACCAGGATTGCCAGTAAGGCCATATTCTTCTTCTTCTTCTTTTTTTATATTAGCCAAACTATTAAATGTATTGTTGCACTTCATACTAAAGAAGAATTGTTGGCAGAATTCATGTAGGTATTGAATGAATGTATTTTAATTTTATGGGAGCGAATGTATTGTGTCGGGTTTTGAATAAATCTGGTAATTATTTCCTTGTCTGATATTTCAGGTGAGGTTTTAAGGTCTCACTTTTTAAAAATGTAATGCTTTATTTTTCATTAAATACTGACTAGTCCTCTGTTGTGAGCAGAGGACAAACACACTTACCGCCTTTATTCACGGAACATGTACAGAAGTTCAATCAAATGAAAAACATAATGATCAATAAACTGAAAATGTTTTACATTTCAAGCAGGTCTGATTCTAATTATTTTGTTTGCACAGTGTTTTCCTTTGCATTGCTAATTTTACTTTTTACTTCAAAACCTTTGTGTAAATGACACCAAGGCCAGTCTACAAACAAGTGCTGATGCTCTATGAACTTTCTGACAACTTTCTATGAACAATTCTTGATTATCATCCAAAGATATCAATCAGGAGAGGGGTACATCAACAAGTGGAGAAAATGAGGCACGACAGTGAAATTTCGAAGAACAGTATGTCCCGCCAAAATTGTGAAAGATTACATTATTTTAAATTGTCAGGGAGGCTGACAAGAGACCTACAAGTAGATCTGGCAAGTTTTGGTCACTTCTTGCATGTGACATAAATATCTCGTATTTGTCACATGTCTGGAGGCCCATTCTCACAAAATAAATAAAACCTCCAAGCCCATGTACATTTTGCGAAAGCCTACAGATAATCACCCTAAACCATGTGGCAAAATATGGTCTGAAACAGGGGCGTTAGCTGGACAGTTAATCATCTGGGGCTGAGCCCAGATTCTTCTTCATGCATTTTTTCCAGCTCAGCTAGGAAGCTGAGGTAACTTAGCTGTCGATGTATAACATGATGAGCAACAGTTGGATCCATTATAAAACCTGCATCGGGTGTTGTCACTGTATGTAGAACTTATAACAGACTGATAAAATATAAAACATTTTTAACTAGGCTAGTTTGGTGTTGCTAGCAAAGGGGAGGCACAACTATGCAATCATTGTATGGGTTTAGCGGCTACAGTGCAACTGAACCTCACTACTAACATATCACCATGTTATTGTTCAACCTCACCTGTGACCCTGCCTTTCCACCTGCCTCTCTTCCTGCTCTGTCCAAGATACTACCTGGCAGGACTGCTTCTCTCACCTGACCTGACAAAACAACACATTGATGCATGCCACATTAACATTGAGGAAAAACATTTATGGCTTAGTTTAGTGTTATAATAACCATTATTGTTGATTCTACACATTAGAAATTGCTAAAATATTTGAAGTGAAACTTCCGACACGTTGACTTGTAAAGTAGCTCCTAATGTCTGCTCGTGTGTGTGTGTGTGTGTTTGGCAGTTAGGCTAATTTGGTTATATGCTGAATCAGGATGGTGGCCCAAAAAAGAAAGGTGGGCATTAGGAGCTACTATTGCCAATCATCCCGTTAATACGGGATTGTCATGCAGTGAAAAAAATGCCCTGTCCCTGAATCAATATGAGATACAATATGGACGTCTCAGCGTTTATTATCCAAGATAAAGAAGCCAAATCTATGCTTGACAAGCGTGAGTTTTCACAATTCCTTATGACAATGAATGAATGAATAATTTTCCAAGTCTAAGTATAACGATTGTAAGTAACTGGAGACAGTACTTTTTTGTACTCCATGTAGATCATAAACCATTGAAATTGTTTGAGAAATTTAAACATTATTGTGCTTTTTATCCAGAAAAACCACAGCTCCCCCGTTTACTTATAGTTGTTTATAGGACAGTCTTGCCCCGATCAATATGGCGGACACGTCGACCCACCACAGCACCGGGCCAAAGCAGCCAATGCAGCATTTATGTACTGCATGTCTATGGTAGCTACAGCCTCTGACAATTTAGCAAGAAAAGGCAAAGACAACCATATTAGCGATGTTGGTTAGGGAGGCGGGACTCAAAGTAGGGACCAAGATCTGTTAACCGTTCGTGTACCACAAATTGGGCTGTTGCCTGTCTTGGCCAGGATGCTCTTGTAAAAGAGATTCTTAATCTCAATGAGACTTTTCCTGTTTTAATAAAGGTTAGATAAAAAATAATAAAAAGCACAAAACACCGCCGGACAACAGTGGTTATATACAGTATCTCACAAAAGTGAGTACACCCCTCACATTTTTGTAAATATTTGATTATATCTTTTCATGTGACAACACTGAAGAAATGACACTTTGCTACAATGTAAAGTAGTGAGTCTACAGTTTGTGTAACAGTGTAAATTTGCTGTCCCCTCAAAATAACTCAACACACAGCCATTTATGTCTAAAGGCCCAAATTGGACACTTTAGGCCCAATTTGGACATTTTCACTTACTGGTGTACTCACTTTTGTTGCCAGTGGTTTAGACATTAATGGCTGTGTGTTGAGTTATTTTGAGGGGACAGCAAATTTAGACTTATAAAATATACAAAATGTACACTCACTACTTTACATTGTAGCAAAGTGTCATTTCTTCAGTGTTGTCACATGAAAAGATATAATCAAATATTTACAAAAATGTGAGGGTTGTACTCACTGTTGTGAGATACTATACATGAATATATTTTAATTGTCTGATCAAAATTATTGCTAGGGACAGTTCAGTAGTTACTTGATATTGGTAGCCCTAACCCAAACTCTGGAGTCCCTACTAAATTCGACGCCCCTACCACCATGTAACCCCCATGCGGCTGTGCCTCTGCATACCTGTCCTATATTATTCTGTATTTTCAAGTCAGACCAACAAACAAATATTATAGCTAGTAGACCACGCACCCAATCTATTGTTGTTCCACACATTTGATGTAAATGTCGTCATCGTTCTTTCCCGTAATAACTCTGACATTATCATTTTCTGCCAAATTGAATGAATGAAAATTCCAGTGTTTTAGCCCATTCAGACATTTGTGACAGGAGAAAAAAATTGTTGTACACATGTGGCAATACGACTTTTTTTTTTGTATTGCGCTTTTTACAATTGACATTGTCACAAAGCAGCTTTGCAGAAATATACAAATTTCCAATCTAAATTTTAAATTGATAAATTTGTCCCCAATGAGCAAGCCAGAAGGCACGGCTAATGCACATTTTAGAGGCCTTTGAGAGGCTTTCTAGTCCGATGCGTGCGGCCCCGTCCTTAGGCAGTAATTACGCATCCATCACTCATTCATGTGGCATTTTGCTAAAAGCATGAGCGCGACACACACATGTGCGGTGTAAGGCAGAAGAGCGCGAAAGCCAGAGGGGGGCTTTCACTACCTCCTGCTCTTAATTGCGCACTTACTGCTTCACTCTGCGGGACACGGGCGGGGAATCTATGTCATCAACGATTCAAGGTGTGAACTCTGCATTAGAGAAATAACTCTTGGTAAACAGCTACGACAATTCAAGTGCTTAAGTCAGTGGTTCTAAAACTGGGGGGCCACCAGATGGCAGCAGGGGGGCCATGTAGAAATTCTATAACATTATTGTTTTTTTAATTTTTACCTCTATGTATGATTGTCAACAGTTGAAATATAATGTACATGAAATGGGAAATTTTCATCAATTATCTCAAATATACACAGTACACTAAGACACACCAAGCAGAGACACCTGTTGATATACAGTACAGTACAGAGTGTACAGTACTGTTAGCCACATGCTTGATGTCTTTACCTCCCTGTCCTTGTACCTGCTTTTCCTTGTCACTGGCTTGGTCAATGGAGATAAATTCACTCAATTAATATCTGTATCCTGTGTTTATATGTTTCTGTAAAGCTGCTTTGAGACAATGTCTATTGTAAAAAGTGCTATACAAATAAAATTGAATTGAATTGAATAAAACCTAAGACTATTTAAACCGTATAATACAGAACAGCCTATCATGGAAAAAAAAACCTCAATTACGAAAATTTGATGACTCTAGGGCTCCACAAGGGGATGTACTCTATATAAGGGGGCCTCACGCTGAAAAAGTTTGAGAACCACTGCCTTAAGTATCTAAGAATAGCTTAGTTTGCTATGTTGTCATTTTGCGTGGTTCTATTGCTTATTGATATGCGTATGTTGTGCGCATATCGCAATAAGACAGCACACGCAATAACAACATAGCAAACTATGCTTAGATACTTAAGGCAGTGGTTCTCAAACTTTTCAGCGCATGAAGAGTACATCCCCTTTCCATGCAAGCCACACCCACCCCGCAACCAAAATACCACCATGGGTCCCAGACAATATATGACCTGCTTCTTTAAAACAACATATATATTTCTTTAAAATACATACACACACACACACACACACACACACACACACACACACACACATATATATATATATATATATATATATATATATATATATATATAAAAAAAAAAAAATATATACACACATACAGGTGCTGGTCATATAATTAGAATATCATCAAAAAGTTTATTTATTTCAGTGATTCCATTCAAAAAGTGAAACTAGTATAACGTATACATTTATTACACACAGACTGATATATTTCCTTTTCTTTTTAATTTTGATGATTATAACTGACAACTAATGAAAACCCCAAAATCAGTATCTCAGAAAATTAGAATATTGGGAAAAGGTTCAATATTGAAGACACCTGGTGCCACACTCTAATCAACTCAAAACACCTGCAAAGGCCTTTAAATAGTCTCTCAGTCTAGTTCTGTAGGCTACACAATCATGGGGAAAACTGCTGACTTGACAGCTGTCCAAAAGACGACCATTGACACCTTGCACAAGGAGGGCAAGACACAAAAGGTCATTGCTAAAGAGGCTGGCTGTTCACAGAGCTCTGTGTCCAAGCACATTAATAGAGAGGCGAATGAAAGGAAAAGATGTGGTAGAAAAAAAGCAATATGGATAACTGCACCCTGGAGAGGATTGTGAAACAAAACACATTCAAAAATGTGGGGGAGATTCACAAAGAGTGGACTGCAGCTGGAGTCAGTGCTTCAAGCATAACCAGACATATGCAAGACATGGGTTTCAGCTGTCGCATTCCTTGTGTCAAGCCACTCTTGAACAAGACACAGCATCAGAAGCGTCTCGCCTGGGCTACAGACAAAAAGGACTGGACTGCTGCTGAGTGGTCCAAAGTTATGTTCTCTGATTAAAGTAAATTTTGCATTTCCTTTGGAGATCAAGGTCCCAGAGTCTGGAGGAAGAGAGGAGAGGCACCGAATCCACGTTGCTTGAAGTCCAGTGTAACGTTTCCACAGTCAGTGATGGTTTGGGGTGCCATGTCATCTGCTGGTGTTGGTCCACTGTGTTTTCTGAGGTCCAAGGTCAATGCAGCCGTCTACCAGGAAGTTTTAGAGCACTACATGCTTCCTGCTGTTGACCAACTTTATGGAGATGCAGATTTCATTTTCCAACAGGACTTGGCACCTGCACACAGTACCAAAGCTACCAGCACCTGGTTTAAGGACCATGGTATCCCTGTTCTTAATTGGCCAGCAAACTCGCCTGACCTTAATCCTATAGAAAATCTATGGGGTATTTGTATAGAGGAAGATGCGATATGCCAGACCCAACAATGCAGAAGAGCTGAAGGCCACTATCAGAGCAACCTGGGCTGTCATAACACCTGAGCAGTGCCACAGACTGATCGACTCCATGCCACGCCCCATTTGTATTGGTCTTAAGTAATATTCTAATTTTCTTAGATACTGATTTTTGGGTTTTCAGTAGTTGTCAGTTGTCATCAAAATTAAAAGGAATGAACACTTGAAATATATCAGTCTGTGTGTAATAAATGTATACGTTATACTAGTTTCACTTTTTGAATGGAATTACTGCAATAAATCAAGTTTTTGATGACATTCTAATTATATGACCAGCACCTGTGTGTGTGTATATATATAATATATATATATATATATATATATATATATTAACAAGTACAATGTCCTCCACTAATATTGGCACCCTTGGTAAATATGAGCAAAGAGGGCTGTGAATTTTTTTTTTATTGTTTAACAAAAATACTCTGCTCTCATGGATATCAAACAAGTGCAAACGAAACACAGGTTTCTAATAAAATATATATCTTTATTAAATATAGGTGTGCAATAATTATTGGCACCCTTATGAATTCATATGAGAAAAATAAATTTGATGTATATTCCCACTGATATTTTAATAGTACAAATGGGTGACTAGGAACAGGAAATTGTTCAACCAAGAGTTCCTGTTTCATAGAGGTATAAATATGATGTAACACATAGTCCAAATTCTCTTAGTTTATCATAACAATGGGTAAGGTTGTTGAGCTTCACAAAATGGGAAGCGGCTATAAAAAAAATAGCACAAGTATTGAAAATGCCGATTTCCACCATCAGGGCAATAATTAAGAAGTTCCATAAACTGGAAATGTTATGAAAGATCCTGGAAGAACATGTGTGTCTATATTCTCTCAATGCACTGTGAAGAGGATGGTTCGAGTGGCCAAACAATCCCCAAGGATCACCCCAAGGAGAATTGCAGAAGTTAGTTGTGTCTTGGGGTCAGAAAGTTTCCAAAACTACAATCTGAATTCACCTACATCACCAAGTTTCTACATCACCACAAGTTGTTTGGAAGGATTTCAATAAAAAAGCCTCTACTCTCATCCAAAAACAAACTCAAGCGTCTTCAATTTGCTAGACACTACTGGAACTTCAAATGAGATCGGGTTCTATGGTCAGATGAAACCAAAATAGAGCTTTTTGGCAATAAACACCAGAGGTGGTTTTGGTGCACACAGAGAGGTAGCCATATGGAAAAGTACCTCATGCCCACAGTTAAATATGCTGGTGGCTCTTTAATGTTTTAAGGCTGTTTTTCTGCAAGAGGACCTAGACATTTTGTTAGGTTACATGGCATCATGGACTCTATCAAATATCAACAGATATTAAATGAAAACCCGACTTCCTCTGCCAGAAAGCTTAAAATGGTCCGTGGTTGGATCTTCCAGCAGGACAATGATCCAAATACATACATCAAAATCAACACAAAAATGGTTTACTGACCACAAAATCAAGGTCCTGGCATGGACATCCCAGTCCCCTGTCTTGAACCCCATAGAAAACCTGTGGAGTGAACAGAAGAGGAGCATCCACCAGCATAGACCTCGAAATTTGAAGGATCTGGAGAGATTCTGTATGGAGGAATGATCTCAGATCCCTTGCTATGTATTCTCCAACCTCATCAGGCAATATAGGAGAAGACTCAGAGCTGTTATCTTGGCAAAGGGAGGTAGCACAAAGTATTGACTAAAGGGGTGCCAATAATTGTGGCACACATATCTTTAATAAAGATTATTGTTTCTAAATCTGTGTTTTGTTTGCAATTGTTTGATATCCATGAGAGCAGAGTATTTTTGTGATTTATTTTTAACAAAAGATCAAAAGGTTAAACAATAAAGACAATTTTTCACAGCCTTCTTTGCCCATATTTACCAAGGGTGCCAATATTAGTGGATTGGACTATAAATTACATTAAAATAAATTCAAATTAAATTAAATTAACACAAGCCAGTTTTCGACGGGAAATCCGACCACCAACCTGCAAGAAATGCGCATATAACCACCAACTCAGTATATACAGAACATATCAGACGCACTTGCATACGTGTGAATTCTGCACAAGGATATTTATTGTAATTTTCCCTGCACTGTATTATATTGCGACTTTGTGCACTTTATGTCTTATGTGTCTTTGCTCTTTGTAATATTTTGCACAGTTCGGGAACTTGCAATTAAGAATTTCACTGCAAGAATTTGACACTGTCTGTGTTTTTGTCTGTGATTAATCAAGTCTTGAACGGGAACTCCCATCATGAAAACGGATGCAGATTTAGTAATTAATCTCACATAAATGTTGTCAATGTAAATAACTTCATTTTAAGACTTATAGGCTAAATTAAAGACCTGAAGTTAGCAGCATCATGATTTTGGTGCGCGTTTCCATGAGCTTGAGTGGAGCATCCCTGTTAAGCGCCGTGAGGGGTTTTTAATAATGTGACCATCCCCCTTAATGAAACTGAGGTTGTACCGGAGGTTCACAAACAAATCCTGTCAGTTTTCGGTGACAACTCAAAGGTAAGCGAATCTTCTTCTTTTGCATGTATACAGGCTATAATTCCAGCAGTAATCTGCAAATGTAATCTAATGTAAATATGAATATTTGAATAGGCCATTGATAGAAATAATTGATTCTGTTAAGATTATTCGTTTAAATATGCGTCGAATAACTAAATTATAAATGTATGCTGTTGTCTTGCTGTATGTGAGAGTACTCACATATAAACTATAAATTATTTCATTTCGAGAACAATTTTCACGGTTCAGTTTGTATCAGGCAGTTCCTTGTACCGTATAATGCCCAGAGAATATTTCTAAGACTTTTTATTTACTTTTTAATTGTTGTTTTTTATTATTCAGTTTTGTAGCATTGTTGAGCAACTTTGAAGACCAACAGTTGTAGTTGCTCATCTTCTTTTAGGACTAATAGCTTACCCCGAGTGTCTAATGTACTAATTACTCTCGCAGATGATGGATGACGTAGTCCTGCGCGTGCGTCTGGTCCTGTTGATGTTCGCGTTGGTGCACGCGCTTTCAACGCAGGACCCAAGCTTGGGTCACGTGGACCCGTTAACGCTGAGCCGCGCGGACCCGCGCTGTTGGGATCGCGCTTCTGTACTGCTTCTGGAGATGCGCACGCCGCGAATCGCGCACACGGTGCCTGACTTCTGGGATCTCATGGTGTTTCTGAAGTCCTCGGAGAACCGGAAGCACGGCGCTCTGTTCTGGGACCTGGCACAAGTCTTCTGGGACCTCTACGTGGACTGCATCCAGTCCAGAAACCATGGGCTCGGGAGGCGGCACATCATGCGGACAAAAAGGCGTCTCACGGTCGCGCGCTCTCTCTCCGCGGACAGTAAGTACTACATCCTGTTGTACAGTTTAAAGGGAGTGTTCCGGACCGTGGCCAGTTACACATATTTGGATATATTGTGCCACAATACAGACTAATAGGCAAAACTTAAGTATTGTTTACTCAATTTTGATGCCACTCATTTGGCCTATGTAACAGTTTAGTTATAGTTTGTTTGTTTTTGTTTTTCTCGAAGGGTGAGGGGGAAATGCCCCCCAGGTAGCTCAAGGCTATTCTGATGTGAAAGCAGATACTCCGAGTGCACTTTTCCAGAGGACCACAATTAAAATAAGGAGAAATGCGCTTCAGCCGGTTGAGGTTATGACTAGAGGACAGGGACGCGTGTATATCTTGAATGGAGGGGAAATATTTTTTCAGGAAGCTCGTACGATAAATGATTGTGTTATTGATGAAAGGGCATGAGGTGAATAGCTTGCAATTACAATGTGCACTTCTGCGAGAGCTTCACACACTCTCATATCATTACTCAAATATCATGAACCATTATACATGCACAGCTATACTCTTTTAATTTGGCACATGGTCTGTGTTTACGCATTCACAAAGGCAGCTTTCGAATGGCGTGCACACATCAATTTTTCTGTTTAAGAGCTTCCACTCAGTCAGCCTGGACCCCGCATACCACCGAGCCTGGCTTCTGGCTTCTGGCTTCTTACCCTTGACTATCCACGAAATGAAATGGTGGTTCTATCGAATAACAGGGTTTTTTTTTTTTTTTTTTTTGTCTATGCACACAAACCATAAAGTTCACATGGTGCAGAAAATGTAATTTTTAATGAATTTCTTCTCTGGGCAATGTATTCAAGCAATTAACGCAGTTGCTGTAGATAATAATAATAATAATAATAATAATAATAATAGCATTTTTCTAAGCACCTATCAGGGTACCCAAGGACACAGATACAACTCAGAAATGTAAAGGAATTTATAAAACTACAAAAGCAGAAAAGCAAATTAAAATGTAGAGGGCACAATAAGGCCAATGCATATGAGTTATTAGGTAGTTGGAAAAGCAAGGTGGACTTTAGCTGTGTTTTTAAGATGGGGAAGGGAGGTGCAAGCATGGAGATGGAGAGGAGGAGTCCCCATAATTGTGGGGTAGTTCAGGGCCAGACCATGAAGCAGAAATGGATGTGTAATTGCCATCTGTTGACGTCTGCTGTGAATTGGCCTTAATTGAGCCGGAAGGTGAAATGCATCAGAAAAAAATACTCAAACATATACTAACAAATTACACCATAGCAGTGCATTATCACAATTTTAAGCACTGATCTCATACACATGAAAACCTTAAATTGAAAAGAGGATGAGTGAAAAGTGAAAGGAGTGTGTGGATGTTTCTGTACATGTTCTCCTTTATCTATTGCTGATGTTTTCTATTGCTGAGCTAAACAATATTCTGAGATTATAATTTTTTAAATAATTGTAGCATATTTGTTCTGTTTTCCAAATTTACTATTTCTCACCCAACATATTGGCAATTGTTCCTCTCTGTAAAGATCAGCTTTATTTTAAAATACATTCATCTAGATCTCTTTTTACCACATGGAAATGTCAGACTTATGCATCCACTCCAAGTGAATACACCGGATTATACTGTCTAATTTGAATAACTGCAAACACAACTGTAGCTATTCTGAGTGAATAAATTGGGATGACTATGTAAAAAATACAAAATGACAGCCCTATTCTTTATTCTTATCTTGTTTTTTGTTTATTTACATGAAACTGGTTTTGTCTGTCTCACTCTAGAGTCTTTTGTGCAAGGGTCGCAGAACAATTTTTCGAAGTTAGAGGAGTTTACTCGTGCCTGGTTTCAAATTCAATTGCAGCAGGATGGACCACGCCGCGTGCAGAGTGATGCTTATCCAAAAACCCAGGCTTCAAAGAAAATTTCACATTTTTAATCATCAAGAAAAAATGAAGATAAAATATTTTTACCTATGGCAATTTTTTTTTCTGTTTAATAAAATAATTTGCACCACTTCTTTAGCCCAAGTCTTTTTTTGTTTGTTTTAGTTTTGATTACATGAGTGTTTTAAGACAGACTAATCCCATCAAAGAGGTAGTAAGGGGCACAGGCTAGCCCATACAAAACCCAAAATAACCTAATGTGGGTTTTCTGTGGGTAGATCATGCTCTGGCATGCCACATGTATCCCAGGCAGGGTCGTTATGTGTTAGCTGACACCCTTTTTCCCAGAAGACGCTTGTGCCCATAGATTTTGTTGGGGCAGGATGACATTAACAATGACATAGCCTCAAATAATATGAAGTCGAGGGGCTATCACACTTAACTTATGCTATTGGCTACTATCTACTGATTTGTAGAGTAATTCTGTAATATGTAGTTGAGAGTTCACAGCATACAGTCATACAACATATAATGCAGCTTTTTAAAGCATTTTAGAAGAACCTTTGTTTTCCATCCCATCTCAAAAATACATACATTACCTGAAATTAACACAAAGATGTTAGCACAAAAAAAACAAAAACATTTTTCTTCTTTTTCTCAGCCCAGCATTTTTCTGAAGTATGGACATTATCCACCTATAATCCCCTTTCCCTCTTTTAATCTCCATGATATATTTTACAACAGAAATATTCTGCGCGTCCTAGACATACTGTCACACTTTGACTTTTTGTGGAAATGTCTTAGATTTAGTTAAAATAAATTTATAACAAACAAGATCTTGGCAGCCACAGAGTAATTTTAAAATAGGCAAAATAATCCTGCGCGAATGAAGCTCAAATAGTGCTTGTTGCAGTTCCCTTTTTTGACCATTAGATGTCCCATAATTTAAAATATATGGAGAGAATGAGGACTTCATAAACAAAAGAAAATGTAACAATTTTTGTGGGATATTTAATCTTTTAGCATTAATGCACCTAACTTATGTAAGAAAATGTAGGCAGTTATCAAATCGTAACAGTTGGCTTGATTGTGGATATAACATTTTATGCTGTAATGTGCATTACTATCTTTAATATTTTAATGTGACCATATGTTTTGCCTAGGAACAATGAACAATGGGCCTCATTTTAATAACTGGATACAAATGGATTGTTGATGGGAGCATTTACACAAGAAACTGTTGTTCATGAAAATCCACTAATATTGGAAAAACCTTTGTATCTGGTAAGAGAGAGTTTTAACTCACAAAGAATCTTGTATGCTAACAATACAGTATAGATATAAGATATCCTTAATCTCCCATTTGTCTTGTCATAATGAATTAACATTTCTTTTCTCAACAACAACTTTTAAAATATTCTTTATTAATTAGAAACAGTTTGGTTTAGGTTCTGTAAAATAGTTTTTTGAAAATAATAAATAATCACAAAGTTTCTAGAACATTAGTGTGACAGGAACAATTTGTTATGAATGTTATTTTTAAAAAAGGTATTGTGTGATTTTAGTCAAGAGATAAGTGAAATGCTTTAGCTACTGTTTCTAGTAATTCTCTAGAAATACATTTTGAGCTAATATTCTGACATGTGTCCTCAAATATCACCTCCAAACTCAAGGCCAACTTGTTTCATTCAACCCATGTGAGCTAGCAAAAATATTCAGTGATTATATAAAATTCAGGGATTAACTACACTATGGGAAAAATTTGGGCACTTGGAGAGACCCTTCTGCTGTATGTAATACAAGTTTGTTGGTGCTTCATTGAATTCCAGACAATACAGCTGCTCTGCCTTACCAAGGCACTAGTGTAAAAGAGCAAAGATAAAACCCGTCATATGATTCCAAAGTAACTGGACCTGGGCATTCAGGCCAACATGCCTCTCTGCCTGCTTGTCTGACATCTCAAACTGGATGAGGGAACGCCACCTTAAGCTCAACTTAGCTAAAACGGAGAGTCTCGTCATCCCTGCCTATCCCTCAATCAAGCACAACCCCACTGTACAGCTTGCTTCAACCACACTCAAGACAACCAGCCAGAAACTTTGGGGTGACTTTCAATGACAATTGCAATGCACTAATCCCAGGCCTCCCAGACAGCCCCATCAAACCCCTTCAGATGATTCAGAATACAGCAACACACCTTATTCTCAACCAGCCCAAAACAACCCTCATTATCTCCCTCCACTGGCTTCCTGAAGCTACCCACCTCAAACTCAAGGCCTTGATTCTCACATGCAAGACCTTGTCTGAAACAGCATCCCCCTAGCTCAATACTCTCCTTGAGGTCTATGTTCCCTCAGGTCCCTTTCTAGAACCTTCAAACTGACTAACCCTCAGTGGTGTAATGAACTTCCAACTTACGTATGTTACATTTAAGGTGAGAAGTTTGTTTTTATTAATTTTCATTGTTAAAAGTTATTTCTGTGACCAGAGCTTTATTTATGCATTATCTCTGAATTGCTTTGCTTTTGCTCTGAAATTATTTGATAAAGAATACCTGTTTTTACTTGAGTATTATTATATATTTTTTAAACTAACATTTTATTTTACATAATTAAAAATATCAAACTTCAAACCCAATCTTTGTGTTTAATTGGAACTATTTTAAATACTTTTTATATTGTATTAAACATATAACACACAATTCAGCAAAGATGAGTGGAACCTTCATCAAAAAACAAACAGACACCGGTACTTGTGAGTGAAATATTCACTGGAAAACTTAAGATTGTTATCATAAAAAAAAAAAAAATAATAAAAAAAAAAATAAATAAATAAAAAAAAAAATAAATATATATATATATATATATATATATATATATATATATATATATATATATATATATATATATATATATATATATATATATATATATATATATATAAATAAAATTCAGTTCTATACGTTTTAACAAACACTGGTGAAATGAACAAGTTTTAAAACTTTACAAAGAGCCCCCGAAAGAAAAGTTCAAAACGTGATGACGCCTGGAAGTGCCACCGCGCCACTTAACTGACGGCCTTTAACTCCGCCCCCACTTCCGGCCGGAGACTTGGCGCTCCCGAACTTTTGGCCTGGAATTCTGCAGATGGATCCTATTGGCTCAATGTAGCTACAGGCACTTCACGTCATGAAGTCGCACATGCGCACTGAAGGGGATCTGAAATATCTTGCGCAAGTTCTCCTCTTACTTTCATTCTTTCATTGCATTTTCTTACAGGAAAAAGAAAGGAACAGAATTATTAGTGACTCAGCTCATTTGCTCCCCACTAAATCGGACACAATTTGTTGTGGATAAAACCCCTACCTATAACAACTGGCTAAAGCATGAAAAAAACCCGAGACCCGTCCTGATTAAGTCTTTCATCATGGAATACCAGGTAAGTGTAGAATAAAACCTTATATGAGTTAAGATTCATCTAGTCATCCGTGGTGACAGAAAATGAAACTTCCGATGAACGAGACATTGAAAAATAAGTGTTTGAGGGTTTTTTTTTTATTCCATTAAATATGTCTTTCACATTCCCGATTTCAAACACATTAAAAGTGACTTATTTGTAGTGAGTACATTAGACCGGCGCTAATGTATGGAATTTAGCATTCAGTCCAGTGAATCTCATGTTATTCACTTTCCTCCACACTGGAGGTTTTATGTAGACTAGTTTTATTCAACTTTTGTAGATTAAAAATGGGCCTGCGTTTATTCAGTATTAGGCCGGAAGTCACGTCAGATTGAAGTGTCCCAATCTGGTAAACATGCGGATTATAATGAACTAAACAAAAAAGTGTACACATTAATATTACAGACAATTCAGATAAATCGAGGCAGTTATTTAGGTATTTAACTGGAATAAAGTTGGCTCGACGCTGGACGGTCGATATTCGCAGATACGGAAATTAAGGGACCGTCTTTAAAGTTACATACGACATTTTTATACACGATTCTAAGTTCAATAGCATTTGAAGGGAATGACTTACAGTCATATAACCAACTCTAAAGTGTTCTTTTTATGTTTAATAAAATAAAATATTAAATAATAAATTAAAATTGCCATGTATATTATTACTGTATGGATTCATACACAAAATATACCATAATTTAAAGCTCAATAGCATTTGAAGGGAATGATGTACAGTCACACATCCAACTGGAAAGTGCTCATCTAAATGTCAGCTATAACGCACAACTTTGAAATTTTTTGATATTTAACCCTACAATGCATGAACCAAAAAAAAGAGGGTCCCATATGACCCACACTGGATTGAATGGTTTTTTTCAAAAAATAGATGTTCTATTAATGAAATAATTAATATGTGTGTGTGTGTGTGTGTGTGTGTGGTGTGTGTGTGTGTGTGTGTGTATATGTATATATATATATGTGTATGAATTAATATGTAGGCCCAATTTGGACATTTTCACTTAGGGTTGTACTCACTATTGTTTGCCAGCGGTTTAGAGATTAATGGCTGTGTGTTGTTATTTTGAGGGAACAGAAAATGTACACTGTTACACAAGCTGTACAATCACTACTTTATATTGTAGCAAAGTGTAATTTCTTCAGTGTTGTCACATGAAAAGATATTTTTCAAATATTTTCAAAAATGTGAGTGTTGTACTCACTTTTGTGAGATACTGTACATACATATGTGTATATATTCATACATATATGTATGAATAAATAAATATATAGTGGCAAGAAAAAGTATGTGAATCCTTTGGAATTTCATGGTTTTCTACATAAATTTGTCATAAAATGTGATCTGATCTTCATCTAAGTCAGGGGTATTGACAAATATAATGTGCCTAAAATAATAAAACAAAATAAATTCTGATCCCTCATGTCTTTATTGAACACACTCTTTCAACATTCAAAATGGCAGTGGAAAAAGTAAGTGAACCCTTAGAATTAATAGACCCCCCCCCCCCCGCAGCAATAACATAAACCAGGTGCTTCCTGTAGATGTGGATCAGACCTGCACGTCGTTCACTAGGAATTTTAGCCCATTCTTCCTGGCAGAACTGCTGGCAGAATATTCTTTGGACGTGTCATGTGTATGGCTTTCTTCAAGTCATAACATAGCATCTGTATTGGGTTGAGGTCTGGGCTCTGACTTGGTCACTCCAAAAGACAGATTTTGTTTTTCTGAAGCCATTCTGTTGTGGACTTGCTCTGGTGTTTTGGGTCCTTGTCCCGGTGCATCACCCAACTTCTACACTGTTTCAGCTGATGTACAGACATTCTCACATTATTCTGAAGAATTGTCTTATACACTTTTTTTTTCATTTTTCATCATTTCATCTTCCCCTCAATAATTGCAAGTTTACCAGGCCCTTATGCAGCAAAGCAGGCCCAGATCATGAGGTTTCCTCCACCATACTTTACGGTTGGGATGATATTTTCATGATGACATGCCGTGCCCTTTCTACGCCAGATGTAGGGCTGTGTGGTTTTTCCAAATAGTTGCATCAGTCCACAAAACATTTTGCCAATACCGCTGTGGAGTGTCAATGTGCTCTTTTGCATGTGTCTCCATTTGTAGAATGTTTGCCTAATTGTAGACTGGTGAATTTCTTTGAAATCACTTTGTGACCATTGTGACCCTTGGCAGCTTTATGTAAGTCAACAATTCTTGATCGTAGATCCACTGAAAGCTGGCGAGGCATGGCTCACATAAGCATGTGCTTCTTTTGCAGAGCAACCTCCAAAAGTTTGAGGGGTTTTTATCAGTAGTAGCTGTAGTCCACACCTCCAAACTCATTCTCCAAACCTCACTATGAGGTTTTTTTGTTTGTTCTCAATAAAGACATGATTGATTTTTGTGTTATTATTTTAGGCACATTATATTTGTCAATACCCCTGAACTAGATTATCAGATCACATGTTATGACAAATTTATTCAGAAACCATGAAATTCCAAAAGGTTCACTTTTTCTTGCCACTGTGTGTGTGTATGTATGTGTGTATGTGTATATATATATATATATATATATATATATATATATAATAGGACATCTATTTTTTTGAAGATAACCATTCAATCCAGTATGGGTCATTTGGACCCCCTTTATGCATTTGTGAAGGTTTTTTTGGTTCATGCATTGTAGGGTTAAATATAAAAAATCTAAAAGGTGTCTGTCATACCTGACACCTAGTCGAACACTTTACAGTTGGTTTTGTGACTGTACATAATTCCCTTCAAATGCTATTGAGCTTTAAATTGTGTTATATTTTTTGTATGGGCCCATTCTGTAGTGAAATGCATATCTATTTTACATATGATTTTAAAGGTTATTTTAATAAATAACACAAATTTAAAAGGTGTGCGTTATAGCTGACATCTAGATGAACACTTTAAAGTCGGATGTGTGACTGTACATCATTCCCTTCAAATGCTATTGAGCTTTAAATTATGGTATATTTTGTGTATGAGCCCATGGAGTAATAAAATACATGGCAATATTTGCATATTATTTAATAGTTTATTTTATTAAATGTCAAAAATCTAAGAGGTGTGCATTATAGCGGACATCTACGTAGATGAACACTGTACAGTTGGTTGTGTGACTGTGTCATTCCCTTCAAATGCTACTGAAGTTAAAAACGTGTTTAACAATGTCGTATGTAACAGTACCTTAATTTCCTCGTATCTGCGAATATCGAACTTCCAACGTCAAACCAACTTTATTCCAGTAGTAAACTACATGTTTTATAAGCTTTTATACCACTTAAAACTTTATTTATTTGCAGCAGACTGATTCACTGCATAAATAAATCAAATTTCAATAACACAAATTATTCAAATGGCTTCTCCAAGATCTTCTCCAAAGTCATCTTCACCACATTGTACCTTAGTATAAATAGAGTCGACTACATATTAAGATGTTCTCTAATTCATTTTCACAGCAGTAACAAAAATAACATGCTTTAGAAAGTCCTTCAGTAAGATCATAAACAAGCGTTTCTTAAAAAGTCAGTATAAACAGATTAAGTAAAAACAAAAAAGTAAAAAATAAATGTAAATTCTAAGTAAAATTGTATAATTTATTTAGTGTCATAGAAAAAGACATTGACCTCAAACTTAAGTGACATGAACATAAAATCACAAAGTAAAAATCAACTTGCTTACTAAGTAGTATGCCTAAGTAATGTTCTACATTTCACCTGATTAAAACTCAGTTTAATGCTCATCCAGTCGCTGTGGTATGATATGACATGACTGTCACGTGCTGTGATATGACAAATGCACATACAGTCCATCATTAACATTAACATACATGTCCATCCATCTTGAATATAATTATATTATATAGTTATAAACGTCTGCACAGGATTTGAACGAACTTTATGCTTATTTTATTACAGTATTATAGCCTAAAAAAAATAATAGCCAAAGCATATGCCATGTTTCCTCCATCAAGATCTTAGATGACCACAGTCCCTTAGATGAAGTCACATGAATTAAGTCATGTTAGTTTTTCAGGCTAGTCCACCACTTATCAGGCAAGGAAATATGATCATTTACCTGATGTCCTGAATTCACTCTGTGATATAATTTAACATTTATGCCCCAGTCACTTCTACTTTCCTGTATTCTAATGAATTGTCTACAGGAGGAAAATACAGAATTAAAACAAATAAATAAATACAATTTCTTTGCTGTTTTTAAGCAATTTTGCCTCTTATCTCTATACTGTACATGTTAAGGTTGGTAATGGTAAGGTTGAATTGCTAGATTGGTAATTTCTCAGTTATGCATGATGAAACATACACTGAATTGTCTTTTCATGTACTTCCAGGAGTTCCAGAAGCTTCTGGTGCAGGTTCACAACTCCTTGAGCCAGAATGAGACGCTGGAGCTCGTGTTCCTCTGCTCTGATATTCTCAGTAAAGATCTCAGTGATGTAGTCACAGCCATAGATTTGTTTTCTCTGCTGCAGAAGCGTGGCCTGCTATCCTTTGATGATTCGAGTCTGCTTGTTGAGCTGCTGAAGATCATCAAACGTGATAAACTTATCAGAGACCTGCAATTAAATCCACAACTCTCAGGCAGTCGTGTCTCCCCCTTCAGGTCAGTGCAGCACTTTGGGGGTACATCTTTTGGTACTTCCTTGTCAAATAATGTACTGTACATGCTGCTATTTGTACTTATCACTGGTTAATGAATAGAAGCAGTTTACAAAAAAAAAAATTAATATTCATTTTCTCAATATAAAATCTAAGATGCATGTGTTTATTTGTAGGGTTTTTTTTAGGTTTCCTCCTTGAAAACAAAATGT
The DNA here is from genome assembly GCA_012411365.1 of Ameiurus melas. NCBI lineage: Eukaryota > Metazoa > Chordata > Actinopteri > Siluriformes > Ictaluridae > Ameiurus > Ameiurus melas. Next base: position 22,477,075 of record CM022758.1, on the reverse strand, counting down.
TGATTTCTGAAAATCACTTATCTCTTTAAAATTTTAGGAAGATGTTATTTGAATTGTCAGAGAACATCACAGATGATGATCTGCGCAGTATAAAATTTTTGCTGAACAAGACTTTACCCAACAGGAAACTACAGCAAAATGTGGTGAGTGTTCCAATGTAAACACACACTAAGTTATACTGTACTGTCATTTTATTGTATTCCAATCAATACACTAACACTACAATATTTTTACAGTACTATTATTATACAGATCAATAAAGTAAAAAATCTATAAACTTAAATAATTGATAAATAATTAAAGGCACTAAAATATTATAACATTATTGATATAATAATACATTTACAGACAGTACTGCAGTTGTTTCTGGAAATGGAGAAGCGAGGGTGCATGGGTGCGAATGACCTTGGCACTTTAGAAAGCATCGTTGAACCTGTATGCCCAAATTTAAAGAAAAGAATCAGTCTTTATCAAAAGGAGAACGGTGAGTAACATACTTGCATGATATTGTGTGAATTATACAATGCAGTGATGAAAATATTTAAATATTAAACAACTCTAAGGGAATTTAGCATTGATTTTTAGACCAATGCTAAGTTACCCATCAAGAGTTAAAACATTAGAATAAAATATTTAATCAGGTTTGTACACTGCAGTTACAGAACAAAAGCTTGATTAGATCTACTTATACCACTATTTAGACAGTAAATGAAAGGAAGCACCAGTTAGGACCTCTTGTTTGTCACATAGGAAGTCTATTAAAATTCCTTGTCTCAGCTTTCACAACATTTAGCAATAAGCATATTGTAGGTTTATACTATATAATTGAAAAACAGTCTCTTCTAAACTTAAATGTGTTTATCTGACAAAGGAACTACTGTGCTGAGCAGTACTGCAACAAAACTGTCTAAACATATCACTACTTATGCACTCTCTGAAAATGGTGTTCTTTAAATGCTCTTAAAAGCTTATTTGTGTTGTTAAGGCCTCTCGGCACCTTAAAAAGTTTCTAGGTTTTCTATTTCTGAGCGGGCAACTGGGTTCTACATAGAATCTTGAAATGGTCACCCAGAATGACAACTGAAGAAGTCTTAATGATTTTTATAAATAGCATAGCATGTACTGTAGGCTATTGTAAATGTAAACACTAATGACAGGGCTGTAAATTATGAACACTTGAACACTTTAGCTGTTACCCAACCTAATAGGGTGATGGCACCTGTATGACCATAAAATAAGTGTATGTGCTAAACAGCATTATATAAACATTTTAAGAATGACATGTTTTGTGACAATGTTTATGTAATGTGACGGCAGATCCTTCAATCCAGATCTTTTCACCATGTTGTTTGTTGATTGGCTAAGCGTCAGAGAACTTTATTTATTTATGTCTTTATTTATGCCTCACCCGCCAATGAATGTGCCAAAAGACAAAGTAAGAGTTCTAGAAGCATAAAATGAAAACAAATGAAAAATTTCTAGACAAAAACAATCACAAACTAAATTTAAATCCAGTTGCTTACTGTTATTGTAAATTCTCTTAGCAAGGTCAAGGCTTAACCGTAGTGATCTGACTACTTGCATAATAAAATAATCCAGGTGGAGGAGTCCATTATCCAGTCCTTTGTTCACATTGCACTTATCATTTCAATTAGTTTTGAGTATCCCATCTACCTTAAGAAATCTAACCCTTGATTGGCTTTTCATTTAGTAGGTTCTAGTGTTCCTGAAGAAGGGAAAAGCGGGAACAACACAATGGTAAATTTCTCTTTAGTAATTCTGAAGTTTTTCAGTTTGTGGTGTGTGTGCCTGTTCTGGAATGACTGTACTTTGATGTACTTTTTGCTACAGAAGCTGGAGCAATATGACATGAGTGGAGATTGGAGAGGATTCGCCTTGATCATCAACAACTATGATTTCTCACAGTGTCCAAAAATTAAAAACAGAGAGGGGACAGACGTAGATGAGAGTAAGCACAACTAATGCATGTATACTCAAACCACATGTTGTAGTAGCATGAAATGTAGTTGTAGTTGTGCCACTGAGTAACGCTGATGTAGAGTATATTAACCTTACTGCTGGTTTCATGATCATATTATTATTCACAACAATCAATATAGTTATAAATTCAGTACAGTAAACACTCATATCCAACCTAATTGGATTATATTAGGGTATTATGATTATATCATTGGTGACTCTATTGGTGTCACCGACAAAGGTGGTGTATAAAACTGATCTGAACTGACAGCTTTTCTATTGACAGTAGAAAAGCTTTTAAGAGCATTTTTGATGTCCGCACATTCATAAAAAATATTTTTTTCATATATATGGTACATGTGACTTAGACTTGCACAGTACAATATACACAACAGAGTGGGCAATGCACCAGGCAGCATCATCTTTCTTTGTCTGGTGTCCTGTGTAAGCCACATTTTGTTTTACATTCAGAAAGAACTTCTGTCACTTAAATAATTAAGAAGCAGTAATGCTTTAAAGCCAACTTCAACTAATTTTGGTCAGTCTAATAGGGTTAAAATGGATTTTATTTGTGTGTGTGTGTGTGTGTGTTTGCAGAGAGTTTATGTGCTGTGCTCCATTGGCTGGGGTTTGAAATTGTGAAAAGGCACGACTGCAATAAGGAGAGCATGCTGGGTGCTCTAGATGAGCTGCGCAGGCGAGATCACACTCAGGCCGACTGCGTGGTGTGCTGTGTGCTGACTCATGGCTGTGAGGGCGGTGTGTATGGGGTGGATGGGGAGAGAGTCTTGCTAAAGGAGCTGATTGAGAAGCTGGATGGCAATAGTTGCCCTTCCCTCCAACAAAAACCCAAACTCTTCTTCATCCAGGCTTGTCAGGGCGTTCAGGAGCAGCAGGTGGTCTTCCTTCAGTCAGATGGCCCTAACAACATCTCAGACATGGAGCTCTTCTGTGATGCTGAGGTACCCAGAGAGTCCATACCTGCAGTGGCTGACTACCTAGTGGCCATGGCGACAGTGCCAGGCTATGTCTCATTCAGAGAAAAATATAAAGGAACCTGGTTCATACAGTCACTGTGTACGAAGCTCCAACAGCTTGTGCCAAGGTGAGCATGCACATACCACATCCTGTAACTCTCAGTAGTTAATATTTTTTTCTTCTGTCCACCTAGTAGAATTTTCTTAATAGCACCTCTGTATATAAAGTGCAGTAGTAATTGTGGGAACAGATGGTTCACAGTAACAAACTGCTTGTTTATAATATGAAATTACTTATTTATTTATTCGGTATTTAAAATGCATATTATGATATTTTTACTTTCAGCATTTTTATTTGTTTTTATTGCCATTTTCCATAATAACCAGAGTTGGAAACACAAGCAAATTATGATAACAGAAAATAGTACAGTTACAGGCGGAGGGAGGGAGAGAGAGGGGGTAGCAGTGTGATCATAATCAAAATTCCAGTATTATACAATGAGTACAATGTTGTTCAAGGATACATAGCAAACCTGCTGTCTGCTGTCAGGGGATCTGGCATATCTGTATATCCCAATTTTTCCAGAGATATGACTTCCTTAATAAGAATCAGCCAATCCATAATTAAAGGTAGTTCAGTGCCAACCCATTTAATCATGATTGCTTTTCAGCCCAGCCTCAAGGTTTTAATAACATCTGAAAATTTCAACACTGAAGGGGATAATGTTCCCTGTAGACAAAGACATTCTAGACAACTGTGTGCTTATAACATTCTGGCAACAGTTTGGGAAAGACCCACATATGGGTGTGATGGTCAGGTGTCCACATAGTTTTGGCCATATAGTGTAGTCATCCTGTCTTGAAACTGACATGTGCCTTACAGGAATGAATGGGAGTAGGAAACATTAAATAAATAGATCACTTACTCTGTTAGGTGGCAGTGACTGATTACAAGGAACATTATACCAGAAATGTCCTTTTTCCCCCATAAAGACATCATGTTCACCATGCATCCATATATACTTCTAATTAGTCAAAAAAAAAAAATTTGCAAACCCACTTTGTGTTAAATATTTTTCAATAATCAGGTGGCAATCTTTAGAAATTTCAACCAATACTACATTTAAGGCATTTACATATTAATGCCACTCAGGTTTTGGTGGCATTTAAAGAAGAAAATGCACTGTGGCTGTCATGTGGCTTTATAAGACCGCAAAACGCAAAAACATTTTTGGGCTGAAGACAGTTTCACGTTTTCATATTGTGACTTGTACGTGATGCTTGTAAAGCTAGTTTATCTACATGTGATGTCATTTTTATGACTCAGTAAACTAGTATTTGTGCATTTTATATATTTGTGCATAAAATATATATTTATTTTTACTTTTGTGTTTTATTTTCTGCAGCGGTACTGATCTTCTGTCCATCCTGACTGAAGTGAACAATGATGTGAGCAAGAAGGCTGACAGAACTGGAACCAGGAAGCAGATGTCAAAGCCAGAATTCACACTGACTAAGAGATTAGTGTTCCCTATACCAAAAACCCCTATGCCCCCTGAATCATCATTTATCTGATTTCTTTATCTGGATTCCTATGCACACATATGTAAGATCTTACTCAAGGCCTTTACAAAACTTTTCTTTACTTTAAATGTTCATAGTTATATATATATTTTAATTATTTGACATTTTAAGGAAGGATGAACGCACACACCACTGAGAGTTTATGAAAGACAAATCAGCAGTAGACAACAGAATTGTACCACTAATTGTAACATGTGCCATACTTGAACTACCTTCAGTTTACTGTGCATTACAGTACATTACATTTGGGTTTCTCATCATGAATGTGGATATTAAATATGTCTAAATGTGTTAAACGGCAAATTAAATTAGGGGTTTAACAATGGTGCAATTGTGATGAGAGGATACTTTATATATTGCCTATTTTTATGGAGAATGTAAAAAAAATTTCAAATCTATTTTTTATCTTGGGTACATAAAAGGTATTTCTGCTGAGTTCAGTAACTCAGTAAACATCATACTGAAAGACTGTTTAACTGTAGCCCTTGTTTTAACCCGTGTGCCTTCTTGTGCTGTTATGTGTCATCAATTGGGTTTATGTTTCTTATACTGACTTTGGATTATGATTCTCATTTAACTACCTGCAGTATGGGATACATTTTCTGTCAAAAGCATTGCGGTCATGGATCGAAAAATAATCATGAATCAGACCTTTTAAAACGCATGTAAAAATATATTGTACAGAACTGAAAAATAAATGGAAATTTATCAGAATAGCAAACAAAATGGTCACAGGTAGGAAAATAATAAGCATGAATCATTTATAATTATATTGCACAAAACTGAAACATGAATTCCAAGTTTTTATTATTTTTAAATCCATGAGTGCAGTACTTTCGATGGAAAATTAATCCCATACTTCTGCAGACCTGTGATTATGGGGTAAAGCATTATGGGAAAATACTTGTGGGATATTTCATCATAGAAATTAAATTAAATATATCAGTTGAGACCAGACTACTTTTAGATACCCCTTGTAAAATATGTCTGATTGTTTTTATAATACTTTGTTATGCAAAATGAATTAAACACACTCCAATTCTTAGCTCAGGTTACTTTACAGTATGGTGTTTCTCATGTTCTCTCCATGTCAGGAAAAAGTGTTCACTGAAGATGAATGAGTGATAAAATGATGTGTAATTTTATTATGGGAAATCAAGACAAGGTAGCCTATTTCTCTCTTGAAATTAAGAATATAAATTAAATTGAAAAGAAATCCCTTGTAGACTGTTATTTATGTCACACCTTTACACAGCATGGTACCATTACTATAAATATCAAAAAGTTATATAAAAAATATATATATATATATAGAAAATAATACTGAAAAAGCAGCAGAATGTTTCAGAAGTCTCAATTAAAGGGGCTGTCACATGCATATAAACTCAGTTGGTCATTAAGCACTGTATCCATTTTCCTCCATAACTGTCGGATTGTTAAAGGAATAAAACTAGGTTGTCTTCAGTCATTTTATATTCAGCTCACAGCACCACATTGGTATTTGCATGTTGCATTGATATTTCCACATAAGGGCTGAAGTGTAACATACTGTGCAAGTGATTAAAGTGAAACTGTGTATAATTGTGAGGGACACTTAATATTTGTGAGTTAGCCTGCTCCTGGTCCTTGATGCATCTGGTGGTGCTGTTAAAGCCCTTTTCCCAGCTCAGCGAGACGGCAGATCTGTTAGAAAAAACCAAAAGTAATTTCCCATTAAAGATTAGAATAAATGTTCATCCTCTCCTCCAGGATACAGGCAAAGTACAAACGATAACATTTATATTTATTCAAGCTATAGATAGGTTCAGTTACCATTTGACAAAAAAATATACACAGGCTTTTGTTTCTTTTTTCAACAAAGCGCTATGATTATGTGATTAAAATAGTGCACATCTCACCAGAATGTTAAGCTCCTCCTGAATCTGATGCAGAGCTGCTCTCAGCAAGATGATAGTCACGTCTTTCTCTTTCAGCTGCGTCTTCAAGCCCTGCACAAAAATCACCCATTTTCCATTCTTATGGAATTATTAATGACAAATTACTGTCAGGAAAAAAAGATACAATTTAAAAACCTCTCATAAGTTTGGATTAACTGACTCAACTTTAAGAGAAGAACCCAGACACGGCTCATTCATCCACATGAACATACAAACATATACTGTAAAATAAGCCTATTTCAGAAACACAGCCTTTGCAGCCCCATTATTTTATCCTCATTTACCAGTTGACAGCAATATTTATATTATTTAAAACAAACTATAGCCAGTTGCACTGATTCCTTATTGAAAATTAACATGTACTACATCCAAATATTCTACTTACCTCAACTTCAGCTTCAAAATTGGCATGAAGTTCTGCAGTCTCTGACTGAAAAGCCATTCTTTGTGTCTCTCTCTCTGCCTTACTCTGATTCAGCTGCTCCTTCACTAAAAAGGATCACACTCTAGTCACTATAGCTCACACTCTGCAGATACATGGCATATTAATTCAGCCATTTTACGGTTTCATACTATTTAAGAGTAAAATTATATTGTAAATTTTGTGCACTCACTAGCAGATTGCTAGCTCACCACATTCTTTAGAGAGTGCCCTATGGCAAGGAGCATGGACTCACACCACAAGAGTTGCTTCTTCAGGCATCTTTCCTGCTCCTCTTCAGTCTTCAAACAGTTGTCATAAAACACACTGTCCTAGTTCACACACAGTACACGGAGACACGTGTACATGAGCTCATCCTCGACAATTCTTATAAAGTGGCTTTAGATCAGAATCAGTTAGAGATGTGGTACTCATACCTTGTAGGGTCTGAAGGAGCATTTGAGGAAATCATAGTCTTTTTTGAGCAGCACTATAATGAAAGAAGTAAGGAGAGGTATACATAAAAGTGCAGAGAGCCAATCAGATTACAACCTTCAAGATCCTGAAGGTTGGGGCCAGAAAAGTGCACAAAAGCTACTGCAGCAAATACTCTCTATCTCATGGGTGAACTGTCTGAGGCTGGGATTAGCCTGTCCCTAGTCTAATCTTACATAAAGCTTACACCATTGTGAGCTGACCATAGTTAAAGTTTAGTCATCTGTGATCATACCATATCTCTCCTCAGCGTGTTTCTTTTCATCCTCTAGAGTCCTAATGTGAGCTGCCACCAGTTTACTCATCTCAGACCTGTGGTCCTGCATCAGTTTCCTGAGAGAGAGAGGGAGGGAGGGAGAGAGAGAGAGAGAGAGAGAGAGAGAGAGAGAGAGAGAGAGAGAGAGAGAGAGAGAGAGAGAGAGAGAGAGAGATTGTTACTGTAATGGAGGATTAATGGGAAAGGATAAAAATAAGGTGACAAAAAAAGAATAATTGAATCCTACTCCATCTCCAGCTGATGATGTTGCCTGCATTTTTTAGCCTTGAGTTCTGCTTCATCCAGCAACTAGAGAGAGACAGACACTAATTTCTCCTTTTGCCTGTTTGTTTATTTATTTATTTATTTATTTTAATTGTATTTAATTTTATTGCTGTTTGTAAGTGCCAAGTAATGTAATGATACATGTGTGCAAGTCTGCGTCTGTATGTTTCATGCAATAATGTGACATGTAACATTCATGCCACTTAAATGTTAGAGAGGGAGAGAGAGGGAGAGAGAGAGAGAGAGAGAGAGAGAGAGAGAGAGAGAGAGATATCAGTCGGGGTATCTGGTAATGTAAGAGAGTGCTGTGAGGGACATAAGTGAAAGCAAGTCTACTTTGTAAAACAAGTCTTATCAGAACAGAGGCTACATATGGGACAGAGCAGAGAGACTCAGAGGAAGGAGAGTGCGTCTGTGTATCTGACCACACGGTAACTCTGTTGGTGTGATCTGCGTTCATCCTGGAGCAGTGCAGTCAACTTGTCCACTTGTTCCTGCATATCCTGTAGCACCTCCTGCCTGTCACACACACACACACACACACACACACACACACACACACACAGACCTAGCAACACATTATTACTATTTATTACTATTAATGCACATTGTATCTACAATATTAACTGTTACTAATTCTTACATTGACATAACTGGATTTAAGTGTGAAAAACTGAAAACATTTACTACAGTGGCTTAGTGGTTAGCATGTTTGCCTTGCACCCTCCACCCTGTGTGTGCCTGCATATTCACCCCGTGCTTCGGGGGTTTCATCCGAGTACTCTTGTTTCCTCCCCTAGTTCAAAGATGTGTTGTAGGCTGATTGACATTCCCAAATTGTCCGTGTGAATGTGTGTGTGTGATTGTGCCCTGATGGTTTTGCACCCTGTCGTGCCTTGTGCCCCGAATTCCCTGGGATAGGTTCTAGGCTCACCCATGACCCCGTGTAGGGCTTACAGTGTAAGCTGTACAAAAAATGGATGGATGGCTAAATTATGATTGCGGACTTACACAAAGACTAGTTCGTATTTACGTGTTACCTACTGTAAACATATATGTATAACAATCAGCTGTCAGAAATGAAAGACAGTGACTATGGCCTAATCAGCAGTTATGGAAAGTATACCCTGCTGAAAAATACAATAGAAAGCAGCATAGAATTTGTAGTGGTTTTAATAGTTATAATGGAAATTGTATTGGTTTAAATAGAAACCATATCCATCCCTGTGGGTCTCTATTGGAAATTTGTTGCCTTGTTGGCATGTTGTCTTGTAGATACCTTTAAGGACTAATAATGGTAAAGGTTTTAATGGTAGCTATTTGTAGCGGACACCACTAGAATTTCTGTGATGGTTCCTTTTTTTTTTCCTTTTTCAGCAGGATATGTGAAAAATAGAGAAGTCCCTACTATGATAACTCGGGTATCAGAATAATTAGAAATGGTGTTCTTGTGCAACTTTTGGGTTGATTACTTTCCCTGACCATCATTCCGACATGAATATAGCATAAAATGGGGCGGGGCGTGTAATAGGTTCAAATGTCTGTCAATCAAAGCAGTCTCTGATTGGTTACGACCTCAAACACGCCTCCAGCCGCCAGGTGACGGGGTGTTTGGACGCTGCAGAACGTTACTGTATTAAATAGGATGTCAGGATAGTCCTCGACCTGTGAGAACTGCCTTAATGATGACTGGAACTGAGTGAGTTTGAACTTTTCATGGCAAATTGCTTCTCTTTTTTTTTTTTTTTAAAGGGAGACGTACAGAGTCCAAGGTTCGTGAAGGCTGACTGATTAGCAATGTTCGCTAGTTAGCTAAATGTTTTATGCTAGATGTTTAGCTTGCTAGCCAACTGAGGCTAACTCACTGGTTGAAACAAAGTAGTTTACGTTGGCTGGAGAAGACCCGGGAGGAGTGTAGGAAATTCTTTACAGATATATGAAACGAGCACACTGTTTGGAGACGTGTAACGCAGCTAGGCGGCTCTGCAGGATCAGTTTCACCCGGCTAAGTCAAGGCTAGTAGTTCCCTTTCGATAGTGTCATGGCACCGTGAACTGAAACCTGTCGCGGTTACTGCGGCATGTTAGGACTGCTCGTAAACGGGTGTGCAGTGCAGTTTTAGGAATGTTGTATTGGGACTGGATTCCTGTTTGTGCTTCCTAATCGAATCCCTGGTTTTAGGTCAACGCTCTTTGTTTACTTGACGTTAACATGATACATTTTTTAAAATTTGTTTTCAATTTCAGCTTGGGTCTGGCATGCCAACATGTTCTTCTTGACAAAACACCAGTTCAGCTGCTTCATGAGTACGGCACTAAAACTGGAAATGTGCCTTTTTACATGTTGGAGAGAGCAGACGGAGAAGCCCACCAACCGCTCTTCATCTTTAGTGTTACCATCGGAGACGTCACCTGTACAGGTCAGACTTACACTGGACCTCACACAGCGGTATGGGTTAGACTCGCGATAAACCTCACGCACCTGTCCAGGTCAGTCTCGCGATAAACCCCGCGCACCTGTCCAGGTCAGTCTCGCGATAAACCCCGCGCACCTGTCCAGGTCAGTCTCGCGATAAACCCCGCGCACCTGTGTTGTATCCACTGGTATCTGGTTAACGCCTCCCCCCCCCCCCCAGGTTTTTTTTTTTTCTTCTTTAAAAAAATATAGCTCATATATGTGTCAGATTTATACTGTAGGCTTCCCAACACCCCCCCCCCCCACACACACACACAACAGGTAAGTCCTATGATTTTTAACCTGCCATCCCTAAATTTGTCCATACTAGCATGGGGGAACACATCCTGAAGGGTCTAGGGGGAAACTGGTAACAACACTGGTACAGGTGCGTGAGGTTTATTGTCAGTCTGACCTGTACAGGTGCATGAGGTTTATTGTGAGACTGACCTGTAGAATGGCATATTTTAGCCACTAGCTAGATTTATACAATGCAGAACAGAAAATCTATCACACATCAGACATATAGACACATTTTAACATGCTTTCACTGAATAATTTTTAACTCTGTTTATTTATTATAGGGCAGGGTCCCTCTAAAAAAGCTGCCAAACAGGAGGCTGCAATGGTGGCTCTGAAAATACTGGAGTTAGACATTGAAAAATGGTGAGTACACAACATATTCCAGTTTATAAGCTATGACATGTGAAGGATTTGTATTGGTGAGATGCTGGCATATGCAGTCTGGCCCAATAATTCTATCAAAACGAATGCATATCTAATTACTTTTTAAATTGATTTATTCCAGAAGAGTTTGTGTGTGTTTGTTGTATCTGAAATGAAATGGGTGTAATGCAGTTAGTAAACTGGATTACACACATCTTCAGTAGGTAGAGTCAGTTGTATTAAGCATAGTGCTATGGTCAACATCCACTATGTGCTCTTCTTTAGTGTTATACATATGTAACATGGTAACAATGACCGTTAGGAGAGAAAGAATTGAAATAATATTACTGTTACATGAATAAAACAATGAAAGAATAGCTCAAATATAGCAGGACATATCTAATAAATATACAATTGATGTTCTGACAGTAAATCTATAAAACATGTAATATAAACAGTAACTTGTTTATCTCTGTTAATACGGCCGAGTTATGAACTAAATGGTGTCTGTAATTTCCATTGCCAAATTGACATTTAATAATCTAGAACTAAACAAATGATTACTTACATTGTCATACACGCACAGTTGGTGCTAGGATAAACAAAAGCAACTTTGGTTTTATTTGCTGTAAACGAAGGCACTTTCAGTATTGTCTTGACTACCAGCTCTGGTAACCATCTCCATGGCATGGGCAACACAGTGCAAAAAATGACCGTGGAGCAGGGAGATTTGTAACAATGTTGTGTAGTGTAAGACTGCAGTGGTTTCATTAGACATTTCTCATTTTATTCCAAAGCACTCCAAATCAAAACATTGAAAATAATGACTGTGGTGGTGAAGCAAATGACCAGCCTAATCCAGTAGGAATACTGCAGGTAATCTCTAGTCTTTTCTAAACACCATTAATTCCGTTTCTCCTAGTGAAATGCTCAATGCTTGTAATAACGATAGAAGACATGTTAATGTATTATTTCCATGTTTTTTTTTATGACTAACTTGATCATCATTAACTGTTTCCATACTATTTGTTTCACCAAGGAATGCTGTATGTAGCTTGTGAGTAAGTGTTAGTCAAGTGTTCATTCCCGCGCTTGAACTGTGCCTGTCTTGCAGGAGCTTGCGATGCAGAGGTCGTGGCGTCTCCCAGAATACATAGTATGTTCAGAAGCAGGTCCGGATCATAAGAAAGAGTTTACAGTAATTTGCCGGTTGGAGACACTCTCAGAAAAAGGTTTGTAGCTTTATTATGATATCAAGCGTTTATTCTCTGTCCAGTCTATGTCTAGTTTGACTATGTATTGCAGTGGAGAGAAAAAAATCTTTCATGCAGCCATGAATTAAATTAAGTTAAATTAAGTGTCAAATATATGATATAATCTGCCTTATTGACTTGATGACTGCTGTATGTCCTATTTTAAAAGCTATGCTGTTATATTAATTGCTAATTAACAACACTTTTTGTTTAAAGCTGATAATGAATATATTTTTGCTATAATATCCACCATAAGCTTCTGTGCTATATTGTCGAACCAGGTACAGGGAGCTCTAAAAAGAATGCCAGAAGAGTAGCAGCAGAAAAGATGTTGGAAAAACTACAGTGTCTCTCAGGGTCTACTGAGATTACATGGGTAAAATGAGTATTCATTCACCCTCTGGGTTTGCCAGAGCATTTTATATTTTTATTTAGAATTTTTTTTTAAAACTCACTACATTGCTGAAGATATTTCCCCTCCCCCCCTCTGCTTGGTCTAATTCTCTGCAGAATCCAAAACCACATGTATACTTGGAGAGTTTGAGGAACTCTGAGTCGGAGAAGATTTTGTTACTGAGGAGGAATCCTCTCAGTATTCCCAACACGGACTATGTACAGATGATGCTGGAGTTATCTCAGGACCAGGGCTTTGAGGTCACATATTTTGACATAGGTAAGTTTAGCTTTTTCCCCTTCTAGAAAATACATTTTCACATACTTTCATTCCCTGTGCTCTGACCTCAACTTCCCTGACCAGCCACATTCATCTCTCTTGCACAAAGTTAAGTTAAAAAATGCAGCTTGTTATACTACTTATAAACTGCGAAGTATGTGGTGGAGAACTTAAAGTAATAGCTACCTCTGTGCTGAAGAATTGACACTGATGACTCCTTCCATAAATGTCTTTGTGCACACAGCTTCCTCACAGCAACGATTTTATATATTATATACACACATACATTGTTGTCTACAAACAGACAGCTTTGTAAGTGTTAACAGGAACCAATTTGTTTCTGTAGATACAAAGCAAGATATGTTGTGCTTTAATTTATAGAAATGTGTCATTTCTGGTACATTGCTGTAGTATAAATGGAACATACAGTATGATGATACTTTATTGATAACCTGTTGATTATTGTTTTCTAACCACATAGCCTGATGTTTTATTACCTACATATGTTATAATTAAACAAACAAACAAAAAAATCTGAGTTCTGATTTAAAAGCTTGAATAAAATACTGTGTTTTTGTATCGGTGCCTAATATATGTTCAGAAGTCTTGAGAGGATATGGATATTTATTTATTTTTTCTCCCCCCTTAGATTAACATCTTGTCAAACTTTATGCTAATATTTCTGTGTGTCTGTGTTGCAGATGAACTTACAGTAAATGGGCAGTACCAGTGTTTGGCTGAGCTGTCCACCATGCCAGTTACAGTATGTCATGGTACAGGAATCTCCTGCAGTAATGCACATAATGATGCAGCTCACAATGCTCTGCAGTACATTAAGATCATGGCTAGCACCAAATAATCACCAGCTACAACCTTCCAGTCCACACTGCATAGATAATAGCTTTAAATGAACCATCATGAACAAATTGGATCCATGTCTGAAAGTATGCTCTGCCCAATTTCTTAAGCTTGGCTGCAACTACAGACATTTTGTTTAAGCTGAAGTCAGTTACTTATTAAAAGAGATTTTATTTATTCTAGCTGTGTGACCGCTAGGCATCATAGAATCAGTTCTGACCGTAGTGTATATAATTTATGCATAAAAACCAGCCATTATTGACAAATTGTTCACACTAGAAACTGAGCACTATATAAACATCATCTGTTTTTTATTTTTATTTATTTAAATTTTTTTTTTATATAAAAGATTTCTTGGTTTAGAAAATGTTAACCAGGCTTTATATGAACTAGCTGGGAGAGACAGATGAGGAAATTTGGATAGAGAAAAGAGATATTTTATGAAGTGTGCCGTGTGTGAAGAGGTTTATATTTTTCACTGACATTTGTATGTGAAAATGAAATGTTATATTTGTAAATCCTTATTTTGAATGTGTTTTGTTTATATTTACTCCTTATTCGTTTATAAATAATTAAATAATTCTATTACAATTAATTTAGTACATCTATTTATAATTATTCATGGCTTTTACAAGTCAAATAAACCATTTTCTTTTATTATCGAAATGTCATGTTTTTCCTCAGGTTATTAACTTTAATTTAACATTTATGTTCTCATATTTAATGTGAAGCACTCCACTGAGGTTTATTACAGAAGTGTGAAAGCAGAACGCTCCTTGAACTACTGGCTATCGTGAAAATGTTTAACATTTTCAGGCTGTTTTCCAATTGATGTCTATTTATTTTAATAATAAGCAAAAAATTAAAAATCTTGTTTAAAATATTTTTTTATATACTGTAAACGTGTTGTGGCCGGAGCATGGTTTACTACTGGAGTCTTGGAGAAGTGGGTAATTTGAATGAATGAATGCACATGCTTTTTTGTCTAAGCTGAGAGAGCCAGTGGTACTAAGCAAAGCAAATTCAACTAACTGGGTCTTGTCGAGCTTGTGTGTGTGTGTGTGTGTGTGTGTGTGTGAGCGAGAAAGTGTCAGTTTAATTTCCGTTAAGTTATTTACACTGGGAAGATGTTTAGCATGGTAAAAGGAAAATAAACAGAACCATGCTCTTTCACACCTGCGTTCCGAGTCCTCATTTTCCTCACAACAGCCAGGGTGTTACGATATGCCATATTCCTATTTAAATACAAATGGAGACAGCCAAAGTGTGGAAATTTCACAATTATTTACTCTGATATCCCGTATTGCTTGAATACCAATAGAATTATAGAAAGTATAGATGCTGATTTACCATTCAAATTTTTGTTACAGATTGCCAGTGTTAAGGTTGTGAAATGCCAACTGAAATCTGATTGGAGAGTGACAGTTTTTCGAGGTTTTTGCGTGATTAGCTGAGCATAGTCAAATTACCAGCATAGTTCATTTTGACAATACTGGCTACAATGTGATGCTTTCTTGGCTCAGTTTTGCATGTGAATTTTGACTGACTCAGCAGAGTTTGTAGATTGGTTGAATGGTCTAGAAGTTTTTGCTTAATGTGCAAATGAAACAAATGTTCTCTTAGGGTTTTTTTGAGTTTATACCACAGTGAGATGGGCCTAAATATAAAATGCTGTTTTTATAGTTCCATCTATACTGCACCTTTCTGCCTAGCTAGGTGTTTCCAGGCTTTGCACTCTTGGCTCAGGGAAGAGCAACTGAATTCAAAAAAACTATTTCTTTTTCTTGGGATGTGTGTGTGTGTGTGTGTGTGTGTGTGTGTGCGCGTGTGCGCGAACTATAAAGAAGAAAACCAGGCCACAGTGATTTCCAGCAGTTTGGTATATTGGAACAAGCACTAGGTAGCAGCGGTGTACAGTGATCATGGAAAGAGAAATATGCATTTATACAATTGCACTTCGTCAGGTGAGACCCGTTGTAAAATGGATTTATTCAGCCAGAACACACCACTTACAGTAATGTAGAGTCTGCCAGACTGGATATAATGAAAATCAATTAATAAATCTATCTGTAAAACAAAAACTGCTACTGAAACAAAACATCTTTATAAGGCATCAGCAACGTCCATTGGCAGGCTATGCCACGTACACATGCAGGTAGAAAATTATGATAAATTGTGAATGAGATATCCAGTATCTTTTTCTGTTGTGCTGCTGTTCCTTCTCTTTACATACATGTACACTTGACTAGAATATCAGATTGAAATATTTGTACCTGGGATTATTTATTAATCGACTCAATGTTTCAGTTATTAAAATTAAAAGATGGTTGAAATATCCAGTCCCTCATGCTGGTGACTACGAGCAAGAGACAAACCAAACAATAACCTTTAACTGCACTGTAGGCTACAGTGAATACGTCCCTCAGGTTGCCTGACAAATTCAGTAAAACCACAAGTGGTGGACTGTTTGCATATATATTGCACATAAAAATGTATCAGGTTTGTCTTTGCTTTGACACAGCAGCCAGGTTAGAGACTGATGCCTGTTTGTTTTTAAATTAGTATTAAGGATGCAGAGTTACAGATTATGCAGAAAAAAAATGTTGACTGTTGTTCTAGACAGCAGAGTTAGTTCAGGGAGAAGGTGCATTGGTATTGGGTATACAGTGTGTGTTCAGCACTTAACACGCATTATAGCTATAGTGCAGTACTGTGTTAGTATTATATAGATGCAGTAAGGCACAGCAAGTGGGACTGATACATGATTCTGTTAGTGAGAGAATGTCTGTTTACAGATATGTAACTACATTTTACACACGTTTTTGAACTACCATTATAGTTTTGGTAATCTAGTGACATGATATTCTAAAGAGAGGATTTTTCTTTTCTGCCTATAATCTCTATAACTAGTTCAAATGAACACATGACCTTGTCGCCTGTGATTCCTGTTTAACAGAAAGAACAGCATGTAAATACAATGCAGTCAACATACTGGGCACAATCCAGTATGATCCAATGAGCTATGCATGACCAATGCAACAATTTCTTAAAGAAAAATATGTTTTGTGATCAATGTGTCGAAAACCGCACATTGAAAAATAACATTCAAAGCAATGTTAAAATCAATGGAGCAAAACCTGCAATTTTGTTTCATGGGTGCAGGTCTTCTAGGTCAAATCGAAACACTCACACATCAAAATAAATTGGAAACTGGGAAATTTGCATTAAATAATCATAAAAACTTGTCTTTGGTTGGAAGCAGAAACGGATTCTCAACACTGCCCACAACATGAAAGAGTCAATAAGCTGTTAGCTTAAGCTGGCTTTCTAAACAAAGGTTTGAGGTTTATTATGGTGTAGAGATTTAGTAACATCTTTTCTAATTTGACTGCATTGATTGAGACATAAAAGTTCAAAAACTTAAATCTATATTCTTTTAAAAAAAAAATCTCATTTTAAGGGTTGCCACTAGGTGTCACTGATGTAGTAATAGATCAGCTGTTACTGAGAGAGCGGATGTCCTGAACCTGGCACACACACAGCAAATGGAAGAACAGTTTACATTTATATTCCACTTATATTCTTACAATTTAACAAAATGAAACCTTTAAAACCCTTTAAGGGTTTAATCCTTAATTAAAACCTTTAAAAACTAAACAATTAAATCCTAAAATAGCCACATAAGCTTTTCTTAAGTGGATATGCTAAAAATACATGCCTGGGGAATGATGGGAAATCTTAGGTGATCAGTGTGTAAAGTATACACAACCTGGTAAATGTCTTCTGTCTGGATCTACTGTAAGAGATGCTCTAAACATGGACACTGACAGGGTTACGGCACAGAGCCGCCATGTTTCTAGGGTCTTTAAACGCATTTAGGCAGCAGATTCTCAGTAGGATCAGAATGCTCTGAGGGTATTTTCAAAAGTATACGCAACTACATTTATAATCAAACTTGACAAAATCTGTGTCTCTTAGGCAATTCCACGTCATAGCCACTTAACAGTTGAAAGATAGCAGATGGTGCTGAATGAAAAGAAAACAACTGGCTGGTCTATATGTGTCCCGCTGTCGGGACAAACCTACAGTCCCTGCGCTGGCAATGAGGTTCTCAGCTCTGACAGCTTACAAAAATACGGTTACGTTTCAAAACTACAAATGATATGTCAACAAGTCGGTGTAGCAGATGCCAATGAAAGCTGCCATCTAAACATGCAGGATATTCTGTAGATATTGTCTATGTAACCGAGAGATAAAATTCACACTGCCGGTCTAAACTTGAAGAAATCAAACCGATTTCACTAAAAGCATAAAACTGGGTTATTAACAAGCGGCTTGTTAAGGCAAGGGCGTAAACGGGAAAACTGACGGGCTTCAACAGGACAGATCTACAACTCCCAGACGGTTGCTGTGACAACGACCCTGTCTCTGTATGTTACTACAGTGAGAGAGACTCTGGATAGGGAGCACTGGGGCATCGTGTGCAAAGTCTGTCCTCATCCATCCCCCGGGAGCCACGTGAAAGCCGTCAGTATAGTCCCGTGCCGCTGCGCTTCAATGTAAGCCGTACTGTGCATAGGTAAAGCTTCTGGAGTCTGTAGCTATGGTGATATGTTTTGTACAAGCATTTAGATGCTACCACAGTTGAAGGTTTTCCAGCTTGAGGAAGCCAGGATCCTTACGCAGCTCCCAGTATGTGTTATTGGACATCCACTTCTCTCTCTGGTTCGAGTCTACAATTTTTCTGTGAATGAAAACATGGACAGATTGAAAGTTGATGAAGCGAAAGACAGCATTAAGCAGCTACGTTACAAATGTGTTATACTGTCTGCTCTACAGGCACAACACAAACATGTTGATATTAACAGACTATTTATTAGTGTCCTTGGAGACTTAAATGCACACCTTGGGTTGCTAGCGACCCCATGACCTCATCCGTTATCTCCTCAATATTCCTCAGTCTCAAACTAGCAGCATTCAATTAGTACATCGTTCTGTAACGTGTATCTCAATATGTCTTCTGTAAGCTGTAGCACAATATACAAATATATTTAACTTTATAATTACTACATCAATTTGTGTTAGATAAGTGTTAAGGGCAATTCAAGGTGATGAGGGAGACATTGCATTGTTGGGCCCTTGAGCAAGGCCCTTAACCCTCTATGAATGTCGCTCTGGATAAGGGCGTCTGCCAAATACCATAAATGTAAATGTGATGTAATGAGTGTCTGGGGAAAACTCTGGGGAAATAGCCTGAACCTTGTACTGAAAATCTCATTTTTCTTTTTCTGTATTGAATAATATACACTACATGGCCAAAAGTCAGTGGACAAACTTGACCATCACAACCATATTTGCTATTTAAACATCCCTTTCCAGATTCAGTTCCCCTTTGCCGTTATAAGAAACTCTACACTTCTGGGAAGGTTTCCACTAGATTTTGGAGCATGGCGTTGGGGATTTGTGCTCATTCAGCTGCAAGCGCATCAGTGAGGTCAGGCACTGATGTCAGGCAAGGAGGCCACTGACACTGCGGTTCCACAGAGAAATGTCTGACAAGGGCACTGCCACTCCTATACTTATCCTTAACATAAAATCTAGATGAACCTACAAACTGGAAATACTCCCAAATCCTATACGCATTCACGCCTTTCCCCATTAAACTGACACAGTAGCACAAAATAAGCTACATTTGGATGGTCCGTATTTGCATACTGAAGCAGCTCGAATATTTAACTTTTTTTTTTAAAGGCGATTATACCTTATGGTGTAATAATTGTCGTCTGTCTCATGTACAGTACTAACTCCCGATACAGTATTTAACCATAAAAACACACTTTACGAGTTTACTTTTCACGCACACAATAAGACCGTGTTTGTGAGTGTTCTTTATATGATAGATTACATCTGATTACACAATGAATGAAGATTCTACATAAGGAATTCCCCTATATACTACAACTAGACTTAATGTGTCCAGAAAACAAGGTGTGATAACACACTCACTTAAAAAAGCGTGGCTGATGTTTGGTGTTGCTTTCTTCGTGCCACTTCCTCCTCGCCCGCTGAAGCTCCTCAATCCTCTGTTTCTCAGCTGCAGCTAACTCCAGCTTCCCCTCCTCCAAATACCTGTGCAAGAGGATAAGATGGTGTGGTACAGCTCAGTGACGGTCTTCCATCAAGGTGTTAAATTAATATTATAAACTGCCTATTTGCAGTCCTGAGATCACTATGGGCTCAAACCAGAAACCCAGATGTCCTATAATACCATAAACAATGTAAATCTTCCAGAAGTCAAAGGTTTAGGAATTCAATCTGATGAAAAATTGTGATGTGATGCTTGTCTCCTCCAGAAGATGGCAGTAGCATTTCTGCAGAATGCATCTTTGACTGCAGAGTAATGACTCATGAGAATGGGAGCTCCTATGTGAGTAGGAGTGCATATGTGTGTGTGTGTGTGTGTGTGTGTGTGTGTACTGGTTTGGTCTGAAGCAAGTGTTTGTATGTATGAATATTTTAAGGCAATCAAATTACAACTGCTGGTTGCCATAGTTTCACTGTTTGTGCAATATCCACACAAATGATGATACAAGCTAGTTACAGAATTTACAGTGGAGTCCAAATATCTGAGATCACACTGAAAATCAGTTTGCTTGTTTTTTAAATTCAATTTAAAATAGGAAATAAACAGATGCTGATGCTCACTAGCTCACACTGAAAACGAATGCTCTCTGTTCACTTTGTCCCGTCATGTCCCTGCTGGGATGAGTTCAGGATTACATGTGGGGGTTTGTGTGTAAAATTGAAATATTATGACACTTCAAATAGCATTTGAACAGTGAAATCCGTTCTGTGAGTGTCTTTGATCTGTTTTGAGATAAGAACACTTAATCTGTGTGTTTGTGTGTATACCTCTGGTCTGGTCGGAAGCGAGCATCTGTAGGTGGCAGCAGCTCCCTCATCTCCGGACAAAGCTCGTTCAGCTCAATAGCAAACCTGGTAAAGCCGTAGTAGAGCTCATAGTCTGTAGGCATCGAGCCTGAAAGTACACAATGCACATTTCCAACGTGCACACAGCACAATGATCAAATCACGTAATTCACTAATGTGACATTTTACACAACAATATAAAGTGCATTCGATTCAACATACCTGGTCTCCAGATACACCTAGCAGAGGGTGGTACACCACAGTAAAGACCTTCATGCCATTTCCCAAAGAGCCTGTGGACCACCTTCCCCTCCTGGTCCATCACAAAGCCCTGCACCTCATTCACATTGGAGCTCCAGTAGTTACCCTTTATGCACATGCAAGCATACATAAGGAAAAAAAATGACAGACAGGGAAAGCAACAGATAAAGACAGATGTGAGAGAGTGTGTGCTGGATGAATACCTTGATGAAGGTGAGTTTGCAGATGCAGGCACTACTCTTGGTGTTTCGGATTGTGATCTCTCCATAGTGCTCGATCCACCTTCTACCACTCAGAATGTTGTGCACACATGTGGTCACTTTATTCCACTCATAATGATCGCCATAGCTATAAACACAAAACATACCAATTAGTCTAAATCCGGGTGCGATTATTAATAGTGCTTTGCGACTGTTGCTTGTCCGACTGTACGAACACGATCCCCGCTGTAAGCCGTGTCACACTGTAGGATCTCAGTTGTCATTAATATCAGACTCTACAACAGTCGAGATGTGAAAAACGGACGCACGCAAGCAAGAAGACTCAGACGGAGTAGGAGAAGCCACACTATTGGACTGTGCCTCAGATCTTCTGACACTGTCAGAATTTAATCGGAGGAAAAATGTTATCGCAATGGCTGTCGGGGAACACGTCAAACTAGCAATCAAAGAATTATAGGAATCTTTTAGGATTCTCAAATTTTTACCAAATCGTGGCCAAAATCGTGCAGTGTGAACCCGGCTTAAGTCTCAGTAAGATTAACATCCAAGCCTTTGAGGACAATTAACAACAACTTTCACTGTTTACTTGAATACAAACAAAGTAAGTATAAATATATATATATATATATATATATATATAAATTTTAAAAAGGCTTTTGTACCTGGGAAGCATGACATTTACGATGCCAATGGGGAGGATTTCCATAGACTTCCCCCAGAACTTATTCTTCCATCTGACATCTAATGAATTATTACAAACACACATTTGTCTTATTATTCTCGTGAG
The DNA here is from genome assembly GCA_012411365.1 of Ameiurus melas. Lineage (NCBI taxonomy): Eukaryota > Metazoa > Chordata > Actinopteri > Siluriformes > Ictaluridae > Ameiurus > Ameiurus melas. The sequence goes on along the minus strand of CM022758.1, from coordinate 22,455,037 downwards.
GACCTTACACTTATATAATAATTACTGCAGGTAGTTAATATTATGCCTACACTTAAACATAACCCTAACATCTGTAACCAAAAGGAAAGCTCCTGGTTATTTTAATTCTTTTTCTTTTCTTTTTTTTTAATAAAAGCTGGAATTTTTTGTTTAAAAAACAAAAAACTGTCAGACATTTGGGACATTTGGTCCCCACCATGATATAAAAACATGCCCACACATAATAGTCAGGAGAAGAAAAAAAACACCTCATCATCCTTGCCTGCCAGTGACAATATGACATCTTGGAAAAGCACACAGAAACCTGGATCCTGAGGTGTACTGTACTAAGTTTACTGTGAGCACGGCTGGGAAACTCTACGGCTGATTTTATGTCCAGTTCATGATACATGCAGAGAGAGGCAGGACAATATAGAGAGAAAAAAACAAAAGAAAAAGAAAAAAAGAGAAAACTATCTGGCTAATGAAAGGCATAAGTGGGCAAACAGAATAGTTCAGTCTTACCTTGCCAGAAGGTGAAGTTTTTGGACTCACAGTGGCAGGCAGAGACTGGGGGGTGGTGGCTCACCTGAACACAGAAAAAATACACAAATGAGTCAGAAGAGATTTAGAAATTTCCTCAGGTGTTCTGCATGAAGCTTTTTATGCGCATGACCCTTCCTCGTGAAAGATTTGATATAAGCCAAAAATAGATACTGGTAGGCGGGCACTGTGGCTTAGTGATTCGGGGTTCGGTTCCTGCCAGGGCCATGTGTGTGCGGAGTTTGCATGTTTGCATGTAGAAGATGGATGGATGGATGGATAGATACTGCTCCTTAATCCAAAAATAATCCTAATGTATTCAGTGTATGAATCAGACAAATTGTGTGAGAATACAAAATAAATATTTTGGTGAATTTTAAAACACAAATTGCAATTCAGATTATTTAATTATTATTAAATTCAATTATGGTTAAAAAAAATCTGCAACATGCTCTTCTCAACAAAATCACACATCCTGTAGCTTTAATGCAGTTTAATCTTAGCGAAAGTTAGTGAAGATTCATTCAGTATCTATATATATCATATATATCATATAACTAAATCATTCCTGGTCTCCTTCTGCATTCAGTAGAAAAGGAAAATATGAAACTGGCTGCCCAAAAAATATCCAACCCAAAGTGTTTGTAATTCTTCAACAATTACTTTCACCTCCAAGATGTGTTATCAGGAGGAGTTATTCACAATATTCAGGCTGCGAGTCATTGCTCTGGACGCTACCTGGAATCCCTGCTGTAAGAAGGCAGGTTTACAACAGATAATATAAATCAAGAGTTAGAATTAAAGTTATGAACACCTCAACACACATCAGAGATTTTTTACTTTATCAGCATAATAGTTTGCACACTCACATCACATGCGCACACACGTCCACTCACCGTCCACTTTATTAGGAACTCCTGCACGTTCATGCGGTTATCTAATCAGCCAATTGTGTGGGAGCAGCGAAATACATAAAAGCATGCAGATACAGGTCAAGAGCTTCTGTTAAGGTTCTGAACAAACATCAGAATGGGGGGGAAAATGTGATCTCTATTTGACTTTAACCGTGGCATGGTTGTTAAGGTCAGCCAAGAACAAGAATCTGAAGCTATCATGGGGGCAAACTCCTCTAATCTTCAATTGTCCTGTTTGGTCTGGACCCATGATAGCCTCAGATTCCTGTTCTTGGCTGACAGGAGTTCCAGATGTGATATCTGCTGTTGTAGTCCATCCACCTCTAGGTTCTATGCTTTATGCATGCTGAGATGCTTTTCTGTTCATCACGGGTGTAAACAGTGATGACTGAGTTACTATATGTTTCCTGGCAACTCGACCCAATCTGTGCGTTACCACCCACAGAAGTGGCGCTTACTCTATGTTTTTTATTTTTCACATCAGTCTGTGTTAACTCTAGAAACTGTATGTGGAAAATCCCAGGAGATCAGCAGTTTCTGAAATACTCAAACCAGCCCATGTGGTACCAGCAACCACGCTATGGTCAAAGTCACCTATATCACGCTGTTGCTTCATTCCGCTGTTTGATGTAAACATTTACTGAAGCTCTTGACCTGTATCTGCATGATTGTATTGGCTGCTTAGATAACAGCATGCATGTGCAGGTGTTACTAATAAAGTGGACAGTGAGTATACATACGCATACTCCGATACACACTCAACCAGAGGATAGAAGTCTGCTGACAAAGGTCTTCTGCAATTATGCAGAGGAGATTCTCTGCCAGTGGACAGGAGCTTTTTATGGCCTTGCGCACGTGTGTTCACAAAACCAGACAGACGCACACACACACAGAGATATTGCATAATAACAGTAGAGCTGTAACAACACCATATTTCTCTCTGTGAATTTGACACTGGTTCTAAATGACTTACTTTACATCACCGTGATTTGCTGCTTGCGCGTTTGTCAGCTGTGTTAACATGGACCGTATAACTGTGTAGGCTGTGAGACAGGAAAAAAAAAAAAAGAAGCACAAGCTGAAAATGCCTTACCTGTTCAGAGAAGAAGCAGAAGCCCTTGTCTTCTCGGATACATTCGTACGTCTCTCCCAGTATGGGGTTAAAGGGCTTGCTGCCTGCGCGGTAGTATGTGGAGGAGTACGCTGAGACAGCAAACGCAGCTACCAGCGCCTACACGCACATTAGCAGGAGATACACACCATACACAGGCAAGCAAACCGTTAAAGGAAATTACTGCTGACAAGCACGCTTGACGGAATGACTATAAGAAAGGAGGCGTTCAAGGAAAGAAAAACACACTTAAGAAATCAAATGCGCTCTAGCTCATAAGGAGATCTCTGTTAAGGATCCTGAAGCTGGTGAAAATCTGACATTAATCTTTAGTTAAATGTCACCTTAAAGGACACGGCATGTAAAGTAATTTACTGTGTCTGAGGGCCATAGAAGCTGAAATGAGGATAATATGAAGCAGAACAGCTTTAATGAGGCCAGAAGATACTTCAGAGAACATTTAGTCTCTGAATATGCGCACACACACACACACACACACACAGTCTCTTATTCCAAAAGTACTGTACCACTTACTTGCTGTGGGCAATATTTGTTCCTCCATAAGGTCCTTGTCCTTATTTTATGCTACAGTAGGTTGAACGATTCTATAAAGTTCGTAGTTGTGGGATAGTTTGCTGTTGGACATGACCTATTCTAGCAATGTTTACACATTCAGGGCCATACACAAGGAAGAGTTGAGTTAAGCAAGTATAATGAGGAGTCGATAATGATATTGCACAACCACAACCCAATATAAATGGGGAATATTAAATACAGTATATAGATGAATTGTCTTAACTGGACTCAATAGTTATCTAAAGAACTGAATTATATATGGCATGTTGATTATTACAATAAAATTAGGTACACCACCTAGCAAATAACTGCATTCTCAGCTCGTCCATTAAACCATGGTATTGTTTTCTTTTTTTCTATGAGTGCAAATTAAACAAAACAAGGGCACAAGGGCACAATTCATTCTAAAACTCAAATGAAAGCATGAAAATGTACACTGTGTATATTATGATTTCATTACCTCAATTTACTATCTTATTGACGATGTTTACATGGACAGCAGTAATCTAGTTATTGACCTTATTCTGATTAAGCTGTTTACTTGAGTCACTTTAAGAATATTCCTTTCATGCTCAGGTTTTACATGTTATAGAACATAGATCTATTAACAGCACACATCATTACGTCACCGCGCCGTCCGACGTTCCCTCCAGAATTTCACTTATCAACAAACCGTTCGTCTTCGTTATGGTACTGTGTACAGTTTTGGGTGTTTCATTTTTAATTTTAATTTAATTTTAAAAGTGCAGTTAATTATTTGTCCTGCTATACATGCTAATAGACGACTGCTTGAAGCCATGGGCCGCATCTGAAACCGCATACTTACCCACCATCTGAAACCCATACTTACATTTGAACTCAAATAGCCAATTCTGAATACAGAGCTCAGCGAATAACAATTTAAAAGGTTAATGAGGAAAAATTACATTGTCTACCTGGAAGTCTTACAGACATGGAATATACTTACTATGCTAAGTTACTATAAAATACAGAAGAATTTTGAAAATGCTAACATATTATCTAGAACTCACCATGCGTTCGTAGGGATCATCAGTCTCGGCTGCTTTGTCAAGCAGCTCAGTGTACTCCAGCTCCTCACACATGTGCTGAAGAGTGTTAAGAGGCTCATTCAGCTCCACAGGCATGGCCACCTTGGACAGGTCTTTACCGATGTTGTTCCTCAGGATATTCCACAGGTTAATATTGGTGGCGTCGGGAGATGGAGCAGGCAGACATGTACGTCTCCCGTTTCGAAACACGCCCCCGGCCACATCTCCGTTCGGCACTGTGGGGATGAAGTACAGGGAGTAGTGGTTATGAGACTAATGCCTGATTTACACCTGAGCAATCATTTCCCGCTGTTTGATCAAGATTGCATAGGATTAAAATACAGAAGCAAATGCATAAGGAATATATTGTAATCAGTATTTAAACAGATCAGCAGAGCGCCACAGCACAACCTATCCGCAGCGTTTGACAGAATCAAGCTATTCCATTTTCCAAACATAGTAAATGACTTATGAGAAACACAACCCTTTCCATGGCAGAGGAAAAGTAAAGCCTTTAAAATAAAATAATCTCAAATCCAACTGCATCCAGCTTGGTGACTTTCCACACTCCACCTAGCTAGCACAGATCATTTGCATATCAATAGTGAGAAACACAATCTTAAACAAACAACAAGAATGGACATAAATACCAGATGTTATCCAGATACAGATCACATGTTTGTGCAAGATGTAAATAGGGTCTACAATTTAATGCATATCTATTGGATTTATTACAAAACCACAAATGTCAAAAAATTATAAAACACTAGAACCTTATATAAGATGCTGCCTTCTCCTACACAGATACAATTTTCATAATTTTTCCTACAAATATGAGTAATAATATACATAGAGATTAATTACACCAAAGCCAAGTTAGGTCTCTTTTAACTAACTAGATTAAAATAAAACCATATATATGTGTACACACACACACACACACACACATATATATATATATATATATATATATATATATATATATATATATATATATATATATATATATATATATATATATGTCAGTTTTCCCATCATTTTCAGTCAAGTCGAATTCCTACAAGGTGAAGAAGATTCCATAATACACCTCCAGCAAAACATCATTCAATTACAAATGAATTTATAGACGTGTACAAATGGGAAAAAAAAGAACCCACAATTTTCTCTGGAATAACTTAAAACTGACAAATGTTATTAGCATCCATCATTGTTTATTCCATAATTAATACAAATCAGACCTTGCTTTCATTTTTAATATAACAGAATATTTTAAATAATAAAACAATTGAAAATGGCATGGACAAAAATTATGGTACCCTTAATCTAATATTTTGTTGTACAACCTTGCAAAATTGAGCATTTTAGCAAATTCCAGTCTTGCATTTTTATGTTTTTCTTTCAACAGGTCCTCCTGAATCTTCTTCCATTGAGCCAACTGTTGCTCAAAAAGTGACACATGGTGCGATCAGAAACTGATGTACCTTCACCTTGGAGTTCAGCTTGTATTTCTTTGGAAGTTTTCCTTGGCTCTTTGTCTACCATTCGCACTATCCTTCTGTTCAATGTGGGGTTAAGTCTGGTGATACCAAACAGCAGTTACTACTTTTCCCCATTTAAATAGACTGAATGACTGATTACAAGATTGAAGACATTTTGAAATATCATTAGAATCCAATTATTTATAATCTTCTCTAGGGGTACCAACAAAACTGTCCAGATGCTTTTTGAATATCTTTGTAGAATGAGCAATCATTTACCTCTTTTCACACTTAATTTGCTTTACTCTATAACATACCAAAGGCACGCAGGTATAAATAAGACCTTGCTTTTTAATTTCATCACTTTGAAGAAGGAACAAAGCACCGTTTCAGTGAGCTGTAATGGTACCAACAAATTTGTCCATGTCTGAAAGTGAGTGGATTGGATGACCTCTAGACAGATCTAACAGATGCACAGTTAGGTTAGAATTTATAAATGAAAAATGATTAATCAGTTGGGCTTCATTTCTAGATTGGATTAGCTTTATAACATAGCAACACTGCTCACAGCCAATATCACAGCATTCAATAAGTAACCAAACTGGAGCAAAACTGAGCTTCTTGAACTGAATTAAAAGAGTTAAGAGACTAAGAAAGAATATCTATTTATATATACATTTATATATACATAAGTGTGTGTGTGAAAGAAGGCAGCACAAAAGGTTGCCCTTAGATCATATTATCTACTTTCTCTAATGGACATGAGTGCTTTGGGTTAAGGATAAGAGTCAGAGAGGAGAAAAAAGGCAGACAAGGCAGGGGTAGAGCTTACTTTGTCTGGAAATGTTATCTGTTACGCTGGCATTGTCCTCTGAAATGTTATCGCTCACATCACTGACGTAAGACTCATCATCAGAGCCCTGAGGGAAGGGAAAGAGAGAAGGAGAGGGGTGAGGGACTGGTTTTAGTTATTTAGTTACCATTTTACTGACTCATACTGACATACTGACTCATTCTCTCTCTCCAGTGCTGACTAACTAAGCTTTTGCAGTGTGCGTCTGTGTGTGTGCATTTACCAGGTCTGTTCTACTGGCACTCTGCAGTACTACCCAATGCAGCATTTTTAAGCTCCTGATAGTGACCTAATCAATAGAGCCAGAGCACTTAAAGAGCACTATGCACTACCTCTCTACTGCATCTCTCATTCACACACACACACACACACACACACTCATGTTGGGTTTACTATCTTTAAGAGGACCTTCCCAGTGACAATTATTTCTGTAGTTAATTAATGTGTATGTCTATACCTGAACGCAACCCTAACCTTATCCTCAGTAACCAAAAAAGGAAATATTTAGGCTGTTTTAGCTATATTGGGTTTATTAATGTGTCCTCACAAAGGGCTAATTATCTGTATACAGACACGTCACCATTTGTGCAGCTACAAAACAATTTTCCATACGTTTATGATTTTACTACACATTCATGGACACCTACTTAGTAGCAGTTTAACTAAGGAACCACAGCACATGCAGTATGAACCCAGCCTTACCTCAACCAACTCATTCTCTAAACTTTTCTGTAGAAAAATCTCCTCGTCCAACCCATTCTCAAGTTATCCAAACCTGACCTATTACACTCATGTAACCCATCTCGTCTCAACTAACCTATCCTCCCATATCAACCAATCTATTATACAATCCATCCACTGTCAGTCATCTAACCAATCCTTTCATCTGATTTAACTCTTCAAAACCAATGTCCACATATAACCCATCCTCTCATCCCACCCAACCTATTACCTCATCTCATCCATACGTCTTCTCATACCAAACCACTCATTTAATCTAACCCATCCTCTAACCTTTCACTCTCACCTCCTTCAAGCCATCGATTCACATACTCCACCCTATCCCTTCTTACCTCGTTCTCAGATGAGCTGGCTGAAAGCAGAACTTCCTGAGCGTCAAAGAACTCAGAGACGGATTCTGACATGGAGAGTCTGCTCTCGTTGGAGGCCTGCTGAGTGAGAGGTATCCCATCATGGAGCTGTTCATTTGCCTATTAGACACAAATTCACACGATACACACACACAGAGGGTCCCATGATCTTCAGCATGAATATTTGTGCAAGTGTTCTAAAATTATTACCAACTATATTTTCAATCAGAAGTGAAATATAAGAATTATCCAAAGTGAAACTGAGTTAACAGATTGATTTCATCTGAAGTTCAATTAAGGCTCAGGCTGATGTTCAGTGAACTGACGTTTATGGTGATGAGGTGAGCGTGGGGTGTTTGTACCTCATCAGGACTACTGATGATGTTAACACTGACCACCTGCTCTGACAGCACAGACTCTGAGTGTATACGATTCAGTCGAGTCTTCAGCTCTGCATTCTGGGACAGGGCCTAAACAATACCATAGCATAAACCAAGCACAAATCAAAATTTTTATGTGAATGATGATCCACAGGCTTAAACAAAAGACATTTGGGAGATTATACAATTGCAATGTTTTGATGTATCTGTGGCATTTCTAAGCCTTTTCTCTCTCTAAAAAAAATCAACTTCTGCTAAAATCCATATCAGGTCAGTATTCAGTTATAAGCCCCCGACACCAATCTACAACAATCTTTAAACAAACAGCAATATAATTGTAGCTTTCAGCTGCCACAAAGGGAACAAAAATCTATTAATTATTGAATATAAAAAATATTAAGTTAGCTGGTTGTTTGGAAATGTCATGTACTGTATGTTGGTTTGCTTCGATGAAATGGAGATACAAAGACAGAATCCCAAATTAATTTAATTCCATTCAGATAAATCAGAGAAAACCTAATCCTTTTTTCCCAATTATAGACATAAAGATAAATAAAGCTTTTGGAGAATGGGATCCCCATAATCTCTCACTTAAATACGATTTATTAACCTGTTATCAAACCAAATTAAATACAAAGTAAATCTGTGCCGGGTTTATTTTATTTTTATATAATCAGCCTGTAAAACCTCACTTCCAAACTTATTCACACATTTTGTGGGGCATGACTGCATTAGAGATCATATTCACATAAGTATTATGAGGAAATCAGTACTGACCTGTGATAGAGAGTGTCTTAGGGTCATGATCTGAGCCGACTGGCTCGACAGCTCCTGCTCTGACAGCACCTGCTTGATCTTCTCCTTCTCAATGGCAACAGTGTTGAAAGCAGACTTCAGCAGTGAGTGCACTACAGCACACAGAAACAGTCATTTATTTACAAAAGCAATATCAAGTTTCATAATTTATGTCACGTTCATAAAGTGACTTATCACTTTCTGAACTGTATCATTTCTGTAACCCTAAACGAGAGGCCTGCAGATGTGAGTTACTAATGTTTGGGAATGTAAGTGAACACTACCTTTCTGAGCAATGACGCAGAAGTCCTCTTGCAGTTTGATGTAATCACTGGCACAATCGATGCCATCAGTCAGACGGGTGACTGGGGTTTGGTAATCAACTAGCTCTGCGCATAGATTCGGGTTTGAGGCATGAAGACGCATTGGTGACATACTTGTGCTCAGAGGTACCTACAAAACACAAAACCTCACACATTAGGAGAAAGCAAGCCATGCGTTATTTCCTGGATACAAGGGAACAGAAAAGTCCTGCAAGACAAAAGCTTAATTCTGAACCAGGGGTACAAAACCTCCAATCTATATGCATGAGCTTGTGATGTATTTAGGCTTTTCCTATAGCCATACTGAACACTTACGCACAGTACAGGTTAACAGACTTATACACACTGAGACAGACCCCTCACTCCATGTGGATTCATACCGGTCTGCATTGTGCATCATACACTAGAGTCTAAATAAAGCACAGTTGTATCGCATAAAGACTTGAGTACAGTTTAAAAAGTAGGATCTGGCCTTTTTTTTTATTTTTTTTTTTTTACTTAGAACCGGGGTCATCAGCCGACAGACTGCAGTTTAGGACCCAGCAAAGTAATTCAGTAAATCAAAAAATACTGCAGCAGATTCAAGTAATGTAAAAGTTCTCTAAACACAAACCATCGCTGCATCCTCTGTTTAGCTTTCTCAGCTCTATATAATCACTTGCATTTAAGAAAATTATTTAGCTGAAGGCAGCTCATTGGTCCAGACAAGGCTAGAGAGAATAGCTCAGAAAACTCAGATTATCATAGATTTTTCATTTATTTATCCACAGATTATCATAGATTTGTCATTTATTTATCCTCCCTGGTCTGATTAGCAAAACTGACAACATGGTGTGCTTAAAAAAGAAGAATGAAGTTGGACGGACAAAGAAGCATGTATTTATTCTCCCCACGTCAAAATATAGATGTCTCATCTGCACAGAATCTGCGGCGATAGTCAAAAATGGCCCCATGAAGTCCCACTATTAAACAAAATCACTTCAGATGGTCTTATTTAAAGCCATAATCCTTAATGATAAACATTAAAAGTAACTGTTGACACCATTCAGTCATTTTAGTTGCTTATCCAAGCCTTTGTAAACAAATGATTAATTTTTACAAATTAGAGTTGAAGTAACTGTCTCCACTTTAGTGCTGTTCAGATGACCACTTAATAAAAATGGGAAGAAATTGAACACCAGAACGTCTGATGTATTTGGGAAATGGAACTCAGGAGGAACAACATTGGGTTTTGGTAGAACTGAATGCAAATAGCATATATAAATATGCATAAACATTGACCTCTTTAGTATTTGAAAGGAATATGAACCTTATACTGTATAAGTAAATACACAAGACTTAAGGTTTGCCTCAGAGTGATGTTTTCATCAGAGCAGAGAGCTACAAGTACCACCATCCCACCTACATACTGTACATTATCAAACAGAACACCTGACTAACTAATACTATAACATTTCAATTATTATTCAGCATTGTTATTATTGCCACTAACTGACTGGAATGTCTTCACTGGAACTTCTAAAACAGATTAGGATTACAACACCAGAGCTCCAGGGTCCCAATTCAATCCTGAGCTTGGGTTACTGTCTGTGTGCAGTTTCCGGGTCCATTTTTACTACCACACCATAATTCATGTTGTTTTCAATTTGAAAGATATATTAGACTGCATACAGCATACAACTATATGTTTACATATTGAAATATTTTGTATTACTGTCCGAGACCAAAAGTAAAATCTCAGATTGCGTGATGTGTGGGATGTGTGGGAAACAACATGAACATGAGAGTCATCATGTCACATACATGAGTCATGAGACTACCACTGCAGTCCAGCAGTGAATCTGCATTTTTCATCTCTGTGTGGAGTGAAAACAGTTCAGAAGGCTTTAGGTAGATGCACTGACTGAGAAAGCAAAACCATTTCATTATTATAACTCCATGTTGATCTTCTTTCTGCTTGAGTGTGAGTGAGAGAAGGGGAGTATGTATGTTACGGCATTAGGTGGCTAAAATCTATTCTTTTTTTTTACCACACCCGTTAAAGCAGTAATAGTTTACTATCTATTTGTGAAGCAATGATTACAATTATCCAATTGTAAGTGACACTCGAAGTGAAAGAGAGCTAAAGATTTTGCAAAGGAAAGGAGAGAACACATAGCAAACCAAGGAATTCATTGGGAATTAGAGCAAGAGAGACAATGTACCTGCAGTTGCACTTTTGTATCTTTGCTGACACTTTTTGTTCTCCATCTTCTGCTGACTCGCTTGTCTTTCTTTGATAAATCTACACAATTACTCTAAGTTACACACACGCATACAGTACAGCCACACACGCACACAAACACACAGATGGGAGTGCGTTAATAGCACATAAATGTAGCATCTTAAGAACTAAAAAGAAAATGAGATTTTTATTAGATGTAACAGCTGTTAGATATAATGGCAAGCAAATGACAAAATAAAGTGCATATTTTGCATAGAAGTCTAGATTAATGATTTCAGCATAATGAAACTTTGTGGACCAGGCTTTAAAATGATACTGTACTGTGCTGTAGGTGACAGTTATGAAATGATACAAAATGAATAAAAATAAAACAAAAACATATTTTTATGGAGTGCTGTGTAAGCATGTTTGTTGCAACGATGCAACAAATTCGTCTCTCTTTGCTTTATGCGTGCTTGTTTTCTGCTGGAGCTGTGTAGTAAGGAAAACAGGAACCTTGCATCCACATTAGCAAGTGAGAAAGCAATAGCAGAGCTTGAGGCACGGAGCTGCAGTTCCAGCAGCAGTCGACAAGCAAGGCAGCAACAACTGATGTTATATAAATGAGCAATAATGTATTATAAAACAATATATCCAAATGATTGGCTGAAATAAATTTCTCGGACCAATCCTACAGTGTTACCGCTCCAATTGTCTTCTCTCACAACTTCCAGCCTGTACTGAATTCCCATTTGAGTGTGCTTGACATCTGTTCCTAGGTTTTATTACAATATTTTAAACAAAAGTAACACCGTGATACTGTATGCAAAAATTATACAGTAGTCTGATTGCAATTTGGCTACTACCATCTATAACACAATAATAACAATAACAGTCCCTACACAAGGTGACTTGTCACTTGCTAGAGTGAATGCAGGGTGAGGAAAAATACCTGTTTTATGATAATGCTTTCTAATGCACACAAAAACGACAAAATCCCCCCAAATCTATGAACTCTGTCACCAAACATAGTACAGTATCACTTTAAAATGCAGTTGTAACTAGGGATGCACCGGAATTTCAGCCACAGAAGATTTTCGGTTTTTGGCCGAAAGAGAGAAAAAGCCTGAAAATATGAGCCGAAAAATACATGCCGCCACACCACACCACACCCCGCATCTCAGGTTTCACTCTCGATCTAGCTGACGGTTATCGTTGCTTTGCAACATTGTTAGATCCGAGATTTAAAAAAAATTACTCTGATGCAGAGAAAAATCAGCATGCACAGGAAACGATACAGGCAGAGCTGGAGGTGATGAGTGCATCCGCTGAAGAGTCGACGCGTAGGATGGAGCAAAGTGCCCCAGGGAAACGGGTGCGTACAAGCGATGAGGCACGAACTTCTTCACTTTCTGACGTGTATGACAGGAAAGCGCCCGATCCACAGCAGTGCCACAACAAGCTGTTGTTTTGCACAATAATGTTTAATTAATGTTTAATTAATGAATTGTTACAGAACTGAATGAAAAATAATATATTTAATATTGTTTTTGTTTTGGTGTGTTCATTTCAATTAAAGTGTGATCATTTTATCGGTTTGTAGTTTTTCCAATTCAGATTCATTCAATTCATGAAATGAAGCAAAAAGTCTAATATTAATACAGTTGTATAAAAAACTATTTTAAAATGGGTTAAAAAAAATTCATTTTCATTCTCGGTTTTCGGCCATGTGCATCCTGAATTTTCGGTTTGGGCCCGGAATTTTCCTTTTGGTGCATCACTAGTTATAACACATTACCTTTGTTACATACAGTATAATACAGCATGCAATTATAAATAATAAATAAATAAATAAATAAATAAATAATAAGGTAGTCAATGACATTATGTGTTTATTATGAAGCATGGAGAGGCACTGAATGCATATGAATGGACGACTGATATACAGATATAGGATATGCTATGGGGCATGAAGGACATGATATGAAGGTCTAAAACATGGACATAGAAAGGACTGTGCTGTTTTCAATTAAAGAGCATTAAAGAGCATGGGCTGGAATGAATGCAGTGAGTTACTATACAGACTAATAATTACATGATTATGAAATTTCTGAACTTTAAATGGTGGCATCAGGCACTAGGTTAAGTGGGGTTCTGAAAAGAACTCACACATACATTCAGAAGCACACACATACACCTGTACTTTCATCTGGAAATATAAAAAATATATATATCTGTTGCACTGACTGCCAAACCTGCAACACATTTTAGCTGTGTGTGTGTGTGTGTGTGTGTGTGTGTGTGTGTGTTTTGTGTACGTATATGCTTTACCTGCATATCTGTGAAGCTCGGTGCTGACTGTGTTCTCTGTAAGATCTCCAGATTTTGCAGCAACCGACTCAGTTCCATCAAACTGGACTGACAATGGGCAAGCTCTGAAACACACACCAATACACCGTTTTAATGTTTGCATTGTTAATTAGGCCAGGGCATAACTAAACCTGTCGTAACTGCTAAACACATCCCGGCTAAGACCAATTTTATACCTATTGCACAGCAGTGTGACACTCTCAGTTGCTATGGAGCGAGCTAGCTACTGGCTAGTCTAAATTTGGGAGAAAATGAGAGGATAAAATATATGAAGCTAAATTTATGAACTTTTAGGTTTTTGCTTCATTATGTTTCATTTATATGAGATTTTATTACATTTTGCATGAATAAGTAGTATATAAGAATTGTCTGTCTGTCTGTCTATAAGCTATGGGTTTGTGAAAGTCATGGTGATGGCTAAGGGGCTAAGTACATTTCCCTGCAGGGAAGTGGACAGTTTGAGTAAAGAAAGTATCATCTCTATTTATATACCATGCTCAATCAGGCTGAATATACTGTCAATTAAACTACCATGGTTACTTGCAAAGAAAACACAGATACAAATGGAAAATAAACTTTTGAGCAAAGAAAGAAAAGACATATTAGCAAGTGTAAATATAATGAACTAGATGCACCACTCAAATGAACAAGCAAATGTTTTAATTAGTTATCCCAGAATCTAGAATTCACCAGGGTTAGTAAAAATGAGTGTTACAGCCATTTTGCCATTTTTTATTGTAGAGTTGGAATTTGGGGTTGTTTGGTGTGGCAGCGAGCTTGCGTAATCTGTTATTTGGGATTGTGTTTGTTTTGTGAGTGTGGTGGTGTGTTCGGTGTGTTGTTTGCTTGGGTGAAGAAAATCGTATTAAGACTTTATGATCATATCAATGAACAAATGATTATTTAATCATCATTTCATTACTTGTATTGCATTGTGCGGATTTTAAGTGTTTTATGAATATATTTTACATATCATATTATATATATTATAGTATAGTGAATTTGCTCAGTATTGGCTAACAGGAAATCTCTGCCAGTTTCATCAGAAGTGAAGGACAGCTCAACTATGGTAAAAAAAAAAAAAGTCACACCTAATTACAGTGTTAGTCAAGAATATTACTGAACTCATCTATGGCACAATATCTGCCTGTTCTTGTTGTATCTCCTCAGTGACAGTACAGGCTGTACGGGCAAAATGTAGAGCTGGTGTGTTTTGATGAGTCATTACGCAGAGTTACACAGAGTCTGTCACAAAGGATATTGCTGGAGGACAGTTTGTGTCGAACTATACTTACACATATTTAGAAAGTGTGTATGAGAGATTTCACCTTCGGTTCGTGAGCAGAAGCGGGGGTTGTCTGGGGTGAGTCTATGCTGGCAGGAGGAGGGAAGGTGCGTAAGCTGGCATCACGAGGAGAGCGCACAATCTCATTCTGTCTGTACAGACGATGGTGACGCAGCTTACACACCCAGGCATCAAACACATCCGGAGACTTCACCTATATACACACACAGAGGATAGTGATGTCACAGACAACACATGTCTCCAGCATCTGTCTGTCTGGATTGCTGCTCACTTTGTTACTGCAAATACGCACAATGCTTTTTTTTTTCTATTACAATGACATTATCTTCTCCCCCACAGTCTCTCACCTTGAGATGGTAAATGTGCTCCTCTGTATCCAGGTCTATGCGTCGGGCTCTCTTCTTTATGGACATGACAGACAGGCCGACATCTATACTGCCATGCAGCTTTCCTTTCTGAATCTGACACAGACATGGAGACTTATACTCTGAGAAAAATACTTGAGGTAAACCAATACAACATGGCAGTTTTAACTTTCATTTATCATTGTACTTACATCTATGGGGGACTTGGAGTACTTCAAGATGCCATTATCCAGAACAAAGAATCTCTGCATTTAAAAACAGCAAAGGAAACAAGCTTGGTGTAGCAGATTAAAGAAGACTGCAAACAGAGTGGGACTAAAACAATAACAAAATATTAGAGAAAAGTCAGAGTTCCGGATGTGCCTCAATCTGTACTTTCTGCACTACACACATCAGAAATTGTATTTAATCTTTGTTTTTGGTTGGTTAATCTGAATAGGTCACACAGTCTCTGTACAACACTGTTGAGTGTTGGTAAAGATATGGGATGTATTCAGAGAGAAACTTTAGTCAGCCACTTAAGTGCAAAAAAAGACAACACTTCAATGTTTGGTGGCCTGGGAAAACCCCCTTCAAAATAAATAAATAAATAAATTCCTAAATATCTACTGTAAAATATGATTTTATTTTGCACATATCTCCTGTTACCCTCCAAAGGAGAAAATTGCATTTGAAGATTTCTTTCTCACTCCATTACTGTTTTATTTATTTAATAGATAATATATATATATAGTAAGAAATACAAATTATAAATATAACAAGAAAAATTTACCTATGACTATTTTTATACCAGCTTTTATTCATAGCCAAAAGCTCGATAGGCTGTTCCGTAGTCCCACCCATCCAGCAGTTACTCCATGTTTACTAAATTCAAATTAATTCTAGTTCATTTGAAAAGGGTATATATTATTTATAGCACTGATCACCAACCCTGTTCCTGAAGATCTACCTTCCTAAAGACTTTAGCTCCAACCATAATCGTGCCCACCTGACCATCTAATCATTGCCTTTGTTAGATTGTGGTTGGAGATGAAACCCACGGGACGATAGAGTTCAAGGAAGAGGGTTGTTGATCACTGATTTATAGATTATTATAAATCATTATATTTACATTATGAACTATTTTAGGAGTACTCAATAACTATATTGTCATATATTATCTCAGATGGAATTAGTTTAACATATTGTAATATCTTGAGCTGTAGCAAGCTGTAAAAAGCACAAACCCCGCTTACTAATTGTGGGCTAATCTATTATGGACAAACACAACAACAGTGAAACTTTATACAGTATACAATGGGAAAGTCACTTCTGGCATTTAAACATGAGCCTCATCATTGCTCTTCACATGACTGATCTCTGTTTGCTCATAGTGGCCAATTTGGCATTTAAGTTTTTAGTTATAATTAAGAACGGCATTGATAAGGCAAGAAGTCATGTGAAAAAACAAGTACACCCTATGGCAATTGTTGGCTTTTTTTGACATATTTGGACAAGTGAACATTAGATCCTCTTTGAAACAGTGCCTATTAATAAAGTTTATATAACTTGAACAAAACCACAAGGAACAATACTTTCAATCATTTATTCAACAGAAATATCAATAGATGTGATATTGTTCTGTGGAAAAAATAAGTACACTATTGGCATCGGACATTGGTGTTGCCCCCTTTAGCAGAAACAAATTTCTTGTAGGCATTTTGCATAATTGTTTCCATGCAATATTCTTTCAGCTGCAAGATGTTTTCTTGCATGCACCGAACGTTTCAAATCCCCCTGCAACATTTCAATGGGATTCAAATCTGGGTCTTGACAACACCATTCCATAAGCCTCCATTTCGTCTTTTTGAGTCATTCCTTGGTAGATTTGCTAGTGTGCTTAGGATCATTATCCTGTTGAAATGACTTTTGGACAGATGGCCTCACATTATCTTCAAGCACTCTTTGATATGATGCAAAATTCATAGGTGAATCAATGGTAAGCTGTTCAGCCCCTAAGGCAACAAAGCAACACCAAACTGTAACATTTCCACCACCATGCTTCACAGTTGGTATGCTTCTTCTGGTCAGTGCCAAGTATTCTGCTGTTACTGTGGCCAAACAACTCTATCTTTGATTAGTCTGTCCAGAACACATTATTCCAAAAGGCCTGGTGTTTACCTATATGATCATTGGCAAACTGAAGTCTTGCTCTAATGCTCTTTTTAGACAGCAAAGGCTTTTTCATTCAGGTCAACTTTGTGCAATCTCTTTCTGATTGGAGAAACATGCACTTTGACACCAACAGTTGTGAGACTTACTAGCAGATCCTCTGATGAAATTTTGGAGTTCTTGGAGACTCTGCTCTTGGGCTGAATTTGCTGGGACGGCCAATCCTGGACAAATTGGTAGTCGTTTGAAATTTACGCCACTTGTAGATTATTTTCCTCATGGTAGAATGATGTATTTCAAACAATTTGGAGATCTTTTTAAATCCCTTGCCAGACTGATCAACAACATTTTCTTACTGAAAGCCTTACAGACCTCTTTAGATCTTGGCATGATGACAACACACACCTTAATAACAAAGGGAACACCAGACACTAGATGTGAGAGGGGTATAAATAAGACAGATTCCACCTGCACTCCCTAAGCAGGTTCTGAACAGTAACATCTAATCTTGAACAGCTTATTGTAATTTTATGGATTTGAAGGTGTGATAAATGTAGGGGTGTATTTTCTTACCTTTTTGGGGATTTTTTCTGGTAATTTACATTGTGAAAATTACTACAAAATGTCAATTTATGTGTCATTTGATAGAGTGTATCAACTTCATTAATTATACAGGCACTGTTTCAAATTAGGATCAAATATTTGCTTGTCCAAATATGTCAAAAAAGCCAACAATTTCCACAGGGTGTACTTAGTTTTTCACATAACTGTATGTCTGTTTCACTGTCACACATAACAACCCAGCAGCTTGATAAAAGCATTCAATGTGTGATGTAATGACACTTAGCTGGAAAACAATTTCATCACATTTGGTAAACTCCTAACTTGATCTTTGTGAAAGTTAGAGAGGGGTGAAAATTATGTGGTTGCTGTTGGGATTTGTAGCAAAAGTCTAGACAATTCATGCAGTTATTATTAACTTAATAATGTCATATTTATGTATTTAATACATATTCATTGTTCATTCTGAGACCTGAATTC
The DNA here is from genome assembly GCA_012411365.1 of Ameiurus melas. NCBI lineage: Eukaryota > Metazoa > Chordata > Actinopteri > Siluriformes > Ictaluridae > Ameiurus > Ameiurus melas. Next base: position 22,436,509 of record CM022758.1, on the reverse strand, counting down.
CACAGTGCAGTGTATTGTTATTAACTTCTCATCAATGTGAACTCGTAAACTCTGAATGCAGTCTACAAAGACTTCTGAGGTTTGATAAGGATTTTGCAATACTCTGTGTAACCTTATATTGTGATGAGTAAGCAAAGAGCCCTCTGTGAACTTGGATGATGCTCTTCTCTAACATAGCATATTTTATCAGGGTCTGTCGTGAGCTGTAATGACACCATGCCAAAACTACTAATAAGTGACTGACAAGTAAAACACAAAACCACCCTTTAAACCTACACAGGCTTAACAGTGTCACGTGGCGTGACGGCAGGAAGCAGGCAGGATGCATTCGCAGTTCAAACGGTGAGGTTTATTTACAGGTGATAAATTCAAACAGAATATTTACAAGTTATGAAATCAAACCGAAACGGAACAAGGCTCTCTCTACAACTAAGCTAAACTAGACTAGGACTTTGGCTAAAGCTAACGCTAATGCTAAGGCTATGGCATAAACCGGACATCAAACAAATACTCGCTGAAATTGCACTCACGCTATAAACGGCAGGCATATATAAATGCACGCATAATATATGCGTGCATTTAACCGCGCCGTGTGATGCACGGCTCACGGTATATATCCACACAGTCATTAGACCGCGATATCTTCCATCTGTTGGCACTTCTGCATACGTCATACATGACGCGAGGGGGCGAAAACAAGATGTCACCCCGGAAACAGCATGCACGCCAGATCCCCCGGGGTGCGCTACTGCATGGGGGGGAATCGTGACAGAACCCCCCCCCCCCAAAGGCCAAGAGTCCTCCCCTTTCATTGGCGGCCCCGGGCCCCTGGGCTGAATGTCCCCTACAGCACCAGGAAACCGCACGCTCTTCTTGGCGGAGCAGGGAAGCGGAGCAAAGTCTCTAGCCGAACAGGGAGGCAGAGCAAGGACTACAGCCGGGCAGACAGGATGAGCGACGTTCTCCGTGGTGCTTGGGAGCGGCTCAACGTCCCCAGCTGAGCGGCGAGGCTGGGTGGCGTTCCCAGCTGAGCGGGGAGGCTGGGCGGCATCCCCAGCTGAGCGGGGAGGCTGGGCGGCGTCCCCAGCTGAACTGGGATGCTGGGCGGCGTCCCCAGCAGAACGGGGAGATTGGGCAGCGTCCCCAGCGGAACGGGGAGGCTGGGCGACGTCCCCAGCGGAACGGACAGGCTGGGCGGCATCCCCAGCGGAACGGACAGGCTGGGCGGCGTCCCCAGCGGAACAGGAGGCTGGGCGGCGTCCCCAGCAGAACAGACAGGGCTCAGAGGCGTGGCCGGAACAGGGCTCAGAGGCGTGGCCGGAACAGGGCTCAAAGGAGTGGCTGAAACAGGGCTCAGAGGCGTGGCCGGAACAGGGCTCAAAGGCGTGGCCGAAACAGGGCTCAGAGGCGTGGCTTGGCCTAGATACCTGGCCTGAGCGAGAGAAGTGGCCTGAGCGAGGGATGTGGCCTGAGCGAGGGACATGGCTTGAGCGAGGGATGTGGCCTGAGCGAGGGACATGGCTTGAGCAAGGGACATGGCTTGAGCGAGGGACGTGGCTTGAGCTTGAACAAGAGACATGGCTTGAGCGAGGGACATGGCTTGAGCGAGGGATGTGGCTTGAGGTTGAACAAGAGACATGGCTTGAGCGAGGGACGTGGCTTGAGTGAGCGACGTGGCTTGAGCGAGAGACATGGCTTGAGCGAGGGACGTGGCTTGAGTGTCGGGAACGTGAGGCATGGCTGTGGTGTCGGGAATGTGAGGCATGGCTGGGGTGTCGGGAACGTGAGGCATGGCTGGGGTGTCGGGAACATGAGGCATGGCTGTGGTGTCAGGAACGTGAGCCGGGGCGGTGACCGGGGCCTGAGCCGGGGCTGTGACCGGGACTTGAGCCGTGACGGGGACATGGACCTGGGACTGGGTCTGGACTTGGGCGTCGTGAGCTTGAGACTGGGTCTGGACTTGGATGTCGTGAGCTTGAAACTGAGTCTGGACGTGGACGTCATGGACTTGGGACGGGGTCTGGCCTTGGATGTCGTGAGCTTGAGACTGAGTCTGGAATTGGATGTCGTGAGCTTGAGGCAGGGCTGTGGCACGGCCAAGGAATGGGACTTGGACTGGGGATATGACTGGAACCGGGACCTGGGGCGTACCCGGGACTGGGACCAGGGACAGAACAGGGACCGGGACATGGGATGTGGCAGGAACCGGTACATGGGACGAGGCAGGGACCAGGACATGGGACGAGGCAGGGACCGGGACATGGGACGAGGCAGGAATCTGGGATGTAACATGGACTGGGATCTGAGATGTGGCAGGGACCGGGACATGGGATATGGCAGGAACCTGGAGTGGGACCTGGAACATGGCGTGAACTAGGACGAGAGTCATGGCTGGAGCTTGAGTGGTGAGTGAAACGTGAAACTTGACGGGGTCTTGATACTTAGCTGTGGCATGAACCTGATAAATGTTCTGGACTGGCTTGAACTTGGCTCTCGGAGGCTCGAACTTGGCTCTTGGAGGCTCGAACTTGGCTCTCAGAGGCTCGAACTTGGCTCTCGGAGGCTCGAACTCGGGACTCGGAAACTTGAACTCGTAACTCGGAGACTTGAGCTCGTAACTCTGAGACCTGAACTCGTAACTCAGAGCCTTGAACTCGTAACTCGGAGACTTCAACTCGTAACTCAAAGACTTCAACTCGTAACTCGAAGACTTGACTGGGACCGGAAACTTGACTGGGACTGGAGACTTGAGTTGGCTGGGACTGGGACCTTGATTGGAGCTTTCTCTGCTCTTCTCCCCTCTCTGGTTCGCCTGCTCATAGTACACATGGAGAAGAGGCTCCGCATAAGTCCTCCAATTACCTTCCCTCAGCACTTTATCCACTTTATACTCTTGCCCTGGTTCTCCAAAATTCCTCAAAAAACAGGTCCAGAAACAACCGAACATCCTCCAGCACTGCGGGTATCTCAGCCACTAGTTGTCGTGCCCAGGTGCGAGCGGAACCCAAAAAGCGGGACACGATGAACAAGATAAATTGTCCTTCCGTGGGTATCTGGTCACAAAGGCTGACAAGATATTGTTGACATTCCATAACGAAATAGTCCGGGTAATCCTTGCGTGCATACCGTGCAGGCAGGTACTCCGGGGTCTTCTGTGCGAAGCGCATGGTGTCAAAAGCGGGGATACTGAGCGTGCCGGTTGTAGTTTGGCGTCTCCTCCGTTCTCGTGCTGCATCTCTGTTGGAGGCAGTTCAATCTGTTACGTGGCGTGACGGCAGGAAGCAGGCAGGATGCATTCGCAGTTCAAACGGTGAAGTTTATTTACAGGTGATAAATTCAAACAGAATATTTACAAGTGATGAAATCAAACCGAAACGGAAACAAAAACAAGGCTCTCTCTACAACTAAGCTGAACTAGACTAGGACTTTGGCTAAAGCTAACGCTAATGCTAAGGCTATGGCATAAACCGGACATCAAACAAATACTTACGCATAAATCAACAGTCCGTAACTTCACCGTGTGATGCACGGCTACCGGTATATATCCACAAAGTCATTAGCCCGCGATATCTTCCAGCTGCAGGCACTTCCGCAAACGTCACACATGACGCGAGGGGGCGAAAACATGACGTCACCCCGGAAACAGCATGCGTATGCACGCCAGCGCCGACGGTGCGCTGCTGCACGGGAGGGGATCGTGACAAACAGAAGTTTCCGTATGGATGATATGTTTCTTCAGTGGTAGACTTTGAACACATACACATACAATTTTGTGAAATGAGTAAGTACATATTAATACAGAATGAACGAAGGCCTCTCTGACCTTGTGCCAGCCCTTCAATGGCCATTTCCTCTTCTTCAGCATAAAACCCTCATGTTTATCAGGTCTCTGGACATTCGTCTGGCCAATCTTCAATCCCTCGATGATCTCCCAGCTGTCTGCCTCCTAAACAAGTCAAAGGATACACATTAAGTAAATGCAAATATGTAATCCATATTAAAATCTCAGTCCATGAATGCAATGAGTCAGACAAATCTTAGATGCCAAGACAGTGAGACAGAGAGAAATTATAAGCATGAATAAATTAAGCACTGGTCATTTATACTGTTTCAGCCGCTTCAGATCTGTCAGCACTGCAATTTCTACACCATTATTTCTTGGTGCTTTGCACCCTCTACATAAGAAGAGGGAATTGGGGATAATTAAAATTTCCTAAATTATTTTACATGAAAAATAACCCCACATAAACCCAAACAACCTTTTCCAACTATTCTCAACTCACACACACATTGAGAAAACTTGCAGGCTGCTGACAGGAACAGACAAGACACTATGTGGTCAATCAATTCTTCAATGCCAGTCATCACATACACAATCCCTTCCAAAAGTATTGGAATTGCAAGGCCAATTCTTTTGTTGTTGCTATATGCTGAAGACATTTGGGTTTGAAACTTAGCTTTCAGCTTTAATTTCCTAATATTACATCTAGATGTGTTAAATGTGTTAACTTAGAACATGGCACCTACAGTGGAGGTGGGGGGCTTTGGGGTGCTTTTTTCACTCTCCTCTTCAGGAGGTAAAATGCATCCTCAACTGGGTTAAGACTTGGCCAGTCTAAAAATTTCAACTTTTCCCCCTGATGGAGTCTTTTGTAGAGTTGGCAGTATTTTGGTGTCATTGTCTTGCTACATGACAAACGTTCCTCCCATTTAAAATAAGTAGATTGGATGCATTTCTCTGTAAATTGGCAACCTTACAGGGCCAATGGGGGAATTTCACCTCTGGTATACCCCTACTCTTTTACGAGTCTGAGTCAGGACCTCGGTGTAACCGAAAGACAATGCTGTTTTTACAGTATAGTGTCCCCGTCACTATACTGGGGCATTAGGCCCCACACAGACCACAGGGTGAGTGCCCCCTGTTGGCCTCACTAATACCATTTCCAGCAGAAACCTTAGTTTTCCCCAGGAAGTCTCCAATCCAGGTGCTCAACCTGCCTTAGCTTCAGGGGGAAACCAGGCAAGAACCACAGGGAGATATGGGTCTGGCAGAGAGCTGTTATGAAATTAAAATCAATGACAGGGTAGAGTGATATGTTGGTGATGTGCTGTTACTATCCTGAAGTTGATTATTTTCTAATAAAAGCATGCCCTGAAGTGCTTTATTACTCTTATGGCCAGCTAATCTCATTTGCCATCACTACCAATACTTACTTACATTATAGCTTAAAACCGTTATTATCTCACCAGTGTTTGAAAACAAAGTTACAGCTTTACCTCAGAAAGTTACAAAGCACTGACATTGGAGACTCCTTCCCAAACTTCTAAATACGAAATACTAGTGCTGGGTCTGAGTCCTCTATGGCCGAGTCCGAGTTGAGTCCAGAAAGTAATTAAATTGGGGGGAAATTTTTTAATTGCAATTGTAACCTCAAAAGTGAGCTGTTAAATTAATATTTTAACCTTCACAGACCAATGACAACATAAATGTAACAAAAAATATCACTATTACATCTTCCACTGCCATTTACTATTTTATTTCATGTCATTAGCACCCCAATTAGCTTATATATATATATATATATATATATATATATATATATATATATATATATATATATATATATATAAAATATATATATATATATATATATATATATATATATATATATATATAAACTTTTATTATATTACAAGTATATGAAAATACAAATTAACGTGTTTTGTTATTGTATCACTATATTGTGTCCTCCAGTTCAAGCTGACATTTCAATGATTTGATGCCTCTCCCACACAGTTATATAGGCTGAGAGAGAGTACAGAGTAGAGTTACATTTAGCAGCATGTCATAACAAGCTTCATGCTTTATTACTGCTTTTAATCTGTCTATGAATGACAATAAACTCATTTTTGAACACAGCTCTGTTCTTCTAACTTTTTTTAAATTTCTAAAATAAAAAAGGGGTTTATGATATTTACTACATTAAGAAGTACATTTCACATTTTACATGATATTCAAGACTGGAGTCACTAAATGCTAATGTTTAGGGGTGGGCGATATGACTACAAATTTGTTTCAATATAACGATACGTTTATTTCACGATAATGATACGGAAATTGAATAAAGCAATTAAATGTAAAATAAAATAGACTTCACTATATGACATTAAATTTATTGAAGTTATTCAGTTATATGAGTGCATGAGTGATTTTCTCTTTGTCTTTTGTTGATTGATTAACATTTATGACACAGACAGCAGAAGGTTTATTAGACTGCTGTCACTTTAAGACCTAATGCACAGATCCAATATACTGTATTGACACACCTCCGATTTTTTCCCAACTGTTTACATTCACTTAAAACATAACTGTGTTTGCATGAATACTCGGCCACTCTGTATTTTGACATGATGTGTCTGTATTTATTTCACCGTCCAAGAGTAATAAACCGCTAAAGAACTCAATTCAGTACTCGCATGATGAGGCGGCTTTCTGTGCCTGTGTGTGCACAGTGTGTGTGCACAGAAAACCCCCTGGTCAGGCAGGGAGACATTCATTAATTTCTTGTTATCTTAATCTTATGTTTTTATTTATTTTTTATCTTTTTTTTCATCTTACACGACACGGACTCGTCAGTACTCTGAAAAATGCCCAAACTGTCCACGTCCGTGTCAAGTTCGAGTACAAATTTACCATATTGCGTGACAAGTCCGAGTTCGTTCATAATCTGACTGGAGTCCGGACTCCAGCCCGAGTACAGGATCGAGTACCCAACTCTATCGAATACTAGTCCAAAATCCTGATGAGAAGACACGTTTGGATCTGTACATTGCTAATTGAATCTTGAACAAGAGTGCAGAATGCAAAGCTTTATAACTTGTTTACTGTAATGTGATATGGCCTGCTATTAAGTAACACATACTACATCTAAAATGACAAGCTATTAGCATTAGTATCAGTAGCCAAAACCAGATCACATTTCTGAGATCAGTGTCCTCCAGGCCAGCAGATCAAAGTGTCTTAAAACAGTCAGCCAGAGCTAAATAACAGCATACTGACAGAGAAGGATGCAGGGAAAAATGGAGAGAATTCAACTTGGAGAACCAGCACACAAGTAATATCAATCAAGCTTATATGTCGACCTCATGTTTATCACCTAATTCAGCAACAGGCAACAAGGAACATCCAGATAATTTGGGACTCATTAATTGCACATGCACAGGCACATGCACATGCACACACACGAGTACACACACACACATGCACGCACACACAGACACACACACAGCACTGCAGGTGTATGCACAGAGGAAGGACAAATGCTCCTAGGGGACTCCTCCCGAGAAAATAGCATCTATAAATACAAGTCCAGATTGTACACACCTACAACAGATGCAGGAACAACAAGTGCACTTGAATTTACCCTGAACCAACACCATGAGCTGACTCACATTATGCACATGGCTGTGTGTGTTTGTTTTACTTGATAAATGGGAAATTAATAATAATAATAAAAAAGAAATTATGTTAAATGCATTCTGCAACAATACACAAAACTGTATGAGTGCATTCATTTACTTATTTTAAATAAAAAAATATATTTAGATTATAGAGAATAGTTCATAATTAAATAAAATCCAAAATGACCTATTTGCTTTATATACCCAGTTCATATGGTATAACCCAAGGGCATTGAAGAACCTAAGTAGTGCACTATTTATTGAATAGAACTACATTTGATATGAAGCCAGAGAAAATATGTGATGTGATTAAGTACATTTTTGAAATTATTAACTACTCAATTATACTAATATTATTTTAAGTTATGAGTGGCAGTATTTGACTGCCTAACAGTCAGTTACGAGTTGCCTCATTTGACTGCTTAATAGATAGCTGTGTGGCAGTGTTTGAATGATTAACAGCGTTCGACTGCCTAACAGAAAGTTATGAGTGGCAGCGTTTATGTCAGAACAGTATGTTCTGAGCGGCAACGCTCGACTACCTAGTATGTAGCTGTGTGGCAGCGTTTGACTCATTAACAGCGTTCGACTGCCTAACAGTTAGTTATGAGTGGCAGCATTGCACTGACTAACAGTAAGTTATGAGTGGCAGCATACGACTACCTAATAAGCAGTTGTGTGGCAGCATTTGACTGATTAACAGTGTTCAGCTGCCTAACAGTCAGTTATGAGTGGCAGCACTGGACTGCCTAACAGTAAGTTATAAGGGGCAACATTTGATTGCCTAATAGGTAGCTATGTGGCAGTGTTTGACTGATTAACAGTGTTCGACTGCCTAACAGAAAGTTATGAGTGGCAGCGTTTGACTGGCTAATAGTCAGTAATGGCAGTGTTTGACTGCCTAACAATCAGTTATAAGTGGCAGCATTCGACTACCTAATAGGTAGCTGTATGGCAGTTTTTGACTGATTAACAGCATTCGACTGCATAACAATAAGTTATTAGTGGCAGTGTTTGACTGCCTAACAGTCAGTTATGAGTAACAGCGTCTGAATGCCTAACAGTCATTTATACTTGGCAGCATTCAACTGCCTAACAGTATGTTATGCATGACTACTGCTGCCATTGATGCAACCAGAGGATGGCAGGTTGCAGAATAAAAAATTCATCACACAACGGATGCTAGGAATCGCCTTACAGCATTTCACCATACTGAGTGGGGTAGGTCTAGAGACTTATCACTCACTCATTCTCTCTGTCAGTCTTTCTCTCTCTCTCGCTCACACATACACACACACACACACACACACACACACACACACACACACACATACTTACTTTGGCATCCTGTCAGTCCAGAACATTTGCCTGCTGTGGTTCTAATATTATGCACTGTCATTGTCTTGGCTGCATCCTAATGTACAATGAAACACACTAACATTTAACCTTCTAATTTGCCCACTACATCTCCCCTGTCATCTTTCTCATCTGCAATCTGCTGTGATGGACCCTGATATTCGAAAGCAGTGTAACACACGGTCATGGTAATGTAATTCAGAGTATTTCCTGTAACTAAACACAAATCAACACAAGTGTTTTGATGCTGTGATGTTTTTGGGAAAGGGGTCCTATTGAGCGTGGTGTGCAGATATGCACAGCTTCCTCAGTGATCAGTGAGTCACCAATAGGGTTGTGGATGGATATTCAGATATCGGGTGAACTGTCTGATGTACCAGTATTCGAATACTGAAATCACTATTCAAGGTATTCATTATGACCCACATCTACATATTACACCAGAAGTGTGCATGTGTGGCACATCACAACTGCTCTGCTACTCTTTTTGCACCAAGCAGAGCTCTTGTGTGAAACATTCATTTATGTTCCATTCACTTGGTTTGGAAATATACTGTGCAAATATCTATACCGACACATTTTCATAAACCTGCTTGCCTGTGACCACATAAAGTTAATTAATCCAGTGACATTTTAATTTCTACATTCTGCAGCAGTTACAATTTTCACAGCCTTTCTGTTTAAAGAGACTGCACACTGCTACAGGGCTTCAGGCAGAAATTCTGAGCTGACATGCAATAAAGATGACAATCAGTAATGTTTTTGCCATGTATTTAAAATTTCAGTTAATTATTTCTCGACGTTCTCTACGGTATCTGTCAAACACAAAAATGTGTGCTACCACCAGCAAGCAATTTAGTTAATGATACTTGATTAAATGAGTTTTTCTTTTCTCCCGCTCTCTGTCCTAATTGTTAACCAAATATTAGGCAGATGGTACATCCCCAGACCACATATCACACACTTCAGAGACCCTGAAAATTATGAAAAGCCATCAACATGACAGCAATCATGCACATGATAGCAGTGACACTGGTGCTTTTAAATAAATCACACTAGACAATAAATGATTGCAGAACATACTAGAAAGAGGATAAAACATAGGAAGAGGATATACATTTTTAATGCTGTAAATATGATTTAATACTTGGAAGCGGTTCAATTCATGAAATTTAAACTGCCATCATTTTTCTCTTTAAAAAAATATATGAGCAAGCATTCTCTTTTCTCTAAGGAAGTTAAAGCTTGAGTGAAGGATTTCCTCTCTGACTGTGAGGCAGCAGCTGTGTGCCATTTCAAAGACAGAATGAAATAATGAGGGCTTCCCTTCTACCAGGGATCTGCAAACTCACTGGCTGCAGTACTAGCACTCTGACATAAGGAGGAATTCACATTAAGCATTAGGCACACACCTAGAATTTAGATTAATTAGTCGGGTGACAAATTAAAGGAAAACCCACATAAAGTGTCGTAGCAATGTGCTGATTGAGGTTTTAATGAGAACGGTGTCTAACATATTGATCCAAAATCTCCTATAGGTGTTCAGCTAAGTTGAGATCTGGTGACTGCAAAGTCATAGCAAATAATTCACAATATTTTCAAACTCATCATTCCATTCAGTGAGTCCACGAACCCTGTGGATTGAGGCTTTGTCATCCTAAAAGAAATCACTTCCATCAGGATAGAAATGTTTCATCATAGTTGATATCCCCTAGTATTTATCTGCATGATTTGTTTGAAGTTATTTCTTCACATCAGAGTATCAAAGTCAAGCTCTTGCACTAGAAAATGCTCTCTCTGTGTAATACAAAGAGTTAAATTCTCTATCAGCAGCTCTCTCTCAAGCCCATTAAAGCATTCCCCCACAATACAAATGAGGCTGAGGACTCCATGGACAAAGCAAGGGCATGAGAGGAACATAGGCACATCCCATGCTAACACTTAGCCTCTCTTCATCTCTCATGCATTTTTCACATGTTCACATCAGAAAGCAGTGAGGTCAGACATTCCACAACCATCTCTAGTTGCCTTTAAGTGGAGTGATCTGGCCATGACAGACAGTACACAGACAAGCGAGTGACCACAGGAGCCTTAAATCATTTAGTGTCCATGTGAAAACACAAGATTTCAAATGTCTTTCTAACTTCAACAACATATGTTCATCCAAATATCCAAAAAACAAATCACAGGGGTGAATCCCATTAATGTGTGGTGGAGTGGGAAAACCTGTCTGACGTAGCTACAGATGTATCTGCCTACAACATATTTTGACATCTCTAATTTAAGAGAACAAATATATTTCTCAAACCTTTTAAATGTGCCTAGGTTTTCTGCAGAGAACACATTGGGTAATGTCGCTATTTCAAGGCGGTGACAGATGCAAGAGCAGATTTCAAGTTTAATAAAAGTCAAACCAAAAAATCAGAAGACACTATGAACACGTGAAATTGAAAACCAACACAAAACAATAGACGAGAGCACATAACATGGCAACAGAAAACAATTAAAGCCAGACAAAGAGTGCAGGGCAAATTATGACTATACACACACACAAGTGCTCATTAACATGAATGAGAATCAGGTGCAGGTGGTCATGTGACAGAGATGCAGACGTGCAGTGGCTGCTGGGAACTGAAGTCCAGCGTTCTTTGATAACAAGTTGTTTTAAAGCCTGGTTCACACTGCACTGACAGATGGCAAACAACTCCAACAATCACTAACTTTTAAAAGTTGGCAGTTAAATTTAAAATGTTGGGAAACACAGCCGTCATGTTTACACTGCCCCAACAGACACCACCAAACTTTTTTACAGACAGTCAGACTGGTTTAAAAATGGATTTTACCACAATCCTAGTTTTCCTATTACTGGTGTCTTTATGTGTCATTCTTCACCTGAAAAGACAAATAGTGAAGCGAAAGTGGTTGTGGGTGAAGCCTTGGCTGTGACGTGAGAGACTGGGAGCTTAATTAAATCTATGCAAAAAACTGCAGACAGAGGATGTGCAAAGCTTTCAAAATGTTGCTCAGTTTGTTTCAACAACTCAGAAAAAAGACATCTTAAGGTAGGATATGTGATAAGTTAGGACCATTATTAGGCCCTACATTATGAATAACATTTTTACGCAAATGTAACCAAAACACTAGGTCCTTACTATGGGTAAAAAAACAACAACCCACAATTGTATTTAAATGACACATCGATACATAATTTATCCTCCTCTTCTGATTCATCCAGAAATCTTCCATTTTACCCACAACAATGATGTAGCGTGCCTAGCACCTAGCGCACAGGCTTTCATTTCTATGGCGTTGGTCGCGTTTGTCCATTTATATATGGTCTAAGTACCAGCTGTCAATTAATATTTGATGCATATGATAATGATAATGAGTCTTTATTTATCACATATACATATGCACAGTGAAATCGTTTTCTTCGCATACCCCAGCATGTCAGGAATCCGGCGTCAGAGCGCAGAGTCAGCCATAATACATAACCCCTGGAGCAGAGAGGGTTAAGGGCCTTGCTCAAGGTCCCAACAGTGGCAACTTGACAGTGCTAGGGCTTGAACCACCAACCTACCAGTAACCCAGAGCCTTAACCACCAAGCCACCACTGCCCCCACAGTAACATTGCATGGTAATTTTAAAAAATGGATTGTGAAAAATATTAGGCTGGAAAATCATCTGCCCTTTTTAAAATACAATGTAAAATATATTATTATTAAACTTGCATTAACCACTGAATGGGTGTTTGAATAGCTTGTTTGGTGTGCATGAAGAGGTATTTATTAATTATAGGTATGGAATTATTCTATATTTAAATAACTAAATAAATACATACATACATACATATATACATACATACATAAATACATGAATACCAGTTGTTTCAGTCAATCTCTGTGTTGGTGTGTTTTAGTGGAATTGGTATCTTCTCCTTCACTTTTGAGAGTAACCAGATTTTAAAATGCCTAAACTTGACTTGTGATTGAAATATGTGCAAATAAAACACAAATTTCAGTTCAGGGAATCACCATGTAAAGGGATTTCCCAAGATGCCACACACATGCAAAACACCATGCCACAAGGTAAACAGCATTAATCAAGATGAATGGTGCACTACAGATAACGGGGAGTACGCATATAAGTTTAGATATGTGTCTATTGTAGGCGACCGGTGGGAAGCATATGTTAGTCCTTCTCCTCATTACTGTGTGTAGTTATTTTGGCACCGACAGACAGTCTGAATGCTGAAGGATCTGATAAATATCTTAACACAGCTATTCATTATACAGTACTTACCGCAGACATAATATGTGCGTTAAACACTTTAAACACATACACTTAAACAGAGTAACCAAAAGCTTTTTCTCATTTGTTAGGGCATAATAAAGCTTAACAAATCCAACAGGGTAATGTCCAGTCCTTCAGAACGCATAAGATTGACATGCTGACAGTAAAATACATGACACATTTTAATATCAATTTACCATGAATCTATTTTCCAAAGTGCAAATACAAATCATCAGATTTTTTACTAGAGGAAAAGTTGGGCCACAAATAACATTGATGCCAAATATAGTTGATCAGCTTCGACATGTTTAGTGTCTGACATCTGCTTCTTTAGTTTTTGCACTAAAGTTATGAGGCCAGTGTAGTCTTAAATAAGGGAAGCTTTCAGGAACATCAGAATGTTGTCTTAATCACCTGATAGGAATTATTTGCACTGATCAGAATTACTTAATTTAATAATTGAGAGTCCACAGGTATTTGTTCATATATTTAAAACCTAATTATTTCCCATATATAAAAATATTTTTTGTTTAAAATCCAAAACTGCGATAGTTTTATCTCAAAGATAACATTGGTTTCATAAAACAGCAGATTCAATAAAATTCAAACAATATTAATGTACAATTTCATCTTCAAACTTTAGGCAGCAGCTGTACTGTGGGTGTATTGCTAAAGTAAATATTAGCAATGAGTCTGATGCTTGCAAAAGTGTTTCTGGCTGTTTTCAGTGTACTGTTGTCTATTTTTATAGTTAATAGTGTATCATGCAGAAGCCACATAATCAAGTTTATTAAATGAATTACCAATTCAGCACAGTTTTGAACTACGTTAGTTTTGCAGCTTTGGTGAAAAACTATTTTCAAGAGCAAATTCCAGACACCAAACACGTGATGGTTGATTGATTATATTTAGAACTACTGAACTACTGCATTAATCATAAAAACAGTTGTTAAGATATTAATGACTCCTCTGAGAGCTCTAGTTGTTTTCAGATTGTCATTTTTAAGGGTTTGTGTTTCATGTCGCATCATTTCGCCACCCCAATCTCCTGAGATTGGTGGGTAATTATACAAAATTACTAAATACAGCTTCACTCATCCCAAATAAAGCATCTACTATTATAATATAATTACAAGGCAATAAATGCATCCATTAACAACTGTTTGTCAGATACCAGGTTTTCTGTTTCTTTGTTCCAGCGCCTTCTCACCTGTCTGCTGTCTCTCTGCGAGGAGGAGGAAGAGGAGGCACTCTTGTGTGTAGGGGTGGAGCTCTTATGGACAGGCGTGGCACTCCTCTCTTCCATACTAGCAGCACGGCCTTGATGACCTCGCGAATGGTGGTGTGCCATGATAACAAAAGCAGCCCTCGTGCTCTCTCTCTGTCTGTCTTCCCTCACGTTCTGCTCTCACCACTGGCAAATAACATGACCAGAGAAAGCTGCCTCAATGGGTACTTACAGCCTCACACCTGAAACATAAAAGAGCAATATTAACACAAAAGTTACTGTTGTTAAAATAAAGGAAGGTATTTGTTGGATGTCTGCACAATGTCGTTAGTCAAATGCAACTAAGTGGTTAGTCAAATAGAATCCTATTTTGCCTATGACTACTAAAATAACAAATATGTAAAACCACGATCGGATGTAAGATATCCAATAACATCAGGTGTATATAATCAGCTGAGTAAATCAAATCATTTGTAACATTAAATAAACTCTCTTCAAGCCTTCCAGTGTTTATGACTTGATTCCTGCTTTCTCTGAGACGCAAAGCCCAATCAAGTACCTTTATGCAAACGTTACGATTCCTCCAACGAGTCACTGTGCAAAACACCTGTGTGCTCAGTGTCCTCAAAAAAACTTCACTTCAACTTTCATACAGATATACTTAAATTTTCCTCAATGATGACTATTTCATCAAGCTGACTGCTACCGTACCCCCCACAAACTACAATCTCCCACCCCCACCACCATTTGCCGTAACTGGCGACACTTTTGCTTTTTAATAGCCCCCCTCAAATCCCCGCTGTGTCTAATGCGCTTCGCCACTCATCCAATTGTTGTCTTTTGCCCAAAATTTCGTTGTGCGGCGGAAATTATAATCTCCCCCCCCCATTACCCAAACTGTGCTTGCTATAAATTTTTTTGTAAAAAACTTCCTTTTCTAATTCTCTTTTTTTACTTTCTTGTTTACTTCTTCAAGATTTGACACTAATACTTATGGGAGAAAATTTTTTTTACAATACAGAGTAAAATGTGGGAAAGGTGAGGGAGGAGTCCGTGCGGGAGAGGGGACTGAGAGGGACAGGAATGTAAAAAACAAAACCACAGCTGTGTTTACAAAAGACTTGCCTTTTTGATTTTGTAGGTTAGTCAGAGGTATTATTCAAGTAAATGGGCCTACACACACACTAATTATATAACACACACATATTTTTATATATATACTAATACACACATTTACACACACACACACACACACACACACACACACACACACACATTCATACAAACATTAACACCCCATGTATGTATAACAACTACAAAACAGTTTGCGGTTTTTTTCATTTTATCTGTTTCTTCAACTTACACAATAACACTTTCTTGGTGTGTATTTCACATCCTGTGCTGCTGTGTCTCTTAAAAGTTGCACAGTGGTTAGGTACAATTACGTGATCTTTCGTCTTTTTCAACTGTATTGTTAAAATAAAAAACAGGGCAAAATCCACAGCGTTTAGCATTTCGGTATTTGGGCATTGGGCAGACTCCCAAAACAACACGTTGGAGGAGGGTCCCAAACACAAACGGAAAAACACAATGAGAAACAAAAAATTGCTTTGGGGGTACCAGGTTCCACATTTCCTTTTGTGTTGCTGTATGTCTGTATTTAATTTAAACTAACTTTTGTTTTTAAATAAAAAACTCTAAATACTCTAAATGCCTTAATTCATTAATTAATCATAATTAATTCATCTTGAATGTAACTGCTTTATCCTGTTCAGGGACACATTGATTGATTCTGGAGCCTATCCTGGGAATACTAGGCATGAAGCAGACATACATCGTAGATGAGAAGAAGGAAAAGTGGAGAACCTAGAGAATGAGAAGAAGGAAAAGTGGAGAACCTAGAGAAAAACCCATGGGTACAAGCTCACGATCAAACCGGGGACACTGGAGCTCTGAGACAGCAATTGTACCCACTGCATCACTGTAACATCATGTTAAACATTAAAAACTCATATAATTACTTATTATTAAATCTATACTGAAAGAGTGTGTTTATATATATATATATATACTTCCTATCAGTCAGAGTACTGAAAAGTAGCTGCTCACACAAACATGGAAGCCTTTTTACTGAATAAGGATACCCATAAACACATGTGCATATATCAGTCATCTTAAAGCTACTCCCTTCTTCACTCACAAGTATTGTTTTTCTACTCATACTATTCTTCTAGTCTTAAGCCTACCCAAACATACAGACACGTTATATTTATCTGAGTGTGTGGGAACCTCTGCATGTATCATTAGGTGAAGAGGAGCAGGACTAACAGAAGCCAACGACAACCACAATTACAGAAAATTCCCCTAATTACATGTGGGTGTTATTTATGCTCTTTAGTGCACTGTTGTTTCTAATTAATATGCACTACTGTACAATTTTCCTTACTGCGGATATATCACCAGTCAAGGCTTTTCATTAGTCATAACACACCTGCATTGCCACATTATCTCTGCTTCACTCCTTCATTTTTGTGTTAAAGTTACTGTAATGAGGGAGATTCTTGTATCCACCTACACCCACACCCACACCCACACCCATGGCAAGCTACTTCTCACCATTGTAGAATGCAGTAACCATAGTGATTTCCCAGGAAATCCCTCGTTCTTAGTATTGTGATGCAAAACATGAAGGCACCATATTCAAATCATTGTAGCTCAGGTAGCCTCTATGAAAATGTTACAGATGGCAGCAGTGCTTTGAGATCATCTGTTACGTATTGCATATGCTTACAAACATGCTGGTGGTAGTCACCAGAGGCTACGATCAGTGTAAAGGAAGCTGTAAGTAAACAGTCTGGGTTATAAATGTGAATGCATTTTGAAATTACTGACAGAGGGAAGTGTATAACGTTGTGTAATTGCAATAGTAGAGTGTGTGTGTGAGAGAGAGAAACAGTACTGCGTACTGCAGAGACAGATACGGCCTCTGTATCTGTATTGATTAGCCATTCAGAGAGAAGCAAAACCCTGTCCAGTTTAATTACTCCCGCAGGAGATCCCACGCACTAAGGAAAAAAGCATTTCCTACATGCTCATTAAAGAAAGCTCCAGCCAAAACCCTTTCGAGGTTTTTCATCTTAGGGGATTTTCTCTCCCAACATTCTGTAAAGCTTCATAAGAAACCAGCATTAGATTATTTCATCTGTCACTAAATGGTTCTCTAAACCTCAGTGCTTCTCTTTCTGTTGTAATTGTAGAGAGGAGCTCAATAGGAGTAAAGAAGCTACTGATCTTCAGTGATAAGTGATAATGCTTATTTTATAGGATGCTGATACTCTTACTATTACATCTCAAAACCCTTCATAGCATTCTCATTATAACATATATACTGTAAATTCTCAAACTCGCATCGATAATAAAAGTCTTGCTAATTTTGAATATGCAGTCAATGGAATCCAAAATTACCACCACTTAGTGAAAATTACACATGCAAAGAATGAAGAGGTATTAAATGCATTTTTTCATTATACGCTGGTTTCGAACATACCCACACAATTAATATTTGGTCAAATAACCGCACTGAGCCTCTTCCTACAATGTCTAAGAATCCCCTTTATATTCTTATATATATTTGTGCATGTGGAGTTCCCTCTTTAGTTCAGACGACAGGTTTTCAAAAAGTTTAGATCCTGTACACTATTCCTGAAAACTATTTACAAGTGCATCTAAAAAAAATTGTAATTTAATTTTTTTAAAAAAAGGAACTTTCATATACTCTAGATTCTTTACACATAAAGTGAAATATTTCAAGCCTTTTTAAAAAATATATTTTTATCTTGATGATTATGGCTTACAGCTCATGGAAATCAAAAATATAAGTATCTCAAAATAGTAGAATACAGAATTTATAATAGAGAAATGTCGACCTTCTGAAAAGTATGTTAATTTATGCACTCAATACCTTTTGAACAAATTACTGCATCAATGCGGCATGGCATGGAGGCAATCAGCCTGTGGCACTGCTGAGGTGTTCTGGAAGCCCAGGTTGCTTTGATAGCGGCCTTAAGCTCGCCTGTATTGTTGGGTCTGGTGTCTCTCAAAGATTCTCAATGGGGTTCAGGTCAGGCGATTCAGCTGGCCAATTAAGCACAGTAACACCATGGTCAGCAAACCAGTTACTAGTAGTTTTGGCACTGTGGGCAGTTGCCGAGTCCTGCTGGAAAAGGAAATCAGCATCTCCATAAAGCTCATCAGCAGATGCAAGCATGAGGTGTTCTAAAATCTCCTGGTAGACGCTGCATTGAATCTCGACTTGAGAAAACACAGTGGACCAACACCAGCAGATGACATGGCACCCCAAATCATCACTGACTGTGGAACCTTCTTACTGGACTTCAAGCAACTTGGATTTTGTTCCTCTCCACTCTTCCTCCAGACTCTGGGACCTTGATTTCCAAATGAAATGCACAATTTACTTTCATCTGCCCCATGATTGTGGTTGTGTGTACTGAACCAGACTGACAGATTAAAGGCTCAGGAAAACTTTGTAGGTGTTTTGAGTTACTTAGCGGATTAGAGATCTTCTCAGGTTGACAATTCTGTATGATAAATTCTTTATTCTAATATTCTGAGATACTGGATTTTTGATTTCCATGAGCTGTAATCCATATTCATCAAGATTAAAACTAACAAAAAAAAGGCTTGAAATATTTCACTTTGTGTAATGAATCTAGACTATGTGAAAGTTCCACTTTTTGAATTGAATTATGGAAAAAAAGAACTTTTCCACGATATTAAAATTTTTTTAGATGGACCTGTAAATGTTAGGGTTCCTGAGTGCCTATCATCAGGAGAGTGAAAGTTTAAATCTTGACCATGCCGCAGCCTTTATTAATTCCCCTGTTGATTATATGACCAGTAGCCAAGATGAAGCATGTGTTAGCCCTTCACTTTGTTTAATAGTTAATTTGGATATTGGTTTATATCATCATCACTTTCATTATAATGGTTGATGTATTTTTCTTTGGGGTAATGATCTCTGACATTAACCATAATGCTATTCTACTACCCACTGAAAGTGGTGCTAGTGGGAATGAAACAAGGTCTCTCACCTCCTTATCTGCACACTCTATTCAAAAAGATCAGCGACCAAAGCTTCAATGTTCATGATTGACATATTGACAAAGATGACAAATTGGTTGCTAAGCATTCCCCCTAAATTGGCAGAACTGAGTTGTATAGCTACATTGAATTTTGGAAACAAAAATATGTTAGAAAAGCATCACTTGTTCTTTTTGGTTTAAATAGATGACAGAAAGCTGACCATTATCACAGAGCTTTGAGATTTTTCTCCTCTTAAACACCATAGTAATCGTACTTTCAATGTGAGAGTGGTACACAACTAGTAACATCTCATGGGAATAAATGAAAGAAGATAGATAGATAGATAGATAGATAGGATAAAAAAAAAAAAAAAAAAAAAAAAAAAAAAAAAAAAAAAAAAAAAAAAAAGATGGATGGATGGATGGATGGATGGATGGATGGATGGATGGATGGATAGATAGATAGATAGATAGATAGATGGATGGATGGATGGATAGATAGATAGATAGATAGATAGATAGATAGATAGATAGATAGATAGATAGATAGATAGATAGATAGATAGATAGACAGACAGACACATAGACAGTAGATACAGTGATGGAAAGAAGTATTTGATCCCCTGCTGATTTTGTAGGTTTTCCCACTGACAAAGAAATGATCAGTCTATAATTTTAATGGTAGGTTTATTTGAACAGTGAGAGACAGAATAACAACAAGAAAATCCAGAAAAACTCATGTCAAAAATGTTATAAATTGACTTGCATTTTAATGAGGGAAATAAGTATTTGACCCCCTCTCAATCAGAAAGATTTCTAGCTCCCAGGTCTCTGTTATACAGGTAACGAGCTGAGATTAGGAGCACACTCTTAAAGGGAGTGCTCCTAATCTCAGCTTGTTACCTGTATAAAAGACACCTGTCCACAGAAGCAATCAATCAATCAATCAGTCAATCAGATTCCAAACTCTCCACCACGGCCAAGACCAAAGAGCTCTCCAAGGATGACAGGGACAAGATTGTAGACCTACACAAGTCTGGAATGGGCTACAAGACCATTGCCAAGCAGCTTGGTGAGAAGGTGACAACAGTTGGTGCGATTATTCGCAAACGGAAGAAACACAAAAGAACTGTCAATCTCCCTCAACCTGGGGCTCCATGCAAGATCTCACCTCGTGGAGTTGCAATGATCATGAGAACAGTGAGGAATCAGCCCAGAACTACACGGGAGGATCTTGTCAATGATCTCAAGGCAGCTGGGACCATAGTCACCAAGAACACAATTGGTAATACACTACGCCGTGAAGGACTGAAATCCTGCAGCGCCCGCAAGGTCCCCCTGCTCAAGAAAGCACATATACATGCCCGTCTAAAGTTTGCCAATGAACATCTGAATGATTCAAAGGACAACTGGGTGAAAGTGTTGTGGTGAGATGAGACCAAAATGGAGCTCTTTGGCATGAACTCAACTCGCCGTGTTTGGAGGAGGAGGAATGCTGCCTATGACCCCAAGAACACCATCCCCACCGTCAAACATGGAGGTGGAAACATTATGCTTTGGGGGTGTTTTTCTGCTAAGGGGACAGGACAACTGCACTGCATCAAACTGATGATGGACAGGGCATTGAAAATGGGTCGTGGATGGGTATTCCAGCTTGACAATGACCCAAAACACACGGCCAGGACAACAAAGGAGTGCTCAAGAAGAAGCACGTTAAGGTCCTGGAGTGGCCTAGCCAGTCTCCAGACCTTAATCCCATAGAAAATCTGTGGAGGGAGCTGAAGGTTCGAGTTGCCAAACGTCAGCCTCGAAACCTTAATGACTTGGAGAAGATCTGCAAAGAGGAGTGGGACAAAATCCCTCCTGAGATGTGTGCAAACCTGGTGGCCAACTACAAGAAACGTCTGACCTCTGTGATTGCCAACAAGGGTTTTGCCACCAAGTACTAAGTCATGTTTTGCAGAGGGGTAAAATACTTATTTCCCACATTAAAATGCAAATCAATTTATAACATTTTTGACATGCGTTTTTCTGGATTTTTTTGTTGTTATTCTGTCTCTCACTGTTCAAATAAATCTACCATTAAAATTATAGACTGATCATTTCTTTGTCGGTGGGCAAACGTACAAAATTAGCAGGGGATCAAATACTTCTTTCCCTCACTGTAGACAGACAGACAGACAGACAGACAGACAGACAGACAGATAGACAGATAGATAGATAGATAGATAGATAGATAGATAGATAGATAGATAGATAGATAGATAGATAGATATAGATAGATAGATAGATAGATAGATAGAGATTCAGCATCAACCAACAAATTAGCACCAGAAACACAAAATCACAAAAAATTTCAATAAAAATCTGGATTTTTCCTTTAACGTCCAGGTACAGACAATCAAATACTTGTCTAAAAATATCCATGTAATTAGCAGAAATCATCACAAGGACTTCCACACCATGAACCGCATAAGAGCCCAGAAGTATCAGTGATTCCTAACTTGACAGCAATCTTCTTTTTCGCCAAACATCAATGATGCTCATGGCTAAAAAAAATTCTAGCTTGGTTTCATTTGACCATAAAATAGCATTTTACCTGCTGCCTAGTTATAACATTGTATGTACTAAAACTACTATCTTTTTATATCAAGGACCACGATGGAAATAAGTCAGTGACTTATTTGCGTTCTCCTTGACAAAGACACAGAGATGTAATCTTGCTTTGTATTGTCAAACAAACTATAAAAATTCTTGTGTTTTGTAAATGTCAGGCACAGCATTATGTGGGTGCTCCTCACCGAGTGTGTATTATAACCCTGACTGTACTTAATATATTATTTATATATTATATATTTTTACTCCTTGACTTGTGTTGAGAGCTATTTCTCACCTGGTTTTCCCAGTGGTGAAGGATTACAGATTTATCACTGATAACGGACAATAATATAAACGTGCTAACAAACCCCAAACAATTCTATGTCTGTGCCTTTTGGCTTGGCTCAGATAAATTGCCTTGAAATTCACCCAGTCGCATCCCAGATCATCCTCAATGACATTACGTGTTTAAACAACACCTGTCAGGTTAGCTTATACATTAGATTACATCACTCAAATTGATGGGACTGTTGTTTGTAAGAGTTCACCTACATTGTGCTTCTCACCTTATGTTACTATGTGTGCTAATGAAGTGTGGGATGCAAAGGGATTCAAAATTGAGCAGGACAGATTGGCAGCTACACACTAACATGTACTTCATATGCAGTGATAAAGTGCCTCTATTTAGCATATTTTAAAGATTGATCTCGCAGCTTCTGCTGCTCCTTAAACCCTGCTGTCTCATAAATTAAATGAGAATTAAGTTTTTATCTAGATGCAGGTTTTACACAATAGACTTGTTAAACACACTATTAAGAAATAACATTTACTGTTGTTAGAAAGAGGGACACGACACTCTGTATAATGTTTCGTATTCTCAACAATTTCTTACTAGAAAGAAAGGCAGAAGTGGTTAGGGCTGTGAACTTCTGACTGGAAGGTTGAGAGATAGAATCCTAGTACTGCCAAGCTGCCACTGCTGAGCTCAACTGTCAGTTGCTTTGGATAAACAATAAAAGTCGCCTTGGTCCAACATATGAATGAATAGAAATGTCCATATGAAAGAAATCAAGGCCTGAAAACAGCTTCAATGAGAACATGTAGACAGTGTTATTGACACAGCTTGAGATGTAGCTGGTTCTTCTCAAGAAAGGAAAAGCAGGTGACAGCATTCTTGGCAGAATCCAATCTATCAGATATGAGCAATAAATCATGATGATTACATGATCTTGTGTACTTCTAAAAGACTGTACAATGTGTATATATATATATATATATATATATATACTCTGTGTATATTTTTCTATGACTTTTGTACTTGAATTTCAGTTCTGCCTGTATATTTGTTACTTTATTATGCTCACAATGTTCCCTGATGACTTTCTGTGTGCTCTATTTGGGGTGTGTGGGTGTTGTGGAGCTATCAGTACTGAGAATAACAACCGACTCAGAGCTCATTAACGATGTCCAGACCGGGGCACTTCTGCCTGTCACATCACCTTTGCACAGTAATTAATATGTGATCAATCAAACCAGACAGCCTTTTTATTGTTACAAATGCATTTTAGTTGATGTTCTGAAGGATGCACCTGTTCTAGAGAGGACCCAATAAACCCACATATGCAATGCTTTGTTTTCTCCATGTTGTTTCAGTGAAGAAGATGTCACTGGTGCTCCTGTGTCACTGGTTCTCTTCTGACTTACTTACTGAGTACTGGTTTGGTACTGTGGGACATGGTGGGATGCCTTAAATAATATATGTGTATGTGTGTTTGTGATGAGTTGGCCTTAGCATTTGTCTGCCCAAGCATACTTACTGAGCAGGTTTCCTCTGGGTAAACCCAGCACAGATGTATCCTGTTGTCAAAATGTGTATCAGCCTGAATCAGCAGCTTCTTATATGGCTGCGAAATGATCCTAATTGCGTATTTACAGAAACTGGGGTTTAATCCTGGGACAATTAGTGAACACAAAAGGACCATAATCACACAAAGGACCACGAAGGACCATAATCAATGATCCTACAGTATCTCACAAAAGTGACTACACCCATCATATTTTTGTAAATATTTGATTATATCTTTTCTCACTTTGTTTACCAGTGGTTTAGACATTAATGGCTGTGTGTTGAGTTATTTTGACAGGACAGCAAATTTACACTGTTACACAAACTGTACACTCACTACTTTACATTGTAGCAAAGTTTCGTTTCTTCAGTGTTGTCACATGAAAATATATAATCAAATATTTACAAAAATGTGAGGGGTGTACTCACTGTTGTGAGATACTGTATATTTGACGGATTCAGTGGAACAAATGCTCTGAGCTGCACATGGATGACAAGACTGAGTGAGAGATTAGTTAAAGTGACACACTGCAAACACTAATATTTTACCTTTTCTATGATAAATAACTTACAAAAACAGGACAGTTTGCCTGGTAACTTGCTGGTCTTCTGTAAACGAGCCCAGGAACATGGAATCTTGAACTTGAACTCAATACTACAATCCTCCTTCTAGAGGACACACACACACACATACTCACACACTCATACACTCACACACAACATTGTAGCAGACATAGTACATCAGATGTAATATAAACTGAGGGGGAAAATGATTCTTTATCTCTTGTCTAAATTTAGCATTCAGGACAGAGTAGGGTTAGCCCTACTTTAGTGTATACACACACACACACACACACACACACACACACACACTTCCTATAAAAGAATGCACTGCCATACATCTCAGTATCATTTCATGTTTTAACTAGCTTCCTCTTATTACTATAAAAGGATGTTATGGTGTCACGGTTTGACACATAGTGATTTCATCATACGCTAACGTCTCTGCTGAATTTTTAAAAATGCAATGCCATCTATTATTTACCCGCTCGAGTTTTTTTGGCTTAGCAGTGCTGCACACTGTCATGCTAGTTTGATGATTTTTTTTCTCTCGACGTGTATCGCCTTTCCTTGCAGCCTCTCTTTTCTTCACTTTATAATAATGTCATATCATATCCTACTGTTTGATACGATGCTGATTCAATATGTCTGCTTATCAAACAATACATTCAACAGACTACATAATAAAGTAGGCTATTCGTCGTAAAATACTGCTTATATTACATAAAGCCCACGATCCCTCTGTGACTTCTGCTTTGCTTCAAATCAGGAGAGGCCACAGGGGGTTAAAAAAAAACCAACACGTTTCCCCTAAGCAGGCTGTTTTTCACAATCCAATACACTAGCATGCTAGCTGCCACTAATGACATGCACAGACACACACACACACACACAGTCAGAAAAAATAAATAAAAAAGCAGTTAAACTGACTTTGACTATACTTTTCTTTAATGTCTACAAAGGCAAATGTTTATTTTTTTAACAGCATCATTCAGTACCATTTATATTATGATAAACAAATAAAAAAAACTGCATCACCATACCGACGACATCTCAGAAAAGTGTATTGTACAATCATTCATCACAATATCAATATTATTTCAATATATTGCCCAGCCCTAACACACACACACGCACACACACACACACACACACACACAGTTTTTCTCAGTCTGATTCAATGTGGGTTAAAAATAAATAAATCACCGTGGTGACTGGGTAGTTCATATTCAGTATCAGAACGCAGGTTTCAAAAACATGTTTGAGCAACAAAGCGCTGTGTGACATTCACAGCACAGCTAGCTAACAGCAGTTTGTGAAATACAGTGCCCTGTGTTTTAGACACTGCCCTCGAGAGTGACACCAGCAGGATTTGACAAGGTTGGGTTAGTTTTGAAACAACAATTCATAAACACGTGTTCACCATGATGAACTTGTCTCCAATGCAAAGATTTTGAAAAAGGAACCCTTTACTAGTGTCTGAAATAGTGTGAGACAGGTCTTTTTGTGCATTTATTTTCTAAAATTTAAATAATTTTTTTGTACTGTTACACACAAGCTGGCAATGTAACCAGGTTTGTCATTTGACTATGTGTCCTACACACAGTGGCATTCAAACCTTCATGATAAAAGCTCCATCAGCTGTGTGTGTGGAATAAATGGGCAAGCTACATGATAATCTCAGCTAGACTCTTTTCTGTCTTTAAGACTTTAATCTTAAAGGGAGAGTTCACCCAAAAATATTCATTCTGTAATCAATTACTTACCCTCATGTCGTTACAAACCCATAAGAACAGTTGTTCTTGTAGGATTGATTGTGCATCTCATTTCACAAATCTAACAACTCTTAAAGGGATATTTCACCAAAAATTAAAATTCTGTCATCAATTACTCACACTCATGTCGTTCCAAACCCATAAGACTTTCATTAACCTTCAGAACACAACTGAAGATATTTTTAACGAAACCTGGGAGATTTCTGTCCCTCCATTTACAGTCCAAGTAACCAAAATTTTCAAGCTGCAAAAAGTTCATAAAGGCATCGTAAAAGTAATCCATGACTCCAGTGGTTTAATCACAATTTTATGAAGTGATACGAATGCTTTGTGTGGATATGACATGAGGGTGAGTAATCGGTGGTATAATTTTCATTTTTGGGTGAACTATCCCTTTTAATAAGTCTCCACACTAATAAATCAAAAAAATATATATAAAAAATATTTGGCATTATAGCCCAAATACTGAACGCCACCATCATCTTCATTTCACTGTTTAATGATGCACATTGAATAACTGGGGTTCCTTTTCACCGGAACTAATGGCTATGTTAAAACAGAAACAATAAACCTTTCCCATGACTCAGCAGAATCCATATTGCCTACATCAAGGCCTCTGGAGTAACAGGAAAAGCCTCTCCCAGCCTGCTTATAGCTCCTGTTCACAGGAAGCCAGATCCCACCTCTTCACATCAAAGGTCACTGCTTACATCTACACTACCCTAAGCTGTAAATGCACAAAACCAGTGAAATGCATCTTTCTCTAACAGTTCACATCTGGACGAAGCAGTTCCTTTATCTTCTTTCTTCAGCCGTAAACTGTTTGAAGTAGAACCACTAATGTTTTGTAATGCTCTGAAGGACAGTGAATGAATCAGAAAAATAACAGTGTGAAATAGGCCTGCGGGCTTGTCTTTTGAACTGACTTTTGATTAAAAGAAAAAAGGGACAGAGCCCAACTGAGCCTTTGAAAAGACAGAATCAACAAAACTTCAGTGTCTGTAGAACCATTCAGGCTAATATCAGTCATATGACTAGAAAAGGGTACTTTAGATAGAATTATTCTTTGAATTTGTCAAAGTATCTGTCAGCCAAACTCACATGCAAAATGACATATGGTACAAAACATTCAAGGGAAAACGCACAAGATCCAGTGCTTACATCTAGCATGCTGCAACTCTAAATTTATTTATTGTGTAGAAATTATAAATAAAAATACAATTATTCATCCACTCATTCCTCTTAAGTAACAGCTTTATCCTGGTATCTGGAGCCTATCATGGGAACACTGGGCATGAGGCAGGGATACACCCTGGATGGCAGACACTAACTCACACTCAGGTTTTTGTATCCATCAAAATGAAAAACCCCAAGCTTATGGTCTGTGTCATTTAAAAAATATACATAGCTCTTCGGACACCACTTTGTTATGGAATGTGACTTTCAGTGCAAAAGCATCTACAGTAGGGCTGCAACTAATGATTATTTTCATAATCGATTAATGGCTGATTATTTTTCAGATTAATCAGATAGGGAGGAACTTTCAGTACCATTTTTTGGTTTATTTAAAATAAAAACCACAAACTGAGTGTTACAAATATAAAACACTCATATAAAACTTATTAAAATTATAAAACTTTAACACAACTGTTTGTCCAATTATATACTAGTTTACATTATATATACATATTTCTAAATTAATTTAATGGATGCATAAAAAGCACTGAATTAAACTACAATCCTAAATGAATAATAAAAACTCACTTTCACGGCACCTTGTGGTTGCTATTACTCACTGCCTTTAGACATATTATTTTACTTGTGTTTAATTTGATCACAGTGTTTTAATTAGACATTACAGCTCTTATTCGTGCTCCCACTGTGTATCAGTGCATCTATACTGTGCGTGAGGAGCAACGTGGCCTTGTTACTAACAGGTCACGTTGCTCCTCATGCATCTATACTGTGCGTGAGGAGCAACATGGCCTTGTTACTAACAGGTCACTTCCGTTATAATAAACGACAGAAACGCAAATCCAACATTTAATGACAATAAACTGGAATTAAACCAAATCTTTACCTGCACCAGTTTCCCCAATCCCATGAACAGTGGAGCATTTTGGATATAAACGTTTGTGCTCGTGCATCACTGTCATGCTTCAGGCTACAGACTTCTCTGGGGCATTTAATATAAAATACTCCCCTGCCTTACGCCTCCATCTGATGGGTACTGAAGTTATGCTGAGTATAAAAGGTAACGTTGACATAAACAGTAAACTGAAGAAATTTATTTTTGTTGACTCTGGGTATCTGCTAAAGCTAGCGGCGTCACATTATTTGTGTTTGACGTCATGTGCCATCGACTGGGAAACGGCTTATGCTTCTTATACAGTTAGTAAAAAAACTGCGCGTGTTCCATTTGAGACCATATTATCTTTCTAAAATCCATACACTAGACGGTAGAGTATATAATGCATAGTGTAAGTGTATAGTATGTAATTTGGGACACAACGTTAGTATTTACTCTACGATGTGTGTTTTCAGAACAGAAGTAACGCAGTGAGTAAACGCACCCTGTACCGCACGCAGACCAACTAATCGATAATGAGATTCGTTGACAATGATTTTCATAATTGATTATTATCGATTAGTTGTTGCAGCTCTAAAAGCATCCTTCAGTGTTCTCCACTGTTTTTGAGTAAACTGCCTTTTTTAATAGTCAGGGTTTTCTCCCAATCAAAAAAACACACAGTTCATATAACCGTAAAGGAAATTATTCTAGTCAGTGCAACTGCATCACAGTCAAGTCACAGCATCCTGCTAGCCAATAAGATATACAGAATACAGATTTTTTATTTTTTATTTTTTTTAAGAAGTCAAAAACTGTTTAAAACGTCAGTGCTTTGCAACCCATTTCCCTCCTGGTTGTTAAAAAAAGTCCTTCAGATATTGTGCTGGGTATCGGAAAAAACAGCCATGTAATAACTTCTCCCACTGAGGGATAAAGCAAGGAACCAACACCTAAGAAAATTAACCTTCTGTGTCATTCTAATCTATCAGATATTACCTGATGACCAATCAAATGATAGTATAATGATATGCTGTCTCCAAAATGTCAACAAATTGGTGTCATGTTCTTAAAGATGGATAGGGTTTGCTTACATGTCATATTTCACATTAGACTGCTTGAAAAATGAACTAATGCTGTTACACAACTGAGTAACTGCCTAACAAACCTCTATAATTTTAGGCTTATATTGTGAACTGCAGGTCTGTGTGTGTGTGTGTGTGTGTATGAGTGTGAGAATCTGTGTACATAGTGGCCTGCAAAGGAAATATCGGGCTCGTTTATAACTCTAGATACGAATGGATTCATTTAGAAATAGTTCGTAAGAGCATTCATACCAGAAATTTTGGTGTTCATGGTGTTCATTTTGGAAAAAATGTTTGGTTCCTACTCATGTTCCTGAGTGTGTGTAAACTTAAGCACGAGAAGATGTATGCAGATTTATGCATGTAAACATGACTGATAGAATCTGCATGGATTACTACTCTTTTATTACTACACTACTACAAGTTCAGGGACTAAGAATACCACTGAGAAAATTTTGTGAAACCCAGATGTTTTATATTATTGGAATAATTACAGAATATGAAAAATAAAGAACACAAGGCAACACAAACCCATAAATTAATACAAATAAAACTTGTCATTCGATTAATTCAAAACAAATGCCTTTGTATAAACCGAGGACAGGATGGTTTGTCTGCCATAAGCCGTGAACAAATGCCTCAGCTGACAAAAGATTTAGCGCACGTCAGGATGAAAGCTGGCTTATAAATCAGTTCCGTTAGCCATGGCATCTTCTTTTAATGCTTAATGCTATGCAACAATTCGGATCCAGCACATCGGCCGAGATGCAATTTAAATATAGCTTGTGGATTGCAGCTTCCCTGTGTGATGTGCAGTTTTCATGTCACATAATTTTCTCTGCACATCACTTAATTCACAACTAACTGTTAAATATTTTTTACTGGCACAGTAAAACTTCAGCCTTCTTTTACCATTTTGTAGTCATTTCCTGCTCCCAGATGTCTGTGTGCTTGACCTTTTATGGAGTTTTGTAGGTGTCACTAAAGGCAACTGAGCTGTGTCAGGAACAAGCTTTGCACTTTATGGGTGATCAACAAAAGGACACAAGTACAAAGAATACCAGTATTTCTTTTTGTAAATCTGCCATAAATTCTTAGATCGGTTTGGCTTACGCAAGCATTTACACACAACTTTACTGAAAGATGGATAAATGAGGCCCATTGTCTGTGTGTGTATGTGTATACAGGTGATTTAAGATAAGGGCTGTAGCAAGGGTTTCACTTCAGAACATACAGTGCTGAACCACAGCATCACTGTCTGGACAAAAAACTAACTATACGGCATTATTAGGGGTATATGACATTTTAGAGACACTGAGCAGGCAAATTTTGGAATGGATGCATATTATACTCTGGAGCAACTAATTATCCAGGAGGGGAAATAAACTCCAAAAAGCACCCCCTATTTATTGGATTTTAAACACTCAGCAAACAGTAATGAAATTCCACTTAGGCCACATGATGAGAGGTTATAAGTCATTACGGGACATTTATCTCAGCGCACAGTTCTGCTTTTTTTTGGCATGACCATGTGACTGGAAGGAATCAGCATATTAATTATTATTCTTATATCCACTAGTATCAGTAAGGTCACCCATGTCGCTAGGTTTTAGTGGCAACATAGCACTATGTATATCTAGGTTTTAGTGGCAACAAAGCAACATATTTACAAATAAAGACTCGGAACATTGGTCTCTGTAAAACAAAAGCCACACAGTGGGCTCACGTCTTGTGGAGTGTGATGCAAATGGCGAACAATCCTTAGCAGTTTGTATTTACAAGAATATCAGCTTGCTAATGGTGAGAGGAGTCGTGAATATAAACATTACAGCCTTGTATTCAGTAGTGACGTTCTGTGCATGCGTACAAGTTTGTTGCTTAGTATGGAAATTCCTGATTTAAAGCACATGGTAATGTCTCCCTCACAGTGCTGGAAGAATGGGCCCCGGTTGGCACAATGGAGAAAAAAAAACAAGAATAAGAAAGGCAGTGACTAAGAGCAATAAGCAGCTTATACGCCCGGGCAAAATGAGTCAGGGATTTCACGATGACACTGAACTACCACAGCCTGCTGCCTTCAAAAAGATTTTGGCAACAGAAGCATTGTTCAAAAATTTATACGTAACAAAAGGTGCTATTTAGACATAAACAAACCAATCCCACTGGACACACAGAGTTCCAGGAATACGCTAGGTCTGCTAAAAACAGAACAAAATACATGCACACATGTACATGTACAGCACGTGGAAGAAGTACACATGGTGAATTTACACAAACCTCTTTGTTGTGTAAACCATTACAGGTGCTGCTGACTCAGTCCACCTGCAATGTGATTGGTCAGGCAAAGCGTGTCCATGGTGACAGCAATAGTGTCCTAACTACTGCATAAATAAAATAGTCGCCGACAGTCACACTCAGTGGTCTGGTTGAGTTTACAATGAAGTGAGTGCAACTCTAGAACAAGGTCCCATCCCTGCAAGCAACTGGTGTCCTGTGGTGTCACTCCTTTTTTTAATAAGAAACCATTTTCATGGACATAATGAACTTAGCTTATAATACACCTGGTAAGTGTTTAATACAGGTTTAACATAGTACCCAGTGCAAAGTAGGTATCTACAATGTGTCTGAAAAGCCCATGATAGTACAACTACATATACTTAAGTTTAGATTTATTATTTACAACACATGCTCTAGGTGTTTATCTTTACGCTCTACACATTTTCTCAGCCAGTTCATGTTTCTTGTTCAACACATCTGGATCAACATATTTACTCAAAATATTCCAATTGTTAAGTCAAGTCTTACGCTACAGCAGAGTGAAAATCTTTTCTTTGCATATCCCATCTTAGGAATTTGTGCTCAGAGCACGTTGGTTCCTGACTTTTCGGACGCCCTGTACTTCATTTTTTATTAATTTTAATACAATTTAAATGAGACGATTCCTGAAAGATGTCAGACTGGGACATAACACTGGGACATAACACTGGGACACGTATGAGGAAATGTCACTGGAAGAAACACCAGACATATTTTGGTGTCAGCATATAGAGTTAGATTGGACACTACTGTTTCGGTCGATCTGATGACAAGAAATAAAAAGCTTTATAAAAAACACAACCGTAGCGTTTTGGGGTTTTTTTTTGTTGCTTTTCCTATGACATGACAACAAGCTGATGTATTGCAGAACGCATGAGAGGAGAATGCCTCATTTTTCCCCCTAAACTTTATTCAGCTCTTACAGCAAGGCTGAAAAAAAAAAACCACGCACTTCTCAGTCCAGTGTATCTGAAGTGCTGCTAAAGAAATCCGGGAGTCTATATTAGGTCCACGCTGCAATGTCACTGCTTGACCTTGGTGCTTAAAAAAGGTAAGACGTCCACTTTTCCAGCTCTTATGATCAAGATGTGTAGACGTGTATAATCAACTGATGTCATCATGACACACAGCACATAGTGTCTCTAAACCTTCAGAGCACCTGAATCAAAATGATCAGGGGTAAGGATTAGCTTTAAACATGTCACTACACTGGATTATTCACGTGGTACTAAAGCAGTTACACAGGGATTAGATGAGGAACAGATGGGCAGGTATCAGGATGCAGGTTACCCAATAATGTCCTCATCATATGTTGCCCAGTGCAGGGCAAAAGCAGCACAAAACCCTGCACATTCCTGATCAGTCATGTAGATCGATAGTACTCATTTATTAACTGTTTATAAGTACTATAGTCTCCTTTTTCAGTGCATACCAAAACGTCCCTAATGTCATTAACAAATGTCTTTAATTCTAATGAGGATTAATATCCACAATCCACTGGAGATAGAGCAATGGCAAAGACTGGAACTGGTTTACAAAAGAAATCCAATGTAAGCAAAAATAAGAAGGAGAACAAGAAATATGAATGAAGTAAAACATGTGAAATGAGCTGCCTACTAACCGTTAGCTGAATTGACCATCTTCTTGGCGCATAAAAGCGGTGCGGCCGGTTCCGGATGCTGTAATCACGGGCTCTCGGTTTGTTTTTTTCCGTCAACTGATATCACTGCTCCATTGATGATCTCCTATGAGGTGTATTGTTCGTGTACTAAACGCAGAAAGGTTTTTTTGTAGCCATAAATAGCGTAGCTAAAGTCAGCAAAGTGCTGTGTGTGGTTGAATTTGAACGCACTAGAGACAGATGCTCCCGCACGCTCCTCCCTGCAGTAAAGAAGATGACTTCAGAGGCCGAGCTGCACTAAGAGCTGGACTGGAACGCACTCTTTTCTTCCCACCCGTATTCTGACAAACCCCGCCTCCTGCTCTGGGATTGGCTGTATTTCAATTCAGCGCTATCCCTAACGAACGCTCGGTCATTACCAGCCAATCCTAACGCACCTAGCATCGCATTGACCAATCCTAGCAGAGGAGGCGGGGTTTGGAGGAACACGGGCTGGACTGCACAGCTGGTTCTGCGCAAAAGCCGGAGCGGCATATTATTGCGCATAAACGCCTGAGCAAAGGAGAAAGCAGTCTGAACGTCAAGCATCGTAACCTAACTTGGCGGAAAATCCCTTCTCAGTTTGTATAGTTAAGAAACAGCTTACTGAATCACAGAACCGGAAATGCATATCTGTTTTAAAAATGAATGAATTAATTAATTAATCAGGGCTTACATTGAAAAACCGATACAAACTCTGTATTCTTTCCCTTTCAACATTTTAGGCTATACATTTATTCATAACTTCAACAAATCAGCACTCAGGTACATACTTTAATCAGTCTTGCTCTGGATTACATTATAGACAAGCACCATCCTGTATTCACACTGACTCTGCTAATCATGAGGTGATTAACCTCAGACTCTTCTAGAAAATATCAGCATAATGATCATTAAAAATATCGGATTATATTAGATGAATGAAAACCCATCATGCCTAATTTAGGAGGTGTTGGTTGGGATATTCAGGGCTCTGCCTCATTATAGTAGCACAAACATCGCATCCATCAAACATCATATGACAGCTTTAACCATGCTCACTGTAAAATATCTGCCACCTGGTGGAGTGCAACAGGTCCTAGTGTGTATCCATCACAAAGCAGTCCACTACTCTAGCTGCCATAATACTAATCACACGAACTTTTAATCTAAACAGTGCTTTAAGCCTAACATCATACTGATCAAGCTACTACTAGTGCATGGCTTCAAAACACAAGTTTCATCAGGACAGTCATATCTGCTACAGATTGACTGAGTTTAGACTATCCACCAAATAAGTATACAGATTGGCAAGTTCATGAGATGTTGACTTTCTCCTTAACCCTCTATGGAACTAATTATGAAATCACAGCTTAAAAGATAATTACTTGATATTTTTGTGTATTTAAAGCTAACATAATTTACTTGTTACAAATTTACTTGTTTTGTACATTTGACCTTTGACCTTTTTTTTTTTAGGGTACAGTCATTTATAACTGACTTTGTAACATTTGGGTAAAAGATTTTTGGTAAATTTTCTGAAATGTCACACATTCAAATGCATTTTCACTGAATGGTAAATGGCGCACTTATATAGTGCGTTTATCCAAAGCGCTTTACACTGTGTCTCATTCACCGTGTCTCATTCACACACACACTCACTCACACACCAATGGTAGCAGAGCTGCCATGCAAGGCGCTAACTTGCCATAGGGAGTAACTTAGGGTTCAGTGGTTTGCCCAAGGACACTTCGGCATGTGGAGTCACCCAGGCTGGGAATCGAACCACCAACCCAACGATTAGTGGACAATCTACTGGACAAACCTAGTGGACAAACTACTACCTGCGCCACAGCCGCCACCAATGCCAAATGCATTTTCACTGTCTAGAAAGAAGTTAGCCAGTGTCTTGGCGTTTCAGAAACATTGAAAAAAAAACTTTATTCACATTCCACTTCATCTTATGCTACTATATTTGTTTCGCAACGCATATAATATTGTCTGAAACTTGAGACAAATTCAAATGCCAAAACCATCAAAAACAGTAGTGTAACAATGTTTTAGAGTTTTAAAAACAGTACTCTCTTCTAGTTCTGTTTTATGTTATGCTACAGTAATTGATTTCATTTTTCCTCAGATGTGAAAATCAACAAGACAATTCTTTTTAGGTGTGAAATACAGGTGTACCCCACACATTCCACACATAACTCGAGTTTGACCTGTGCGGTCATGATTTTTGTAGCCTCCCCGCTTGTCAGCGCAGTGAGGCCAGTGGGCAATGCCATCTTTCCTGCCCTCTGGTTGTGTTATGGATTCTCTCCATTGCTTCTTCTTTGACACTGACTCTCCAGAGCTGGGTCGGCCATGTTTCATTTTGTCTGTGCCTTGTCTACAGAGGATATCTGCAACTGCTATTTTGAAGTCTCTTAGGCTGAGTTCCTCACTTTCTTTAGGAGAGGGATTATTGTCCCTTCTGTACAACAGCCATGCATTTACACACAGTACATCCAGGATATGAAAGAAAATAAGAATGTACTATTTCCGTGACCGAATCTTTGTTCGGTACAATGCAAGCAAGGTGTCCATCAGATCAACACGTCACATTATTTAATTATACATCATCACAGAGGATGGACATTTCACATTGATGATCTGATTTGTCCTCCTGTCCCAGCGTTGCACAGTGGATGCTGGGTAGGCCCAAGTGAATTTGCTCAGAAGGGTGACAGTGCGATTGTATGCAAAGCCTTTTGAGTCACAAAGCATGTATATCTTGTACCCCCATTTATGGGGCTTGCTGGGGATGTACTGCTTCATTTGACTTTTTCCTTTGAATGGAATTATTTGTTCATCCACACTTAGGTAAATGTAAAAGGTAAATGTGCACTTACAAAAGCGCTTTACATTGTCTCATTCACCCATTCACACACACACTCACTCTTTCATAGCAGAGCTGCCATGCAAGGCGCTAACTTGCCATCGGGATTCAATGTTGAGGCATGTGGAGTCACCCGGGCCAGGATTCGAACCGCCAACCCTATTAGTGGACAACCCGCTCTACCAACTGCGCCACAACCACCCCAATGGTTTTCATCCATTGGAATGCTTCTCATTCATTCTACAGCAAAGTTGAGGACGGGTCTTATTTTGAAGAGAGGATCTTGATTTGATTCATCACTGCAAAGACCTGAAGTGTTGTCACTGAAGTGGAGGTTGTTCTTGATTTGTTCCCATCTTTTCATTGGCATTACATCAGCTATCTTGTCAATGCGTGTGCAGGTCTGCCAGAACATACGTGTTGCAGGAACTCCATAGATGGACATTTGGAAAGCAGTCCCAATGAACTGTTTGATTTCTTTCTCTGTGCATTTTATGGGTGAGTTAACCTGTTTTTGCACGGAATAAAGGTTTGTTTGCTGGACAATATGTTTGAGACACTCAGAGGAAAACATCTACTTGAAGTATTAACTTAGAGAATGCACCTTCTCTGCTGAGGAAGGACGCATCTTCCAAACTGGCAAAGGATAACGAATCCATAACAACCTACGACTTGTTGCTGGCTGCTCCTGATTACGTCCTTCCTCACGGTCCTCACTCTCACTGCTGCTATGCTCCTGATACTCAACTTGATCATTTTCTTACAGCCTCATTGTCTGATGCACTGCTGTCACTATCATCACTACCTGCTGGAATTGGTACAGCTTTACCTCTCCGTCTTCCATAAAACTAACTAACATCAACCTAGAACACAGACATGAAGACTCTTATACTGCCTGATAGTATTGGATAGCATTGGCAGCTACACAGGAAATATGTATCCCATAAAAGGACTTTGTCATTTATACATGACACACAGATTTTGTTTTCTGAGTTATTTTTCTAAAATGTGGATAAAAATGACAAATCTTTAGAAAACACATTAGGATGTACAAAAAAATAAATGTTTTTAGATGGGACTTCTATGTATTTTCTAGTATAAAATGAACTCACCATGGTGCCTTGAGAGCAAGTAACCTAACATGTGCTAATGTCCCCTTCACTTCCTTTTTGCCAAACACGTGAAGCACATGGAAAATAAACTTTAATTTCATTGGCTGAAGGGGAGGTCATGTGATATTAAAAGGTCATTTAATTGATTTGAATATTAGTGTTTTTTAAATAAAATTCTTTGCATCATTTATAAATTCATTTAGAAATGAATAACATGAATCCAGTAAAATAATATGAATATACACTTCACTCAATATTCAACATAACACCCAAGAACAAACAGATTTATTCATTATGTCTACGCTGTGCTACAGATATTAACAACACTCGAGTATCTTTGCAGTGTTGTGGATTAACCGGTCACATTTATACAATTTTTAATGCTTAAGGTAACACTTAGGGGGAGGAGGAAAAAAAATAAATTACAAGAGGATTCAGGTGGATTTTTTTATTAGAAGACCATTTACATGAAACATAAACCTGCATACAGCAATTAATTGTCTGGTGTCTGTGTTGTGTGTTCTGTCCACTTAAGCTTTGTCTTCACAGTCTTTAGACTTTTACACCATTTAAAGGTGTTTTTCATAATTACATTTAGAAAAAAGGATACAGTATTAGAAAAGATGTAGCATTCATCCTCAAAGCAAAACATCACAAATAGCACGACAAAATATGTACAGTAGTCACTGTCCGTAGCTATGAGGTCGTGTCATCGTAAAAATCCGTCCAGTCATGTCGAGGTCATGCGTCATGTCACTTAAACTCTGTAGGAACAAAGACAGCATAACCAGTTATACAAGAACACCCTGCAGTGAGATCTGCTTCCTGTGTATGAGAAAGAATTTAGACATGCACTGGTGTTCGACAGGCTTCATCCATCAAGCAGAAACGTGCCTTAAGGGCTTGCAAAAGGTAAAGAGCATCACTAAGAAAGTAAATTTTCCGGCTAGGAATTTGAAGCGACAGACTCCGGAGATGCAAGAAAAGCACAGAATATGTCATTAAAGGTGAAAACATCATGAAAAATCAAGTAAAAATGCCAGATTATACAATCATTAGCATGATATTCATTGTTGTTTTTTTTAAACAATATTTAATCTAATTGCATCTTCCATTCAGTAACTGGTAATATGTGAGGAGATAAAAAATCATTAGCACAGAATTGTAGACTGCTTATCTGACCTGCAAAAGATAAACAGGTTTTCTTTATGCCTGGTCTCAAGCAGATTGAAGGCATCAGTGAGAGAGAATGTTACTTGATTGCACACGCAAATTTAAAGACAGATGTTCAAGAATCTAAATTAAAAATCAGACTCAAAAGAAGTCCAAGACAAGGCGTGATAAACAAGTGATTATTAAAACTGTCCATGCATTTCACCTCGTCAATGCCTTTAATGAAGGGATGACATCATTAGTGTGTTGGTGTAATTATGTATCATTAGTGTGTAACTCAATACTGACAAACACCTGCATGATGAGGTTCCTCAGTTGGCCAAATGATGGGATGGGACTAAAGGTGATGCCTTACCAGGAGTTGTGACCTACCTTAACCAATTTGAAGCGGCATCAGTAAGTTCTCTGCCTCTTGTGAGACTCCTCTTTAGGTGGATCAGCAAGCATGACCTTCATTTTCACACCGTTTACCACTTTGCCATGAAGGGCTGCCATGGCATCATTTGCATGCTTTCGGTCCGCATACTTAATGTAGCCAACATTCCGGCCTGGCACCAGGTACACCTCCACCAAAGAGCCAAAACGACTGCAGAAAGAAAATTCAAACCTGCATGTTCAGTCAATTACTGGAAAGCAAAAAGGTTCAGTCTACTAAACAACTGTACTAACTGTTCTGGGCAGACAAAACAAAATGTGAAACTCCTTTAGGAAACCATGGACCCTGCGTCCTCTAAACTAAAGAGGACTAAAGAGGAGAGGGACTGGCTTAATATCTGGCTATTTATCAGCTCAAAAGCCTGGTGCATTAGTAGCTGTGGAATGGGCAGCTTGCATATCTGGAAAGGCACCATCAATGCTGAAAGGTATATACACAGGTTTTAAAGCAACATATGCTTAAATCCAGATTCCATAACATCTTTACTTCTGAGACTCTGCCTCTCTAAGATACTTTTTTTTTATACCCAATCATGTTACTGACCTGCTTCCAATTAACCTAAATTAGATGCAAAATGTTCCTCCAGCAGTTTCTTTTTAGGAACACTTACTTTCAATCCTTTTGTTGCACCATCCCAACTTTTTTGACACACGTTTTGGGCATCAAATTTAAAATGAACGTATTTTTTTCTTAAAATGGTACATTTCCTGTTTGAACATTTGATATGTCGATGTTCTATTGTGAGTAACAAATGGGTTTATGAGATTTGCAAATCATTGCATTCTGTTTTTATTTACATTTCACACAGTGTCCCAACTTTTTTGGAACTGGGGGTTGTAGTTTTTGGTTTCTTTTTCCACACAAAAAGGCATTTTGGGTCACAGAAAACAAAGCTTTTGGAAAGCCCCCTCCAAGGAGATAAACAAAGAAATTTGAAATGTATGAGTATCACCCTGCGCATGTCCACTACATGTTCTTAATGTGCCAGGACTCAGTTCATCATGGCTACTGAACAGACTATCCAATAAGTAATTTCAGATTACAAAATAACAATGTGCTTGCAACATCATTTCTATCGGTCTTGTTATTACACCCTCGTGCGGAGGCTCAGGAAAATGATGTGCTCTGTGCTTCTCTTGAATCTACTGTTCCAGGAGTACAAAGCATACCGTGAATGGAGATTCTGGATAAGATCTGGGTGAAACATTGTATGCAAGTCAAACCGTAAGCATCAGTTCCACACATGCAAATCCTGGAGATAGTCATTTTATACTTGAGATTTCTTGGCCATATTCTTGTTTTTCTGCATTTTGCATCTCTATTGCTCAATACCCCTGTTCTTAACCATTACACATAACAGTTGATTACATAGTATCACTGGGCTGGCCTGCTCATGTCAGCATTTTCAAATCATTTTTGCATTTTCATATAGATTGCGATTTTCAAAAATGCTGTTAGTGTGGACAAATGAGTATAAACTATGTTTTCATTAATATCGGTGTATGTGTGGATAATTGCTAAACATTTGTGGTTTTCCATAATCACCCAAATAAACAGCCTTCGTACTCACCAGAACACATCTTCCAGTATGTCCACTGGCAGTGGTGAGGGGTTGAAGATGACAAAAAGCCTCTCTTTGACCACACTGTCAGGAGAAGCCAGTTTCTTATGAGAGGGGAGGACAACATCTGTCTGAACACGAGGCTTCTGGGGCATTGATGTTGCATAACCCTGCAAACAATTTTCATTCAGCTAGTTTGAGGAGATCATCACAGAATGCAGTTATTAAGAATAAACCAGCTATTCAACGGTCATTTGGAACTGCTAATATTGTGCCACAGTAGTCCCAGAACTACAATATGTTCACTGAAGGAACACTGAAAACAGTCCTATTTTTACATTTTACTGGGAAAGTACTATTCATTGAAAACCATTATGTCAACTCTGAAGATAAGCTGCCAGTTGCTGCAGTTCATTGTATTTAAAGAGTGCAGCTTACTGCAGTGGTCTTCATTAGTTGAGCTCCAGAGGGGCCGTTCCACACCATAGACATCATCTGGGCTGCAACCAACTGCATGGCCATCTTTCCTACTGGGCTGTCGAGAGATGAAAACCCACAATATTAAACAGTTTAATCCTGTGCAGGTTTTTCTTGAATGATAGGTACATGAGAGGTATATTAAGATGAACAATAACAGCTCAGAGCTGGCCTCTACCTGGTCCTGTCCTCTCCATCATCAATGAAACTCACAGAAAGTCTGTTTCCAGGTGGATACTCAAAGCCATTCAGTTTATCTTTAGCATACACAGCTGAACCCAGATTACTGTAACGAATCATAGCCTGGCCTGCGGACAACAAGGATTATTAGGACTCCCTAAAGCACTATTTCAAAATAACTTAGAGTCAGTTCCAGAATTACTGCCAACTTCATGTCAACAAACAATTTATCTGTCTAAGAAAAGGGCGGGTGGGCGGCGTATGGCAAACTACAGACGGAGTTTGCTAGATGCTGCTGAGACATTGGAAGCAGGTATTGGAGTCAGATGAGACAAAAACAGAGCTTTTTTTGGTAACAAAGACTGAACAAAAATAATTCCAAATTGAGGTTCCTCTCAATGTTTCTTCATCATATCATCTTAGGGAGTTTTTCCCTGCCACTAGCTTGCTCAATAGGGATCAATTCACACACTAAAAATCTGTATCCTGGGTTTATATGTTTCTGTAAAGCTGCTTTGATACAATGTCTATTGTTAAAAAAAAGCTCCACAAATAAAATTGAATTGAGGAGACTTTACACTGTAGTCTCGGATCTCATCAGGATTAAAGGCAAACATCTGCACAAAGTACTAAAAGTGCCAATAAATTGTGCCAAACATGAATGTGTTAAAAAAAATAATTTTAATAAGGGTTTTTAAAATAGTCTTAGAATAAAGTTTGATTTCTATCGTATTTCAGTATGGCGTTAAACTAATTAACCATAAAACCCATCTTTCCAAGGGTTGCAATAATTCTGGAGCTGACTGTAAATAACTTTACATCTTAAACAACTGCATTATGAGAAGGGATCAACTGCATCCCAAGGCGGCAATTACATGTTCAGATACACAAATATTTTAAAAGGAGGTACATGAAAGTGTATTTGTCAGCATTTAATATTACCTTTACTGAAACCATATTGATCTCTCTGCATTTCACAGTATTCCATTCCTGGTATCAGATCAAACAGGTTGTAAATCTGCTCTTGTGCGATGGGCACACGCGATGACACCATCAGGCACCTAGTTATCAAGTCAGAGTTCCAGCCTTCTCCAGCAGAGTAAGTACTAGACTCTGCACCTGCAGGACAACATACACAAACTTTATACAAAGCTTTGCTGCAAGGTTTACAGTGAAATGTTCCAGTGCTGTTATACTAAATATCAGCACTCCTGGAGTGTCCCTTGTCCAATCAAATTAGTGGACTGGAACTTATCGTTCTACAATAC
Organism: Ameiurus melas; assembly: GCA_012411365.1. Lineage (NCBI taxonomy): Eukaryota > Metazoa > Chordata > Actinopteri > Siluriformes > Ictaluridae > Ameiurus > Ameiurus melas. The sequence goes on along the minus strand of CM022758.1, from coordinate 22,394,096 downwards.
AGTTTTTAACCATGGTCTGTCCGAATACTGGATTCTGATTGGCTGGAGATGTGCGTTAAGACCGTATATACCACAGGTAGTTCCAGTCAGTATAATCACCGTTCTAAACGAATGCACTGCCTATTAACAACTGTAACCATAGTAACATACAGTTAAACTCACGGCTTCATTATCAGTATAAACGTGGCACAGACACAGGTAATCCACACATCTCTCTTCCGCTCATAAATACTTACTATAATCTGTCCAAATAAATGTAATCTTATCATACTACCTTATCAGACATATGTATTATTTACAGCGGGCTGAACTCTAGATCTAGCGACACGTTCAGTCAAATTTTGCTCTGCAAACATCAGTGACAGCTTTAACTTGCCAAAGCACTATTTTTTTTTCCAAGGACTTCACAAGAGATGCCATTCATACATTCATGCTTTCTTATTTTTAAATAATAATAATAATAATAATAATAATAAACAACCGATTTTTAAATGGCACCTTTTCCAGCCATGCTGGAAATTATGCAACTAAATTTGCATTTCCCCAGGCACTGCTTCTTCATCTTCACCATAACATCTCTATACTCCAGGTGAGTGAAAGGAGCACTGTTGCCAACAGCTTTCAATGGAAAGTCGCTAAAGATGTCATGCACTAATTAGCATATTCATTACATCATTGTGTTGTATTTTCATTCTGCCTATTGACAGCCCTTTTCATGTTTGCTTCTTTCCTACTCTCTATGCTAACATACTGTATTTTAATACAGCCAAATTCCCAATTAAGCTGTTCAGTCTCATATTTTTCTGTTTCTGCTGTCAGACAACAGAACGAGTATAAAATAGTGGCTGAAATGAGGCCCATTAAGAGACTGCATGGTATCCAGCAATCACTTCCAAGCCATTTCCAAGCTGCTGCTCCGCACTGTTAAAATCCTCGTTTATAACCACATCATCATCTGGAAAAATCACACAACACACAAGTTATAGACAATGTTCTGTGATTTCAGCTATATTTAGGTGTAAAATTATAACTCAAAGAGAAAGTTAGAAGTGAAGGGGCAGTACTGGCAACTTTTCTACGGAAAGTAGCTAAACTTTGTCCAACAAGTCGCTAGGTGCTTTTTTGAGGAAAAAAATTTGCTAAAGGGGACTGAAAAGTGGACCAGAGCTGTCTCTGTCAAAATGAGTGTGTGAACAGTGGAAGGAAAGGGGCGTGCTGCTGCAGAGGGGGGTCATATTAAAAGTGAAAGGATCATATTTGTGTTCTGTCGAAAAAAAATTTGCTGCAAGGCAAATCACAGGTTTATATTAATGCACTCACTGTAATACATTATAAATTCTATGATTCAACATTCCAAAATGCTGTAATGAAGCTTTCTGTACACAGAACTTTGATTGACCTTTTATGAAAAGAGACTGTATGAAAGAGTTAAAGGTAAAGTTGTAAAGGAAACTTTCACAGATATTCCACCACAGAAAAAGTTACTATAAACAACTGCTGTGGTATAAGAAGACTAAAACACGTCGGGACTGATTAATTTCCTAAAACAGCAATCAAATTTAGGGTGTCATCACCCTATCCATTTTCTATTTTGGAAGAAAAAAGAAAAAGAAAAAAAAAAGACATGAATCCTGTGCTTTCTCTAAGAGCATACAAAACCATGCTTGTTTTAATGCATATCAATGAACACAATATGTCTATGTTTAAGGCCTTTTCTGTGAGAGACAGAAAATATTGTTACAAGTAAAAAGAAAATGACGTTAGATCCATTAGTGTTACCAAGCTATTAAACTTTAAATATGCAAATATGTAACTTCCCAACTATAAATAACAAGGAAAGTATAATACTGTACAATTGAACACATACCAAATGGGTAGGCACTCAAGCCTGGCTCATTTGCTGCATGATCTGATCTTTGGTTGCTGAAATATTCATTGTCGGCTGGTGCGTTTTTCGTCCTTGGTTCTGCGAGGATGGCTCTGAATGCTAGTCAAACAGAAGGTATAGTACGTGAAAATGCCTTATACGTCTTTAAAAGTCTCACCACAGGTTGATGAATCATGCCACTTACTTTTGTCACAGTTCTCTATAGCCTTGGCAGCCTGAGAGGGTTTGTGATACCTGACGTAGCCCAAACCCTTACTCTCCCCGGTAGATTTATTTTTGATGACGATGGCATACTCTATATCTCCGTAGGTCTGTCATTAATAAAAGAATGAGAGAATAAGGGCAAGAATGAGACAGCAAAAACATGGTCAAGACCCAAAATTACTACTTAACATTTACTCATCTCAACTTATGTTGTACCGTCTAGCCTTGATACACTTTCAGAAAGTGTGAAATTTCTACTATTCTTGACTAGAAACATATTAAAGACTAAAAGAAAAGTGGTTATGAATGAATTGTTCTTAAGAAATAAGGTCCCCCCATAGATTGATTAGTAGATTATATGCATGTATCAATAAATTCTGTGTTAAAATCCAATCAGCCAATTTGTTTATCTTTCTTAAAAGCATGTGATTCATGTCATCAGTGAAAAAACAGGGGACACACACACACACACTCGTCTGACATCATCATCTTGTGAAAGTTAAGACACCCCCCCACCCCAAATTAAAGAAAATTTAATTTCTGTATTGAAACTGATTGACCAACAAAAATTTTTTTATTTTATTATTTTTTTAAATCAACTGCTTAGCAGGTTTGTGTGTAAATCTTATAATATTATGCATGATACAGACTACAATTACATGCACATCAAATTCTGTATATTGTCTACATTCGACTTGCAGCCGTATTCCAAATAATAAATGTGTCTGTTTAGCCTAAGCTGCCATTCCTAAATACCTAGCCTGCAGCTAAGCATATGTACGCACCTACAATTCCTCGCGGAACGAGCATGCACATGTATCTCTTTTCAGTGGATTTTCTGAATAAGGTGTTTACATGCAGCAAATTTCCAAATACAAAAACAGGCATGTTCTAGGGTTGGAAATAAGAATATTTTTTAAATCTGAATCGGGCGATCGGACTGCAGTGTTTAGATAACGCAATACTAATCAATACCGCCAAATTCAGATTAATATTGTAATACTTATGTGCATCTAAATGTAGTCACATACTACAAAAATAAGTATAAATATGTTGTCACAGTGTCAAAGTGCCACATTTGGCAAAGAATTTCTATGTGATTTGGCAATGCAAATGGTGGTCCTTCACCTCCACTAATGATGGTGTGTTCTCTTCCTTTGACTTTATAGAACTAAAACAGTGCAAACTTATCTTGAACTTTTTAAGGAGCTGTAATGTAAAACTATAGTTCATGTACCATCAAAAGGACCTAATTTTTTTCACCATCTGTTAAACCAATAAAACGAATCTGGTTTGGAGTGCAAAGGTAAGCTGACAAAGTCCTAATTAAAAAAATAAATAAATAAAGGGGGAAAAATAGGAAAATAAGTCATCATGATGTTAAGCCACTTTTCCACTGCACAGTACTATGCTTCCTTTTCCACTGCAGTTTAGTGCCGCCTCAACGTAGGTGCCATCTTCCACTCGCCTTCACGGAGGAATAATGTTGAATTATCAAAGCCCTGTATAAATACAGTCAGGTCATATTCGAAATGCCTTTCTTGTTCACCGAACATGGACCTTATTAATGATGTAAAATAACAGTGCTCGATATGGCTAAGTTAGATCCAGTTGTGTCAGGAGTCACCGTAAGTGATTGGACCATCAGTGATAAATGTCTGATTGGAAATCGGTAAAAAGCGAAACGTAAAAATCTAAGACCGAAACTTTTGTTGTAATTTTATCTGTAATGAGAAACAAGGCATAATGTTAATAGAATATTACGGTACACAAAGTATGTATTAAATGACATTTATTCAGCCAGAATAAATGCAGAACCACTATTTATCGAGAATCCTTCCTCCATCAGTGTGTGGCTCACGTTTAGTATCGGCTCGGCTCGCTCCGAACCTCGAACGAGGGGGTACTATAAAAAAATTTTTTTTTTAATAATTGGAAAAGTGCCGTGTGCTTTATACCTTGAAGGTCTCTTTCAGGTCATCTTCAGTAAATGTTTTGGGAATCATGACAAAGATTCGGGTCAGTTCCTCATCCTCTACATCTCTGTGGCTCCCGGAGGATCTGGACTGGGCAATGAACACCTGTCCGAGGAAAGAGAGCAGAGTGGCTCAATGAGACGAGAACAATAAGTGTGTGTGTGTGTGAATAATTACAAAATTTATTATGACATAATTCAACTGCACCACCAATTCCAAGAAATACAGTTCTGCACACAATCTGGGCGATGCACGTAACTGGTCTGTAAAGTCGTCTGGGGAAATATAAAATAATAATAAAAAAAAGTGTAACACCACAGAAGAGAGTAATGAACAAACACCTTAATGGGTTTGGTTCCTTCAGCCAGACATTTGCCGTGCATTTCCTCCATAGCAGTGCATGCCTGCGAGGACTTGGCAAATTTCACAAAAGACACTCCTTTCGACTCTTTCGTCTGTTTGTCTTTCACCACCCAAATGTCTTGCACTTCACCGAAAGGGGAAAAACGCTCCCGGATCATGTCCTCGGTGATGGATTTGCTGGTGACCAGAAACAGCCGACTGTTTGGGGGATCATCGAGATAGGACGACGGCCTGTTGTAGTCCTCCATTTTCACTGCACTGCTTAGCCGCTAACCTTGTTAACAAACACGTGACTAGCTGGGTTATACGCCTCTTTAACTCGGTAAAATATAAATAGAACACGTAAAAATACAAATTTTAAAAGTACAAAACAACAACAACAAAAAAAAAACCTAAAAACAGCTTCACCAAAGTACTCGACGTCTGAGTCTCTCAGGAATCGCAAAACAAGAAAATGCCCAATATGCCGTCTACAGTTTAAACACGGTTTTTGTCGTCAAATCTCACACTTCAAAATAAAGGTCCTTCTACTTAACGCCGTAATGTTTGGTCTAAATTAAAAGTCTTACTTTTAGAAAATACATTATTATGAATAAATACATATTTATAATAAATATACTAATAAATATATAATAAATATGTATAATAAATACAACTTTCCTTACAAGCATTTGACCTCAGGAAAACGTAAAACCATCACTGAAGAAATAGTGTAGCCAGCAACGTAACACAGGCATGTATGACTTGTAAAATGATTTCATGTGTAAATATGAATTGGATGAATCATGCTTGAACGATTTATTACTACAGCTATACTATTCGATTTTTTTTTTTGTTATTTTTTGGAGGAACTGAAAACTATTCAAAAGTATTCTGAGTGCTAAAAGAGATCTGGTCACTTTATTAGGAACACGTGTACACCTGCTGATTTATAAAGTTATCGAAAAAGCCAACCATGTGTTAGCAGCACAATGCATCAAATCATGCAGATACAAGGTCAAGGGCTTCAGTTGGTGTTCACATTAAACATCAGAATGGGAAACAACAACAACAACAAAGTGTGATCTCTGTGACGAGCTGAAATTTCAGACGTTGCTGATCTCCTGGAATTTTCTCTGGAGTTCATACAGAATGATGCAAAAAGTAAAATAAACGTCCTGTGTGGGGAGGGTCTGCAGGCTGAAACACCTTGCTGATGAAAGAGGCCAGAGGAGAAGGACCAGACTGGTCTAAAGTAACTCAAATACATACTCTTTACACCCGTGTTGAGCAGAAAATCGAAAAGAAAGAAAAAAAAATCAGGTGATTGTTTTTTTCTAATCTTTAACTGTCCAGTTTGGGTGAGTCTGTGAACATGTTAGCCTCAGATTCCTGTTCTTGTCATGTGTGAGTTCGTACACACACACACACACACACACACACACACACACACACACACACACCCAACCTCCCCACCCCTGGAGGTATTTGAACAGCATGTTTTCAGTTCTTATATTTTTTAGTTCTTATATTTTTGCAATACAGCACACTGACAACATTTGGGTGTTACATCAAAAGATGAACATGAGATGACAGATCAGAATTTCAGCTTTCATTTGCTTATATTATATTATATTTCATTTGCTTATAATTTCAGCTTTCATTTTGCTTATATTTACACCTAGATATGTTACACAACATAGAACGTGCCAGTTTTTTGTTTAAAACCAACTCATTATTCAATTGATCAAAAATTATTTGAACATATTGTTTAAGCTGTTTCTTGTTGTCTAGTTTTTCCCCTGGTAGACTGATTGTTTAAATAATTATTAGCTCTAAATATCTCATCTTGGGTTGAGCCCTGGGTTTCATTTGTGAAGCCTGAATTGTTGTTAAAAACGATAAACCAACATGAAGAACAAAGAGCTGTCTATGGGAGAAAAACAAGCCATTTTGAAGCTGAAAAAAATAGGGAAAATCAATCAGGGCCACTGCACAAGCATTGGGCATAGTACAACAGTTTTAAATGTCCTAAAAAAAGAAAGAAAAACACTGATGTTCTAAAAACCAGACACTGAATGGGTCAGCCAATTAAGCCAACGACAGCTGAGGACAGAAACATTGTGAGAGCTGTGAAGAAAAACCCCAAAACAACAGTCAGTGGCATTACCAGCAACCTCTACACAGGGCAGGGGTGAATGTAACACAATCCATCCATCCATTCATCCACCTTCTATACCGCTTTATCCTTTTCAGGGCCATGGGGAACCTGGAGCCTATCCCACGGAGCATCAGGCACAAGGCAGGGTACACCCTGGACAGAGTGTCAATGTAACACAATCCACCTTTTGAAAAAGACGTCAAGAGCAGACATATAGAGGCCATACCACAAGATGCAAACCAATCATCAGCATTAAAAATCAGAAGGGCAGAGTGGAATTTGCAAAGAAGATGAGCCACAAAAGGGCTTTAAGCAAGATTAACCTTTACCAAAGTGATGGAAAGGCCAAAGTGTGGAGAAAGAATGGATCTGCTCTTGATCCAATATATACAAACTCCATCAGTCATGCATGGTGGAGGTAGTGTCATGGCTTGGGCTTGCATGGCTACTTCTGGAACAGGCTCACCAATCTTTACTGATGACATAACTCATGATGGTAGCAGCAGAATGAATTCAGAAGTCTACAAGTCAGTCACCAGGCCTGAACCCAAATTGAGCATGCATTTCACCTCCTGAAAAGGGGACTGAAGGAAGAAACTTCCCAAAACAAACAATATCTTAAATAAGCTGCAGTAGCAAAAAATGCAACAGTTTGTTGATCTTAGTGGGTAGCCAGCTTGAGACAGATATTGCAAGCAAGGGATATGCAAACAAATACTAAGTGTTATTTACTTTGAAGGAGACCTATTATGCAAAATTCACTTTTACATTGTGTTTGAACATAAATGTGTGTCGGCAGTGTGTGTGAACAACCACCCTATAATGGTAAAAATCCACACACTCCTTTTTTATATTCATCATAAATCATAAACAGTGTCTGAAAAGGACCCATTCGCATTTTCTCTCTAATGATGTCATGTTGGAACAGGCCCCGCCCATGACTGGGGACAGACTCTGCCCTCTTATCATAGATCCTCCCCTGAGTGAGCTGCACACAGTCCAACAATAGTGAAGAATGAACGCTTCAGCTTTGTAAGCTTTGTAAGTGTTCTGTTCTTGGCTGTAAGAATAAACGAGTCTTCATGTACTCTCAGCATCAGTGCCACTGAAGACACAGTGGAGTAGTTTTATTTTTGAAGGAAATGTGCCCCAGAAAATAGCTACATCAGTATATGTTTGTTCGAATCATTTTACACCAGACTTCTTTGTGAACGAGGGTGAATACAAAGCAGCATTTGCTGAAAAGTTTATTCTCAAGCATGGATCAGTACCAACTGTCCATGATCCAGCTTCATATCCAGAAGACATAAGTATCGCACTTTATATTTTGTGAATGTTTGCAAAACGCCTTTCCGAATGTGCTTGTTAAAAAATTCCATGGCTAATGCGGCTAAAGTTACCATTGTCTCTGATTGTATTCACAGAGACCAGAGCTATGTCGTCATTTTTATTTTTAACCCGAAAACGCTTATTGTCTGTATAATTCATGCATATAAGCCTGAACACTGGCATTTACGGTGTCAGTCATACTGGCTCTCCTAATTTGTTGTTGCTGTAGTAGCGGAAGCTGGAGCTGTAAAGGCAGAGCCCTCTTCTGGAAAGGGGGCATGGCACAGCAGCTCATTTGCATTCATGTAGACGCACGAAAACACCGTGTTTTTGTTTCCACCCCAAAATGGGGGCATTGCCAGCATGGTATAATAAATGATCTGTGAGATATTTTGAGCTGAAACTATACAGACACATTCTGGGGACACCTGAGACTTATATTACATCTTGTAAAAAGGGGCATCATAGGTCTCCTTTAAGATGATCTGCTCCAGTACTCTTCCTCCTGCAAAGGTGCCATGATTTAAGTTTTTTTTTGGTGACACATCTTGATGTAAATGTCAGAGATCTATCGTCTCATATCCATCATTTGATCTCAAACCCTTGCCGTTTTACAGAAATTTGTTGGCTTTCATCCTTTGGGACAATACCACTTTTGGCTGCAAATCTTCTGGGATATGTCTCTATCAGATTTGGACATTCTTCCTGACAAAATTGCTCACGATCTGTCAGATTGGACGGAGACACATGGTGAAAAGTAATTTTCAAATCTTGTCAAAAATTATCAGGTGTCTTTGCTGCAAACTGACATGCAGTCGTGATACATCCACCCATTCATTCATATATTTGACCGCTCTATCTCATCACTAAACTGCAATATCTGCCACAACCACTGGAGGCCGCAATTTCTTGAAACTCTGGTTGAACCATTATTTGTTTTCTACTCTTTGTCAAAGATATTAGTATAATAAAGGGCGGAATATTATACATCACAATAAGGGAGTGTATTACACGTGCCTATAAACTAGCCATCTGAGAGACAATCATGCTATCTTATCATACATATTTTGTTGTTGTTGTTGTTTTAAACCAAAGTAGGCAGAGGTTTCACTACCATGCATACTGTAGGTCTAGATCTACATTAGCACTAGTTATTGAAAACACAGGGACACACGTTGGAAAGAACTAAAATCAGATTTGAGGATCAGTATATATTGTAGCCTGATATATGAAAGAGAACCTCCATATGGCTTGTTCTGAGTCTGCAGGAGCAAAGAAACAAATCATTATGATTAACATCGCTGAGAGCATCTCTGACATGAAATGCATGGATGTGACGTGGGTTGGACATAAAGGAGCGCATCGTCTGACGTCACTGGCGGATCTACGACACACTGCTCTGCTCTCTGCTCCTCCACTGCGCTGTTGCTGATGCGGCGCTCCGAGTCACAATGAGGCGGAAGCTCAAGTTATTTGAGAGAATGTTCTCTCCGGTCACATATTACAGCATCGAGCAGGAACCTCGGCGTGTCCCACACTGTGTGGAGATGTTGGGGAAGCGAGGAGTGAAAGCGGACTTCGGAGCAGGTCAGAACCAATCGGACCAGAACGGATGCTGAAGTTGCCTGGCTTTCTATTAGTCTGCTTCCAGCAGAAACCGGGCTCGAAGTCTCGTGCAGATTTATGCCTTTTCAAAAATTAATAATAATATTGTACAGAGAAACCACAGTGATAAATCATGGCAGTGCCTAATATGGTTTTTTCGGACGTTGAAACTTTCCTGGATAACCACCCCGAATTGTTTGAGGACTATCTGAACAGAAAAGGGAAACCCAGCATTGTAGAAAAATGGCTCAAAAGCCACCAAGCAAATAAAAACCCCACGAATTCCACCACGGAAGCGGAGAAATCCCATGTGTGTAAGGACAGCTGGGCGAGTAAGGGAGACGGGCTGCAGCGGAGAGCATCACAGAAAGAACTGCGCAAAACTTTCGCTCGCTCCAAAGCCGTCAGCGCGAACAGGACGTACGACGAGCACGTGAACTCCCGAGCTCAGGAGCCACTGACCAGCATGCGGAGACGCGCTTTACTAAGGAAAGCCAGCTCCTTACCCCCAACTACAGCACACATCCTGTCCGCGCTGCTCGAGTCGCGCGTCAACATCCCACAGTACCCTTCCACCGCCGTGGACTTCAAATATTACCTCAAAGAGCACAACGAGCGCGAGTTCTTCCTGGAGCTGGTGAAAGACATCTCCAATGACCTGGATTTAACCAGCCTGAGCTACAAGATTTTGGTGTTTGTGTGCATCATGGTGGATGCTGATCGCTGCTCGCTGTTCCTAGTGGAGGGCAGTGCGAATAAAAAGACTCTGGTTTCCAAATTTTTTGACGTTCACGCCGGGACCACCGTCCTGCCATCCCTGAGCAACTCGGATGAAGTCCAGGTTCCGTGGGGGAAAGGGATTATAGGTTATGTTGCCGAGCATGGAGAGACTGTTAATATCCCCGACGCGTATCAGGTGCGAAAGAGTGACACCTCATGAAAACATGGATCTCGAGAGATTATAGACCATTACTTTGCTTGGCAAAGATGTCAAGTGTTTTCTTTTCAGTCATGTAGCATTACCAAAAGCTGATCATTAACTACCTTCATGAGATCTGTAAAATAATGAGCTGGCCGAGGCTATCGATTGCTGAATTGATGAACTTACCTAAAAAATGCACTCTCTCCATTTCTCCCTTATATGATCTTTCGCACACTTGGACTACAATTAATTGGGCTGTCAATCTCCACAGTCTTTCACTAACAAGGGAGTTTTTCCAAACAGTCTCAAACGAAATACTTTCTTAAAGAGTTGAGAGGTTCTAGTGAGCTTTAAGTAGGCTAATAAAAAAATAAATAAATCTTGACTATGAAACAGGCAACAGATGGTCATCTCAAACAGGTGAAGTTGGGAAAGCCTTTAGATGTGGGAGTCAGTATATTTATAAGACAGCTTCAAAAATAACTTCCGAATCGTAACAAAACATCACTTTTAACAACCATTCATATCAGATGTGAATGAAATAACTTGAGAAATATAGTCATCTGTGCCTGTAGTTATCATTCGTTGGACTGTCTTTGACACAAATTGCATAGAGGTCCTGAAAAACAGTGTGTTGTTTAACGAGTATTTCATCCACAAGCAGTAATCCTCAACAAGAGATACATTTTATTAGATTTACTAGAATCACCATTGGGGGAAACTCAAAAGATGAACGAAAAGTATCCCAACAGTGAGTGATAGGCTTAATTCAGTTTTTGAATGTTCAAATTTCTCAGCTTTCTTGTCATTAATACAACAAATAGTGAAAGAACAAATAGATTAGTTTATATCCTAATCTAAAGAAGCATGGCTTTGTCAAGACTGACCGAAAACAATTTCTTAATGACATATTTGGTCATTTTGGACATCTTGAAATAATTAAATGATAAACATCTGTACATGATTTGAATTAACTTTATGCTTAATATGTCTTTATGTACTGAGTATATGCATAATAAATATATACAAAATATTAGTCATGACAATTAACCTTATGGAAAAAAAGTGAAAGTGTATGTAATTTTTCCTACCTTAAGATTTGTGGGGTCAGCTTCATGTTTGATAGCAGGCACACACGCTTATATTATATATTGTCACATGATTTAAGTCATGTTAGTTTTATCAAACAATTTCAGAAGGCTTAGTAAGACCAAAAAAATCCTGCTATGTGAAACTGTCCCACTTTACCCAATGTCCCAATATACCTGAATTCACCCTATATGCCGCAAAACCTCAAGCTACCATATCATTTACTGTAACCCCTGAACCTCTCAGGATCTGTTTGGTGGATCCAGAGTCATTGAGGGGTTCATAGTACCTACTGAATCATTGTTAATATTATAATTGAATAATAAGTCGAAATGCTTGTATAACAAAGTATTATGCTGTAATGTTTTCTGCCTCCGTAGGACCATCGTTTCAGTGATGAGATTGATAAGTTGACAGGTTATAAGACCAAGTCACTGCTGTGCATGCCCATCCGGAGCAGTGATGGCGAGATCATAGGAGTGGCACAGGCCATCAACAAGAGTCCTAGCGGCGCACTGTTCACTGAGGATGATGAGAAGGTAACATATTTTCACATGCTAATATTCCGACCTCTGGTCACCTGTATTGTTTTAGTAAACTAGACATATTTATGATGTTACATTGCTGTGGAGAAGCAGTGGTGAACATACCAATATGACCAAATTCCAAAATTTATTGGATGAGTCTATTAGGATTTATGTAATTTGTTTCAAAGGCCAGCACTGTTCTTAGATTTCAGTTCCGATCCTTTGTGGTGATCAGTAACTGTGGTACTGAAGTGGGAATTCATGGCATGGCCTGTGAAGGATTGTTGTTGGTAATGTTGACAGAATGTTGTTCCTCTACCTGCCGTTATTGTCAAGCTCTGACTATGGAGCATGTAGTCTGGAGAGACTGTTTGCATTGCAGTGGAGGGGCCTAACCTGTGCCTGGCCTCGCATGTGCTGTAGGTACTAGGAAGGAGCTAGGTGCACACATATTAGTGTCTATGGCCCTGGCAGTTGACTGAAGGGCTCCTGGTGGTCTTTGATGTTCATGAATTGCCATCCAGTTATACTATAATGATAGGTTCCACTCATTGTATATTGGGCCTTGCTTTGTATATCATGTGCATGTGCATGGCTGCTGAAGTTACACACAGTGACATTATGTCTGGATTTGAGTTGATGGCATTGTTCATTCTTCTTTAAGGATTCATCCATTGCAAACCCTCAATGAATTCAATTTGGTTGTCTTTTTTGGCCAAGTGTGGGTGGGTGGGTGGTTGATCAGCCTGTCAATGCTCAGACCATATGCCGCACACTGCATCAAATCGGTCTGCATGGCTGTCATCCCAGAAGGAAGCCTCTTCTAAAGATGATGCACAAGAAAGCCCGCAAACAGTTTGCTGAAGACAAGCAGACTAAGGACATGGATGATGGAACCATGGAACCATGTCCTGTGGTCTGATGAGACCAAGATAAACTTATTTCTTTCCGATGGTTTTAGACAAGTGTGTCTTACTTACAGTCAAGCATGGTGGTGGGAGTGTCATGGTCTGGGGCTGCATGAATGCTGCTGGCACTGGGGAGCTACAGTTCATTGAGGGAACCATGAATGCCAACATGTACTGTTATATACTGAAGCAGAGTATGATCCCCTCCCTTCGGAGATTGGACCGCAGGGCAGTTATTCCAGCATGATAACGACCTCAAACACACCTCCAAGACAACCACTGCCTTGCTAAAGAACTGAGGGTGAAGGTGATGAACTAAACCCAATTGAGCATCTGTGGGACATCCTTAAACGGAAGGTGGAGGAGCACAAGATCTCTAACATCCACCAGCTCCGTGATGTCGTCATGGGTAACATGAGTGGAAGAGGACTCCAGTGGCAACCTGTGAAGCTCTGGTGAACTCCATGCCCAAGAGGGTTAAGGCAGTGCTGGAAAATAATGGTGGCCACACAAAATATTGACACTTTGGGCCCAATTTGGACATTTTCACTTAGGGGTGTACTCACTTTTGTTGCCTGCAGTTTAGACATTAATGGCTGTGTGTTGAGTTATTTTGAGGGGACAACAAATTTACACTGTTATACAAGCTGTACACTCACTACTTTACATTGTAGCAAAATGTAATTTCTTCAGTGTTGTCACATTAAAAAATACAGTGGCAAGAAAAAGTTTGTGAACCCTTTGGAATTTCATGGTTTTCTGAATAAATTTGTCATAAAATGTGATCTGATCTTCATCTAAGTCAGGGGAATTGACAAATATAATGTGCCTAAAAGAATAACACAAAAAAAATCTGATCTTTCATGTCTATTGAACACACTCATTTAACATTCAAAATGGCAGTGGAAAAAGTAAGTGAACCCTTAGAATTAATAACTGGTTGACCACCCTTGGAAGCAATAACCTCAACCAGGCGCTTCCTGTAGCTGTGGATCAGACCTGCACATCGTTCAGGAGGAATTTTAGCCCATTCTTCCTGGCAGAACTGCTTTAGCTTGGTCATATTCTTTGGACGTCTCATGTGTATGGCTTTCTTCAAGTCATTCCATAGCATCTGTATTGGGTTGAGGTCTGGGCTCTGACTTGGTCACTCCAAAAGGCGGATTTTGTTTTTCTGAAGCCATTCTGTTGTGGACTTGCTCCGGTGTTTTGGGTAGTTGTCCTGTTGCATCACCCAACTTCTACAGTTTCAACTGACGTACAGACATTCTCACATTATTCTGAAGAATTGTCTGATGTACTTGGGAATTGATCTTCCCCTCAATGATTGCAAGCTAGCCAGGCCCTGATACAGCAAAGCAGGCCCAAATCAATGAGTTTCCTCCACCATACTTTACGGTTGGGATGATGTTTTCATGATGACATGCCGTGCCCTTTCTACGCCAGATGTAGGGCTGTGTGGTTTTCCCAAATAGTTCAATCTTAGTTTCATCAGTCCACAAAACATTTTGCCAATAGTGCAGAGTGTCAATGTGCCCTTTTGCAAACTTCAGGCGTGCAGCAATGTTCTTTTTAGTAAGCAGTGGCTTCCTTTGTGGTGTCCTGCCGTAGATACCCTGCTTATTCAATGTTTTGTGTATTGTAGGCTCTTGAACAGAGTTGTTAGCCAGTTCCAATGATGCCTTCAAATCTTTGGCTGTCATTCGGGGTTGTTTCTTTACCTCATTGATGAGTCTTTGATGTGCTCTTGGTGTCATTTTGACTAGGTGCCCACTTCTTGGTAGAGTAGCAACAGTCCCAAAGTGTCTCCATTTGTAGTATGTTTGCCTAATTGTAGACTGGTGAATTTCTAAAGTCTTTGAAATCACTTTGTGATCCTTGTCAGCTTTATGTAAATCAACTATTCTTGATCGTACAGTGAGGGAAAAAAGTATTTGATCCCCTGTTGATTTTGTACGTTTGCCCACTGACAAAGAAATGATCAGTCTATAAATTTTATGGTAGATTTATTTGAACAGTGAGAGACAGAATAACAACAAAAAAATCCAGAATCCAGAGATTCGTTGACAACGATTTTCATAATAGATTATTATCGATTTTATCGATTAGTTGTTGCAGCTGTAATCTAGTTCTTAATGTATTTTGTTCTAAGAAATGATAAACACAATATTTTGTTATAGACTATGCAAAATGAGGTTCCTTATAAGCATGTGTTGAATCCATGATCACTTTCTTATTTCATATTACTAGATGTTATCTAGTAGATGTTACTGCTATATCCAATGAAATTTTTGAGGAATCCACCAATCAAAATAGCGAATATACACTTACTCCTCCCCATGTGTATCCCCACCCCAAGCTCCAGGATGCAGTGAAGCAATCTGCTAACTTCCACAGCCTGAGTTTAACTTTCCTTTCAATCCTCTTTCCAAAGCCTGTCTAAAGAAACTCAATCTGGAACGTTGAATTAGCTAGATGTGCAGCTGGATCAAATGTCTGCACTCAAAGCAGTGCTTTGTAAGCAACATTCCAACAAGATATTGCAAACTTCTAATGTTGGCTTTGTCTAGCATACAGAATAATTCACAAATCTTTAATGTGAAAAAACTCCTTGCAGAGTATTTTTCACATTGAATACATAATTAATATAGTTAATATAGCCAGACTATCTTGAATTTTTTAGTGGCTAATTACAGAGTTTTCAGATGGACTTTTCATGTTAGTATATTCGCGCAGTGTGTGTTTTCACATTCCCATACCCCCAGAGCACAAACGG
The DNA here is from genome assembly GCA_012411365.1 of Ameiurus melas. NCBI lineage: Eukaryota > Metazoa > Chordata > Actinopteri > Siluriformes > Ictaluridae > Ameiurus > Ameiurus melas. The sequence continues at coordinate 22,378,369 of CM022758.1, read as the reverse complement.
TTTTGCGGGTTCCCTTCCAGGGACAAAATACTTCAATTCAAAGTTCTTCCCATTGGAGTCGTTCTAATGCCATGGACATTCTCAAGAATTTAATCAGCCTTGTTACCTCTGATGGCCATTGGATACTGCCATCCTTCTTCTAAAACTGTATACTGTAATCCGGAGTCACACAGAACTAGGTTCCCTTTTTGAGTCTGGTTCCTGGTTTTTTCTCTTTCTTCTTCATGCTGTCTCAGTGTGTTTTTCCTTACCAATGTTAATATCAATTTCAAAGTCAATGTCAGGTTGTTATACATATGTACACACACATACATACACACACATATACACACACAGGTGCATCTAGAAAAAAAAATATTGTGGAAAATATTATTTTTCCGTAATTTAATTAAAAGTTGATCTTTCATATTTATTCTAGATTCATTACACATGCAGTGAACTAGTTTTAAGCCTTTTTTTGTTTTAATCTTGATAATTACGGCTTACAGCTCATGGAAATCAAAAATCTAGTGTCTCAAAATATTAGAATAAAGAATTTATAATACAGAAATGCTGACCTGAGAAGAGCTCTAATCAGTTAATTAACTCAAAACACCTGCAAAGGTTTCCTGAGCCTTTAATCTTGTTACGAGATGTGACGTGAAGGGAAGGAGGCTGGATACAGTCGCAGTGGAATGGTGCCTTTTATTTACAATGACGAATGCAACACAAAACACGATAAACAAGCTCCTCAGCTAACTATGCTCACTTGGCTACGGCTAGTGCTAAGGCTAGGGCTAAGGCATAAACATAAACTGAAACGGCGATTCCTGATAGTCGCCCTTTAGCTTCACTTGGCATACATTCCGTCATACACACACGTCAATATGTCCATCAGAGGATCAATCAGACAGTCAGTTGAACCGCGGCTCACGGTATATATAGCTCTGTTATTAGCCCGCAACCGCTAACAGCTGTGCGCACTAAAATTAACATACTTTTCAGAGCTATAAGCCGTAATCATCAAGATTCAAAACAAAAAAAGCTTGAAATATTTAACTTTTCCACGATATGAAAATTTCTTGAGATTTTTGAGGTATGTGTGTGTGTGTGTGTATATACACTGTGTACATATACTATATATATATATATATATATATATATATATATATACACATATATATATATATATATATATATATATATATATATATATATATATATATATATATATATCATATATATATATAAAAAAAAAAAAATATATATATATATATATATCATATATATAAAAATAGTGTAAGAAATAATCATGAGGAAGTCAAAGATCTCAAAGAAGAATAACTTTATACCAGCATGGTAGTGACAAAGTACATGAAGCACTTCGGGTTCATCGGAGTCAAAGTTAACTCAAAGTGAGTCAGATGTGAAACTTCATTTATGTAATGTAAATGCGGTTTCACCTTAAATGTGAATTACAGATTGTCTTTTTTGTGATCAGGTTCCGTTCTCACAGTACTGATGTCGTTACAGGTGTGAAAAGGTGTAAAAAATAGTGAAAAGATTGTAAAGACACATGACTTTCTGAATGATAACTATGGCCACATACCCATTTGTGCAGGGACAGTACTTGATATCCCACTGCCACTCCCATGCTATACCTGATTGAATGTCACTTTAAGTGGTATTATACACATATTGCAGAGACTGAAGGGAATTGTGCCTTTGAGAATTCTGCCTTTTTGGGGAACAAGCTTATCCTAACACATTTTGGGGTGCATTCTTCTGTGATGCAGTCTGTAATTTCTTACAATACTGTAACAGTCATAACAAATTGAAACAATTTCTATAGCTGGTTAAATGCCAAGGAAAAGAAATAGGTTTTTAACTTGGATTTGAAAATAGTTAAGGTAGGCAGACTATTCCAAAGTTTAGGGCCAGCCACAGTGAAAGTGCGATCAACCCTAAGCTTCAATCTAGATCTAGGAACCGTTATTAGCACTTGATCACATGACCTGAGAGTTCTAGAAGGCGTTATGAACAGATAGAAGCTCCGTAAGGTATGAAAGAGCTAGATTGTTAAGAAATTTGTAGACTTGTAGGAATGTGTTCATCGTTCTGTGTACCCATCCGGAGTCAGGCAACATTCTGGACTAACTGTAAATGGGCCTGTTGCTTCTGGTTTGTTCATTAGGGACCATATTTGCCCCCTTAAGATTAAAATCTGCTTCTGCCACCTTTAGCAGGAATAACTGTAACCAAATGCTTCCGATAACTGGAGATCAGACTTTCACAATGCTGTGGTTTAATTTTGGTCCACTCTTCTTTGCAGAACTGCTTTAGTTCAGCTACATTTGAGGGTGTTCAAGCATGAACTTCCCATTAAAGGTCCTGCCACAGCATTTTAAGTCAGGACTTTGACTAGGCCACACCAAAACATTAATTTTGCTTAGGAGTAAGGTGGACTTACTCCTATGCTTTGGGTCATTGTCTTGCTGAATAATCCTGCATAGTACTTTGCGATTGAGTTTCAAGTTACAAACTGAAGACCGGACATTCTCTTTAGGATTTTCGGGTAGAGGGCAAAAATCATGTTTCCCCTCAATTATTAAACATTGCCCAGGCCCTGAAGCAGCAAAGCATGCCCACACCATCACACTGGCCCCACCATGTTTGACTGTAGGTATGAAGTTTGTTTTATTGAATTCTGTGTTTGGATTACACCAGATGAAACGGGACCCCTGTCTTCCAAACCCATGTCTTCTTCAACTCAACAGACCATAGAACATTCTCCATAAAGGTTTGAGGATCATCAAGGTGTGTTTTGGCAAAATTCAAACAAGCCTTCTGAATGTTGTTCTGGTTTAGCAGTGGTTTTCACCTCGCCACACTTCCATGGATGCCGTTTTTGCCCAGTGTCTTTCTGATAGTGGACTCATGAACAGTGACCTTTATTGTTGTAAGAGAGGCCTGTAGGTCCTTTGGTCTTTGGGTTGTCATTGGGTCAATGTTGTCATTGGGTCTTTTGTGACTTCCTGGATGAGTAGTTGCTGTGCTCTTGAAGGAATTTTGGAAGGTTGGCTACTTCTGGGAAGGTTTACTACTGTGCCAGAGTCCCAGAGCCTTTGACATAGCTTTGTAACCCTTCCTAGACTGATGTATTTCTATCACCTTCTTCCTCACCTTCTTTCAATTTTGGCATATTGCGCCAGTGTGTTACTGAGTAAGATCTTTTAACCAACTTCATGCTGTTGAAAAAGTTCTATTTAAGTGTTGATTTGATTGAACAGGGTTTGCAGTAATCAGGCCTGGTTGCGTCTAGTCCAGCTGAATCACATTATGAATGCAGTTTCATAGATTTGGGGAATTAGTATCTACGGGGGCAAATATATTTTCACACAGGCCCAGTTGGTATTGGATAACTTTTTTACTTCAATAAATAACATTATCATTTAAAAACTGTATTTTGTGTTTGGTCAGGTTGCCTTAGATTTTGCCTTAGATTTTGTATAACTATTTAGTATAAACTATAAGACTTTCACAAAAGCAGAGGAAATCAGGATGGGGCAAATACTTTTCACAGTACTTTATGTTGCTTAATTTGAATACCATTCCTAATCGTGCATCTAGATCTGGCATAGCCTATTTATTCTACTAATTGCACATCATTTTCATATCTTAAAGAGATTCAATCATATAGTAATTATAAATTATTAACATACTTTTCAGAAGGTCAGCGTTTCTGTATTATAAATTCTTTAAAATACAGAAATGTCGTTAGCTGTAATCATCAATATTAAAACAAAACAAGGCTTGAATATTTCACTTTATGTGTAATGAATCTAAAACATATGAAATTTCCACTTTTTTATTAAATTAAGGTAAAAAATGAACTGTTCCACGATATTAAAATTTTTTGAGATGTATTTTGTATTTTATTGAGCATATACCTCTATACCTGTATCTTATTGAGCATTGCATTTTACATTCCTGAAAGTGCCGCTGGGTTAAAATTCCAAAAGCAGTGCGTCACTCTTCAGTGATTTACTACAAGTGTTTAAGTAAATATAACAAATATCAGAGTAGATAAAACAAGCAACAATGATTTGATTTATTTTAAATTTTTTAAAAATGAATTATTCAGCCCTACGTTTGATTAGTATGATTCATAACCCTCTCATGCAGAACACTGTCTTGCTCTGTGTTGGGCAATACTAGCTATTGAATGCATTAAATCAAATAAACACTTAAGGCAGTGGTAAGCAGAATCAGAGAGCCTATGCTGTTGTTGCTGCAATAAGACCTGTGAGGTAATTAGATATTAATTGTACCGTAGGCACTTTGAATGGACAAGGACTGTATTTCTAACCAGCTCAAAGATGCTTAGACGGACAGATCTATCTTGTTAAGTTACAGAGGCAAGAGATAGAGAGGAAGAAAGACAGTCTGAGACAGGGGGTAACTACGGAATGAAAATGTACTCTTGAATGTTCATGTGATGTTTATAGTTATATAACTTAATCTATAATTTATACGGTCTGACACATGCAGAGTTCAAATAACTGGTCATGCGTAATAAAATCAGGTTACTATTCTGTTATGCCCCTCCCCCCCATTGTTTCTCTCTCTCTCTCTCTCTCACACACACACACACACACACACACACACACCTACCCCATCATTTTCAGAAACCTTGCTCTCTTGTCTCTAATTGCCTTATAGAAATGCTGTGAGGGAAAGATCATTCCCAGGAACAACCAGAGTAAGGAGACAATCATGAGTGCAGATTGAGAAAAAGAAGAGATTTGGTTTGTGGAGGGAAGAGTTAATAGTGAACAAAGAAATTGAGCTATGGTCAATGGAGTGTAAATTACAAAGACTGAGGAAGCAATTGTAATTGAGAGTTGATTTGAGAGTGAGCAGGGACCAGTGACCCTGGTGGTTATCTGGGGTCCATAGAAATCTATGCAGTTACCACCAGGTCCATCTTACCAAGGTCCATCTGCATGCTGCCAAGTATCTCCTAGATCGGGGACACCATTTCTGGGTGTAGACACCACTCTCCTGAGCGTGCTTGCTGTCCGGTGGCAGCACATTCCTCTCTAGCCAGCAAGGAAAGCGATAGTAGTAACTATCTCTCTTTAATAGGGCACCACTCCCAGGCAGACTCCTACTGTTAGAAAAGCTCTGCATCTATTAAGAGGTTGTTTCCCAACACATGGAGATCAAGGCATGTCTCTTTGTTTGGGGTCCAGCCACTTCTGAAGGGCTTCTAGGTCCAGCAACCCTAGGGGTCCTCTACTGCCACAGCTACTGGCAACAATACCAGCATTCTCAACAAAAGTGTATAACGCACTAGTCAACTTGAATCATGGTCGAAACAGCCATCTGAGCATGGCGTGTTGGGATCTGGTGTCAAAGAGCAGTCAGCACAAGGGATGTACAAATCAAACAATGATTCTTTAACCATTTGTTCAGAGGGCAAAATATGGTATATGTACTGTTTAAAAAAAAAACTAATTACATTTAAGTCTTACTGTCCTGAAATGTAAGCACTGCACACCAATGACTACACACTTAACTGAAAGGACAGATATGTACCAAAATTTATCATAGTTTAAAAATTAATTTCACTAAACAAACAAAATAAAATATCATATATCTATTGTTTCTATCTATCTGCTGTATTTTATTGTTGCCTTGTTGGAACATGATTTTATTTTTTTTTATAAAAATATTTGGTTTGTCTGGCAGGCCGTTAAAAATCCTGAGGTGACACATCTGTTCGGTTATTGAGTGTTCCACAGCAAAGCTCAAATTTCATATGTGGATAGACAATTTATTTTATTTTTTCCTTTATCCTTTTTTTCCTCTTGAATGATGGTAGAAGGTGCAGTGCTTTTTCATTGATGACATGGATTACAGGATAGTTCTCACACAGTATGCAAAGCTATAATACGCTTCTCAGAACAACTACCAAAACCTATATAAAGTTAGTTTAACTAGTCATCAGATACCCAGTATTATCTAGCAAGAATGTATGAGGAACCCAATTTAATAGTAGCTGAATTTACAACATGCGAGATAGTGGGGTAATGTCTCCAATACATTAGGAATGTGGTTGAGAGAATCACAGGTTTACTCGTGTGCATATTCTCATGATTGCAACTGTGCATGTGTTTGTGGGGTCTGGCATCGAATGCCCTGTCATAAACATGCTAATGATTAATGACCTAATAAGTCAATTAATCAACAAAGTCAGTATCACCATCAATAAAGTGGTAATAAAGTGGTATTCAAAAGATTGTAAACCCTTTAGAATATTCTGTATATCTGCATAAATATAATCTAAAACATCATTAGATTTTCACTCTAGTCCTACTAGAAGTAGATAAAGAGAACCCAAATGAGACAAAAATATTATACTTGGCCATTTACTTATTGAGGAAAATGATCCAATATTACATATTTGTCATTGGCAAAAGTATGAAAGGTGAAATTAGAGTCAGATGTTTTCAATCAATGAGATGACAATCAGGTGTGAATGAGCACCCTGTTTTATTTAAAGAACAGATCTATCACAGTCTGATCTTCACAACACATATTTGTGGAAATGTATCATGGCATGAACAAAGGAGATTACTGAGGACCTCAAAAAAGAGTTGTTGAGGCTGGAAAAGGTTACAAAACCATCTCTAAAGAGTTTTTGACTCCTCCAATCCACAGTTAGACAGATTATGTACAAATGGAAGAAATTCTAGACCATTGTTACCCTCCCCAGGAGTGGGGACCAACAAAGATCACTCCAAGGGCAAGACGTGTAATATTTTGCAAGGTCACAAAGAAGCCAGGGTTACTTCTAAGCAACTAAAGGCTTCTCACATTGGCTAATGTTCATGAGTCCACCATCAGGAGAACACTGAACAACAATGGTGTGCATGGCAGGGTTGCAAGGAGAAAGAAACTGCTCTCCAAAAAGAACATTGCTGAACGTCTGAAGTTTGCTAAAGATCATGTGGCCAAGCCAGAATGCTATTGGAAAAATGTTTTGTGGATGAATGAGACCAAAATAGAATTTTTGGTTTCAATGAGAAGGGTTATGTTTAGAGAAAGGAAAACAGTATATTCCAGCATAAGAACCTTATCCCATCTGTGAAACATGCTGGTGGTAGTATCATGGTTTGGGCCAGGACGACTTGCCATCATTGATGGAACAATAAATTCTGAATTACACCAGCGAATTCTGCAGGAAAATGCCAGGACATCTATCCTTGAACTGAATCTCAAGAGAATGTGGGTCATACAGCAAAACAAGGATCTTAAGCTGACAAATCATTCTACCAAAGAATGGTTAAAGAAGAATAAAGTTAATGTTTTGGAAAGTCAATGTCCTGACCTTAATTCTATAGAAATGTTGTGGAAGGACCTGAAGCAATCAGTTTATTAAGGAAACTTCCCAGAGTTGAAGCTGTTCTGTACTGAGGAACGGGCAAAAATTCCTCTAAGCCGATGTGCAGGACTGCTCAAGAGTTTATAAAAACATTTAGTTGCAGTTTTTGCTGCACAAGGGAGTCACACCAGATACTGAAAGCAAAGGCTCGCATACTTTTGCCACTCACAGATATGTAATATTGGATAATTTTTCTCAATAAATAAATGAGCAAATATAATATTTATGTCTCATTTGTTTCATATGATTCTCTTTATCAAATTTTTGGACTACTGATGATTTCTTAGATCATATTTATGTAGAAATATAGAAAATTCTAAAGGGTTCACAAACCTTTTGAATTACTTTAGCACCACTGTATATAGGTACTTGCACTCACTGTGCTGGGCAACATGCACAATATTTTAAAAGATAAGATTATCCTTTTTATCTGTGGATGCACTGGAGCAGGACGATTATGAATGACAAGCTGTGGTTTCTCCACAGAATGGTATAATCCAGACCAGGCAGCAAATCAGTGTCTTAGCCTGTATTTAAAAGTATATGCATGTGTATTGAGCTTAGTCTCACAACATCTCTCAGGCAGAGCTTAGTGACACTGCTGACGCACCGCTCCGATGTGGTATTTTATGTGCTTTTCAGTGTGCATTAGCATCACATTAATGCTTGCACTGCTCGCCACTGGATTAATGACGAAACTTTGTGTCTGTATTTGTGTGTGTGTGTGTGTGTGTATATATATATATATATATATATATATATATATATAATGGTTGTCCAAATGACGACACACACACACACACACACGCACACACTTTTGTGCACTTGTGTCGGCAGTCATTAGCAAACATTCAGCTGTGTCAGTATGTAGAAAAGGAATCACTCAAACTACTGTAGATACCCCCTACAATGGATGGCTCAGACATTTTTATTAATAAACTAAGGTGCTTATTTCTCTAGGTCTATTATTAGCTGACACTATACTCTGAATTACATTAGATAAATTTTTCGGCTGGTGGGATCGGTATTATGACCTTTATTTTTGGCAAATTCATACACAGTCACATTCTCATTGTTCTTCTATTAGTAGGTGTATAGGTTATTGTTCTCTTATGCTGTAAGACCTCAATTACGGTAAGAAATATACATCTTAGATGCTGTATTTTTAATCCAATCTAAATTCTTCAGTGTTTCTAAACAGTTTTATGAATATGAGAATACAAGAGAAATGTCACAACTCGTGACGGAGCGGATGAAGGAAGGAGGTAAGCGTACTTAAGAACGAGTGTAGTTTATTTACAAGATGCAGGCAGACAAATCCAAAACGTAATCCAAAGGCGTAGTCAGAAAACAAGCGAAGGTCAGGCGAACGGCAAACAGGCATAAACTTGGGGCAAGGCAGATATCAACAACGTGGCACGGAAAACAGGGTCGAGAAACAAACATAAGCATAAACATGAACGTGAGCTATGACAATGATCTGGGAGCGGATAACCCAGCGTGAACTATAACTAACAAGGAACGTGATACTATGTTTAATTAACCGTATATATAGTATATAAGCCGGCATCAATTAACTTAAACAGCTTGCAGCTGGAAGTAATACAGACACTCGCGGGGATCCAACCTATGACAGACATGGGGCGGGGTCATGACGAACATAAACAAAACACACGTGCCCTCCCAGCCAGTGACAGAAACAAAAACAAAAGCACATGTTAAAGTGTCACAACAGATGTGCACGCGCTCGCGCAACTGCGCGCGAGCATGCTGCTTCAAGGGGCAACGGTGACAAGAAAAGTGTTTCTTTTCCCATTTGTTAATTTTCTTTTGTTAAATTTCATTCATTCATTCATTCATTCATTCAGTAACCATGTTTAAATCTGGATTGGACTCCATCCAACAATAACAGATATTTAATTATTATGCAAAATTCATAGATATTAATGTAAAATCTTCAGATATAGATATATATTTAACAGACCCAGAGGGTTTCCTCCAACCTCACACAAATATGGATTAGCTACTCTAAACCGCCCCTTTGTGGATTGAGACTGTGTCATGGTGAAGGGGCTTGTCTCATGGGGCGGGGTCATGACGAACATAAACAAAACACACGTGCCCTCCCAGCCAGTGACAGAAACAAAAACAAAAGCATATGTCAAAGTGTCACAACAGATGTGCACGCGCTCGCGCAACTGCGCGCGAGCGTGCTGCTTCGAGGGGGAACCGTGACAGAGTCCCCCCCCAAAGGCAATCCTCCCGGAGTGCCATGAAACATCCCATATCACTGGCGGCCCCGGGCCCCTGGGCTGAATGTCCCAAGCAGAGCCAGGAAACCGCATGATGTTTCTGGCGAAGTAGGGACGCGGAGCGAAGTTCACCGCGAGGCTCAAGGGGGAAGCGAGGTTCTCCGCGAGGCTCCAGGGGGGAGCGAGGTTCTCCGTGAAGCTCCAGGGGGGAGCGAGGTTCCCCGCGAGGCCAGGGGAAGGAGCGAAGTTCTCCGGGAGGCTCAAGGGAGGAACGATGCCCTCCGCTGAGCCCAGGGGTGGAGCGATGTCCTCTGTGGAGCAGGAAGGGGGAGCGACACAAGGAGCGACGTTTTCCGTGGAGCATGGAGGCAGAGCGACGTCCCCAGTGAAGCAGGATGGCGGAGCGACGACCTCAGCCGAGCAGGAAGGCCGAGCGACGACCTCAGCCGAGCAGGAAGGCAGAACGACTTCCACAGCCGAGCAGGAAGGCCAAGCGACGTCCACAGCAGAGCAGGAAGGCCGAGCCACGTCCGCAGCAGAGCAGGAAGGCCGAGCCACGTCCGCAGCAGAGCAGGAAGGCCGAGCCACGTGCGCAGCAGAGCAGGAAGGCCGAGCCACGTCCGCAGCAGAGCAGGAAGGCTGTGAGCTTGAGACTGTGTCTGGACTTGGGCGTCGTGAGCTTGAGACTGAGCCTGGACTTGGACGTCATGAGCTTGAGACTGAGTCTGGACTTGGACGCTGTGAGGTTGAGACTGTGTCTGGACTTAGACTTGTGAGCTTGAGACTGTGTCTGGACTTGGGCGTCGTGAGCTTGAGACTGAGTCTGAACTTGGACGCTGTGTGCTTGAGACTGAGTCTGGACCTGGACGCTGTGAGCTTGAGACTGTGTCTGGACTTGGTGAAGCTGGGTCTCTGCACTTTTCCTTCTATCCTTCTCCTCCTCCAGAAGCTGCTTTAGTTGGTTTCGTTCGTCCTCTAGTCGACAAAGCCATATGCTCAGAACCCGTTTCCGGAGTGTCTCCTCTTGCAGCAAAACCTGTGTTTCCTGTAGTTGCAACTCCACGGATGAGCATTCTTTAGTAGCTTCGATGCATTTCTTCTCCATTTCAGACAGAGTGCTGCTCAAACTCTCCAACTGCATTCTGCTCATTTTTTCCACCATTTCCTTCTTACTCTGCGTGATTACAACTGGAACCTGAGGCTTGGCTGTGAGCGGAATTTTGTGAATTGGGTCGGCAGACTTGGAGATGAATGGATTCTGCTTAGCAGGATGCACGGTAACTTGGACTTGTGGCTTGGTCTGGACCGGGACATGGACCTGAAGCATGGCAGGGGCTGCAGACATAGCTTGGTGTGGAAACTTGGAGATGAGCGGAACTCGCTTCCCTGGATGAGCGGTGGGAGTCTTGTCCATCTCCTCTGGAGTGCTCATCTGCCCATAATACCTGTGGAATGGGCGCTCCGCCACGTTCACTTCCTCCAGCAACTGATCATAGTTCTGTCCTGGTTCTCCAATCTCCTCCAAAAACACTTCCAAAAACTGCCAAATATCCTCCAGCACCCGGGATTCCTTGGCTGCCACTCGCTGTGCCCATGCGCGAGCTGGGCCAACAAGGCGAGACATGATAAACAGAATAAATCGTCCTTCAGTCGGCTTCGGGTCGCATAAGCTGGAGAAATAATGCTGACAGTCCATCAAAAACTCATCCGGGTAAAAGTAGCCATCATACGGCTCCGGCATGTCCACGGAATACCTCTGTGCGAAGCTCATGGAATCCAAGGCGGGAATCTTGGGCGTGCGGTTTTGGGTTTGGCGTCCTTGCCATTCTCCTGCTACCTCCATGTTTATGGCGGTTAATTTCTGTCACAACTCGTACGGAGCGGAGGGGGAAGGAAGAAGGGGGGAAGGGCATAAGGAAAGTGTAGTTTATTTAAAAAAGGGAGGGAAACAAAACCAAAAACGTAATCCAAAGGTGTGAAAAAAAAAAAAAAAAAAAAAAAGAAAAAAAGTGTGGTTTTAAAAGGGAGGAAAAAAAACCAAAAAGAACAAAGGTGAAAGAAAGTCAGAAAAAGGTAAGGTCAGGCGAACACGCAAACAGGCATCATGTTGGGGCAAGCAATACACCGAAAAAAAAAAAAAAAAAAAAAAAAAAAAAAAACAATTATCAGACAGTGTGAAGGTGTGAGGTGATGACGAACATAAACAAAACACACGTGCTCTCCCAGCCAGTGACAGAAACAAAAACAAAAGCACATGTTAAAGTGTCACAACAGATGTGCACGCACTCGCGCAACTGCGCGCGAGTGTGCTGCTTCAAGGGGGAACCGTGACAAGAAAAGTGTTTCTTTTCCCATTTGTTAATTTTCTTTTGTTAAATTTCATTCATTCATTCATTCATTCATTCAGTAACCATGTTTAAATCTGGATTGGACTCCATCCAACAATAACAGATATTTAATTATTATGCAAAATTCATAGATATTGATGTAAAATCTTCAGATATAGATATATATTTAACAGACCCAGAGGGTTTCCTCCAACCTCACACAAATATGGATTAGCTACTCTAAACTGCCCCTTTGTGGATTGAGACTGTGTCATGGTGAAGGGGCTTGTGTCCTTCACTGAACCTAAGGGCTATGTTAGTGGACGCTTGATGCTACCAGTAGAGCCATCCTTGGTGAACAGCTCTGAGGGGAATGAACAAGAGTGAAAAGGATTATTCTGGCTGTGTGTGCATGTCACTCATAGCCATGAATAGCAAAATAACACTCAAAATTCTAATAAACAATTTTGAAATGAGTCATTTGATGTTAAAATGGGTCTGGAGCTGCTACATTTATCTCTCAAAGAGTGAAAATAAGCATGAGACACAGTGCATTTGTGAAAATAAAGAAGAACAAAGTTTCACTTAATGTCTGCCCACTCTTCCAAATACACACAAGCAGTCGTGTGTTTTCTGGGGGTGAATTTCAAATGTCTTTCTACACCACTCATAAGGACACTGTGCAGGACATATAATATAATATATATTACATAGAGGGCATTCATATAATATATATTACATAGAGGGCAAACAAAGTGAGTAAGAAGCCATTTGAGATTTTCCTTAACTAGAAGATGCCGTATTTTACTTGGATCATGGGAAGAAATGTACACTATACGGCCAAAGGTGTGTGGACACCTGACCATCATAATATAGACAATTATACAAATAAAAATGTATTTGAAACATGAAATTGCTGTTTAAAATTGCTTAAATTATTTAAATTGCTGGCTTCCTGACAGGAAAATGAGTTTTGAAAAGAGAAACAAACTACACTAGTCTACTACTGAAGGTTTTTGCACTGGTAGAGAAGTTATTCCAGCCTGGATTTGATCAATTAGTGATCTGTACCGTTTTTTGACTCCACCTGTATGCTTCAACTTGGCTCTCATGGTACCTGGGCAAGATCAGTAGTCAAATTCAGCAAAGGTAATAAAGTATGGCATGGCTTGCTTGACTGTGGAAATAGCAATGACATGGAAGATTATGGGTAAGTTGCCAAGCTGTGCCATGCTGCACTGTGTAGTAGAAAAACCTGGATTAGGGTTAATGGGACCCACTCCTGGATGGACAGTCTTAGACAGACTGGATCTATACAATAGAAACAAAAAGACTGAAGCAAAGTGTTTTGTACTTCAGGAGGGGGCGACGAGACTAGGCACAAACTCTGCAAGGAAACTGTAAAGGTAAAAGGGTGTGTCGGATTCAAGGGTGTGTCACATATCTCCACTCCCGTTTATGGTTTATGCACTTATAGCGCTTTTTAAGAACCTTAGCAGTTCTTCAAAGCGCTTTCCACTGTCTCTCATTCAAACATTCACATACACATTCACACACCAATGGCTGCAGAGCTGCCATGTAAGGTGCTAGCTTACCATCGGGAGCTACTTGGGGTTCATTGTCTTGCCCAACGAGACCTCAGCATGTGGAGACGTGGACCGGGAATTGAACCACCAACCCTAAGATTAGTGTACAACCCACTCTACCACCTGAGCCATAGCCGCCGTCCTCAGGTCTGACATCACATTCATAATGTTAAGTAAATTTAACGTGGATGTCGGATTCAAGGGTGTGTCACATATCTCCACTCCCGTTTATGGTTTTCATGGACAGGATATTAAGATGCAGCCACGTTTTAGAGAGGTGTGGGGGATTAGAGGTAACATTCCTGTTATTTTCAGGTGATATTTTCTGCCTCTGAAATTGACCGAAGTACAGCCTCAGAGATTAGGTTCCTTAGCAGAAATGCTGGGCTCGCTTCCCATGATAGGGTGCTTTGCAATCAAGGAGAGCCTAAGAGTAGAACCATTGCTCTTCCAAATCGTGAGAAGCCAGCTGACTAGATGCCCCTGGTCAGCTCCTCCTAGAACTGTATCCAGTATATGAAACTGGACTCAGGAACTGCCCCGTGGTCTCTGTCTTGTGGGATGTGCTGAGCGATTATTAGTCTTACCATTGAGATGTGTTGAGAGATTATATCTCACAATTGGATATATTTATTCAGTACATTTGAAATACATTTGTCCAGTGACCACATTGTAAGGTGACCCCACCCCCACCCCAGCATATTTTTATTTATACAGAACTCCATTATAACGGTTAGTAAAAATAAATAAATAAATAAATAAATAAACATCTCCTGGGACACCATATACATCTTATTTGTTAGACTTTCTGACTGATAAAATTTCCTATATGAGGAAGCTAGAAGTGCTGTCATCTGCAGCTGCAGCTCGCCCTGTGTTTTATATCCTTCTTAATAATACAGCTGTTCATCAGGGCCAAAGAGCGTGTGGGCTTCCTTTATTCTGAATATAAACATTAAAGATAAAGCTATGTCCTGCATTGTTTCTCACACACAAAAACTTAATGATGGCATCATCAATCTTACTGTGGTATGACTAGGTTCCAGACTAAAGTGTTTACTTGTAATATCTGCTTCTCTCACCAGTGTTTAGTTTTTCCAAGTTTTGAAATACTGGAAATAAAGCACAATAAAATCATTTAAGGTAGCACACAGTCTTATTTCATTTGTTGTTTGTGGTGTGATATATACAGTGTGGCAGTGCTCTGATTGTGCCAGCAATCCTGTTATGCAAACCTTTAATAAAATTGCGTCTCAACAGACAGTCACGTGTTCTTTTAAAATGCTAGTAAAGACAGTGAAGTGATTACAATTTTTTTTGCTGTAGCAGTTTGTTGTTGCAACTAAATATCCTGGGATACATTGCATGTTGTAGTAATTTACTATAAAATGTTCAATGCTGCATTTCCCCACACAGTGTATAGTGCATAACCGTAAAAGAATGTAATTTAAAATGCAATTTAAAAATTATTTCAATTTTTAGTGTAGTAAAATCTAGCTTGGATAATTGGAAATTGAAGTCAGTCCATGTCTTTTGTGCTACTATGTTTAAAACGATATTGCCCTTCCTTTTACAAATTATTGTCTTTTCCTGACTCAGTTTGGGTGGCCCTGGACATTTTGGGTGAATATGGCACACAGCCACAGACACAGTTAATGAGACGGAGATGGTCTACTTCTTGCTCACTGGACACTGATTAAGTGTAGACTAAAGTATGCTGTCTATAGGGACTTGCTAATAAAAGGAATTAGTAAGAACAGGCATTAGAGTACATGGATTAAATGCTCAGAATGCTTATTAAAGAAATATAACTGTTATTGGTGTGCACAAGTATCACAGGAGTCTCTAAAAATAAGTCTCATGGAGACATGAGCATGGAATTAACAATCAGCCATCTCATTGTCAGCAATAGACATCTCACTCCAGATGTGCATTTTGGTGATAATCATGTGCCTGTTCAAACTGAAGCATGATGGAGTAGTGCTCTCTCATTTCATTAGGTGCATGGTTGAAATGATAACAAAGCGTTGCTGAGGGAATCTGTCGATAATGCTCCCCTCAGCCAGGGTCACTTCAGTACTTTATTAACCCATCCTTTAGTCCCATGTCAATACAGCTTTCCCCTGGCATACAGACCCACCTGTGACGCAGCCCAAGCTAATGGGTGAGCCGACATAATCCAATTAAACCAAATCAGACTTTTCTTAAAATCCCTGCATATGCAGACAGAAGGATTTATACCTGGCTCCCTCTGGTTCAGCACAGTACTAAACTCGAGATTCTCTCCAAACTTTTAAAAACGTTGAAATTGTCAACAGAACCAAATGTTCTGTTAAAAATTAAATACTAAGAATAATTGATGAACATGATGTAATTCCCATATAAAAGCAGCACATGGTCACACTTGGGAATAGGGATGAGACAGCAAAAGTAATTTGGAGTATAGAAATCTAGAATAGCAATGCTTCAAGACACAGAGAAATTTGTTAGATAATTGCATATTGGTCCAAAAATCTAAACTGAATCAAATCATGAGGTGCCTAGAAATTCCCACATTACCTGTGCATGTCAAGAGGTTTGTGAAGGCACTCAGCAGAGAATGCCTGTCTCCCTCAGTGTGTGTGTGTGTGTGTGTGTGGTAGGTGTTGAGTTAATACAATGGTTTGCCAGAACAGAGCTGTTTCCTTTGAAAAAAAAAATATAATTACAAGTAGATCTTGAGTTCTAATAATGTCCAGAAGGAGAAATACAATATGTGAATGAGTTACTTTCTTTACTTTTCCACCTCAGTAAAGGATCTGACCAACTAATAAAACAGAAGTAAATGCACATCTTTATGACATTGTAGCAAAAAGCTGCATGGCTAACATGGGAGAATTAGAAACTGAAGTTGTATTGTCCTCTATTTGTATGTTTTTGTGCTTATTTTTCCAGATGACCTTTAACAAGTGATGCACTGATGTATTGGCCAATAATCGGTATCGGCCGATAAAGGCTATGTTTCACGCAATGATAATATCCTCTCAATCAAAAAATGGCGGGAAAACACATTGATTTAGTGCTGGGTGTAAAAATGTCTCTTGTGTGGAATGACAACAAAACTGCAGTTTGCAAGCTCTGTAAGCTCTTCACTGCTAACATTTTACACCGAACGTGAGCAGCAGTGAAACGGAAGTTTCGGTGTCAAATCAAATTTTTTTTACCAAGCTGCTCGCGCTGAATTAAAGGGCTAGTACATGGTTGAAAGATTTAAATGAAGATGAGTTAACAAAAAAATTATATATTGCACAGAAAAATACATTTGTAGAGTAGTATTTCATATCCAGTTAATGTTAATATATAAAAAAGTTGATATTATATATTACCAGTTTGATGTCTGTGATGAAGTAGAAATGCTTTTGTTTGTGGTGAGTGAAGGTGAAGCCTAACAGGTTTTTTTTTTTTAGAATTCAGTCAATGTTAATATGAATTAATAACATTCAATAAATTAAGAAATCTTACTTGAATCTTCAGAATTTAGTTCATGTGTTAATGTTAATGTGAGTAATGTGTTCTCTGTTTCTGAGACCAGTTACTGTGAAATAACTTGCTGAAATGGAGAGAATAAAGTTTTTATTTCCATTTCCTTCAGAATTGTGGAATTAATTATTATTAATTTAAAAGAAGGTATAAAAACCAAACTATCAGTATCGGTTATCGGTATCAGCTGATATAACTCTGAATAATCAGTTATCGGTATCAGCTGAGAAATTTAGTATCGGTGCATCTCTACTTTTAATAGTTGCGTTTTTTGCTTGCTCTCAGCTAAACAAAGTATTTTTAAAGAAATGGCAAGTAAAACACAAGTTTGTGTCATTTTCTAATTGTGGCCCATCATGGCATTAAATACACATGCTTTACCTGCAATAATACCTCTTGCAAAAAAAACCAAAAAACGGTTCCTACTATGGAGCTAAAAGAAATGTTTCCCGGAACTAAAATTGTCACCGGTCACTTCAGGGGAAAAAGATTTCAGTACCTGAAAATGTACTGTGGACGTATGGTGGAAACGCATCTTAAAGAACCTGCTTGAAATGACATGGTTCTGTTCACTACCTAAGACATTTCACATATAAATATATTTGTTATATTTCATTTATATATTATTAGTACTGACCCATGCATCTGTAAGCAGTTGTCAACAGTAAAA
This sequence comes from Ameiurus melas, assembly GCA_012411365.1. NCBI lineage: Eukaryota > Metazoa > Chordata > Actinopteri > Siluriformes > Ictaluridae > Ameiurus > Ameiurus melas. The sequence continues at coordinate 22,360,586 of CM022758.1, read as the reverse complement.
ATGGAGTAAAATAAAGCTCTTAAATTGAAATGGAGTAGCTCTGTGATACTCCAATAAAAGAACAACCATTTGAATGTAAAGGTCGTTTTTTTTGTTTTGTTTTGTTTTGTTTTTTACACTTGTTACAAAAACATTTAAAATATTGCTCTATACTACCTTTAGACCTCGGTTTACATAAATGTCTCTGAGAGTTCAAGTTCAAGTTCAAGTGGTTTTTATTGTCATTTCAACCATATACAGCTGGAAGAGTTCACAGTGAAATGAAACAACATTCCTCCAGGACCATGGTGCTACATAAAACAACACAAAAACCACATGAGATGACACAGAACTAAATAGAATCTATGCAAATTTACATAAAGTGCACATGCAGATATGTGTAAACAACACGGGACAGTACAATACTACTAAAACAGGACAATAGGCAGAGTAAGTGACGGTGTAACGCTGAACAGTACACAGTTCTAGTGAGGAAGTGTCTGATATAACAGGTAGTGCACAAGATCGGTGCCAAGGAGTAACAATATAATCTAAAAATGCTATAAATGTAAACATAACATGCTATGACTGAGTATTCAGCAGATTAGCTTATACCAAATATGGACATAGAAGCTATTGTGGTAACAGCTAGGCTTTCGAATGGAAGTTCAGATGTCAGGGAAAGAGCGAGAATGCAGGATGATATTGAAGGACTGGAAAAGTGTCCTCTGCACCTCAGATGAGGTGGTTTAATCGTGGTTTTGATGTTGTTTTCAGAACTGTAAGCCTCTTACCATACAAGCACACAGCAGCATGTGCACACACACACACATACATAAATAGTAAAGATAAATGTATACATATGTGTGGGTGTGTTGGTGGGTGCATGTACAGTATATCAACTTGACTACTATTGACATGGCTTGTGAATGGTCATTTGTTGAGAAGAAGTATAGGACTTCTGTGCCTGTGGTTGTTGGGTGTGTGCGAATCCAACAAACAGTCAAACGATGACAGGTTAATATCAGCAAGTTGATGTCAGCACGGCCCTGAACCTTTTACCTCCCTTTTTGCTCAAGCTTCCTTTCTCTTTCTCCTACTATCTATCCCACACTCCTCCCTCCTCTCTCTTCTCTCAAACTCACCAAAAAAAAGAATGTTAAACATTAAAACCTAGCTTTTGAATATTTTATATGAGTGAGTGAAGGTACTGAACCTCTGTGCTAATAAAAGCATTCGGAAAGGGAAATGTTTGCTGTATTGATGACTCAGTCCTTGCCAATTGAAATGAGTAGAAAAGGCCATGCTTCATAATGTTCAATCGATAGCTCATTATAGGGGCTGTTCCATGGTAAAATGTGATTGGCTATTCAGAATACACACAGTTATATTCAATACATATTGGATAGTTATAAAATTAATAGGCATGATATAAAGAGTAGGCGTACTCATGGGTAAAATAAGACCTTGGGTTGTGTGCTTGGCCTGTGCTGATTATTTCTCTCTTTGCAGGTGTTGCAGATGTACCTGCCCTTCTGTGGAATCGCTATCTCCAATGCTCAGCTCTTTGCTGCGTCCAGAAAGGAGTATGATAGGAGCAGGGTAAGAGAGCTACAGTTGTTAATTGAATTGTCGGGTGCTTTGCTGCCAAACAGAGCATTTACTACAGAGCCACCTACTTTCAGTTAAATAGAAAAAAGCAGAGTTAACCCATGTAGTACTCCACAGTGCAAAAAAAAAAAAAAAATCAGCAGTGAAGTCCAAAGAATAGTTGGGGGGATACAATGGTTTGAATCTCACATCTCATTATAAATCCCAGTATAGGCCTTCGCCCACTGCTGACAATGTGTGTATATGTATGTATTGATATATAGCTTCCTACATACTCTCCTGCTGCTTACAGTCTTTTTTTTTCCAGAAGGGTTGAGGTCAGGATCAGCGTGTGTGTATTTGTGTGTGTGTGTGTGTGTGTATGTGTGCGTGCGTGCATATGCGCATGTTTTGCATTAGATTTAACCCTCCTATTATGTTATGGGTCAGTTGAACCCATTTCCACATTTGAGATGTGTGAAATCTCTCTTTTCCTCTTTGAATTTTTTGTACTTTTCCTCATTTAGGGTCATGAACTTATATGCAAATATTTCTACTTATGGCTTGTCAAGCCATGATAAAGGTTTACTGTTTTAAGCTGTTCTTTGCTGGTTTTTTGTGTGTATTTAAATTGTGGAAGTCATTTTGACCCATAACATAATGGATGTAACTTTTTTCTCCCAACATAATAGGAGGGTTAAATCTCAACACTGGTCACTTGTGTATGACATTTACTACATTTACCAAGTGGATGATGAGGATGATGATGATGATGAGGGGAAATAAGAGAGGTCAGGGACTATTGATCATAACTCATTGTTTTACAGCCCCCACAGTATTTTATTGGGTTGAAGAAGTGAATTGATAGTGTACTGTAGCATTACAGTACACACACAAATTTCCATTTCCAAAAGCATTGTTTAGTGATAGGATCCGTTGACATTGCAATACTTATTGCTCAGTTCCAAGGTTTTGTTCAGATACACGATTTTTTGAGTTCATATTCATGTTTGTGAGCCTTAAAACAACTGTATGATCTATAAATACTGTGTTATAAACAACAATGAAATTATTTTTGTGGGACTGCTCATAAATGTAACTTCTCACCCTGCTGAAACTTCTTCAGTAAGCAGCTTGGGCACTCTTGTGCATAGCCTGGGTAGAAGCTGCATTGCTCCCATTGTTCTTCTTGCATTTTATGCTTTAGATTCATCTATTGGAGTCTCCTCTTCAAAGCCATGTAAAAAAAATTTATAATTATATATATATATATATATATATATATATATATATATATATATATATATATATAATAAATATTTTATTATATTATATTTTGAACTGACCACCTTCCCAGGTTGTCCGTTCAAAGTATAGTATAATAAAATATCATGAATTCTTAACTGTACATAGAACATGACTTCAACGATAATACAAATAAATTAATAATTACTTCTATAATTTAATAATAGTTAACTCTCAATTCACCACTGAACTCTGGTTGAAATCCAGGGTCTAGTATCTTCAGGCAGTAAGTAAGCATCAAATCTTTGCATAGAAATAAAGCTATCAGCCTACAAAAGATCACTGATGTGTATGCACTTGAACTCTTGAAAATACTTTAATGTGTGCGTGTGTGTGTGTTTGCAGGCTCTCTTAGAGGTAGTGAATGATTTGTTTGAGGAACAGACAGACCTGGAGAAAATTGTGAGGAAGATTATGCATCGTGCTCAAACCCTGCTCAAGTGTGAACGCTGCTCTGTACAGCTACTGGAGGACATTGAGTCTCCGGTGATCATCCTCCTCTCCCCACAGCTTTCCTCTTACTACACCTTTTCCTTTCTTTTCCTTTTTTCTTTCCATTCCTTTTTGGTTCACTTGATATAAATTTCCTTCCTCCCCCACCTCCCCTAGGTTTTAGGGAGAAATAAACAAATAATTGAAAAGTATAATTTAAAGTCTATTAGTGCAGTCTCTCATCTTTTATTTATTCTTTTTTCCTTTCCTTTCCTATTTTATCTTGCTAATAAATATCATAAAGCATGTGACAGATGCTGAAACTTACGCTGAAATCTATTGCAGGTAGTGAAGTTTACTAAGTCCTTTGAGCTACTGTCACCAAAGTGTAGTGCAGACACAGAGAACAGGTAAGATTCTGTTAATTGGTTAAACACACACACACACAAGCTCACACTGACACTCACACTCCCCTCCACCTGAGTGCATTATGCAATCATCATTTGTTTTCAGTTAATAACTCAGCAGAATCCAGCAGCACATGAACATCCATATCCACCCCATCACACTCAGTTTGCAGCTCAGCGGGAAACATCTGCTACACCACAGTCTAATGTGTCCTGGCTAATAGGGAAAGTCATATGCTGGTAATATTCACAAGTGGTGGTCCATAGAATTGTTGTTAATGTTGTTTTCTATTGCTAATTTAAAAGGATGCTCTTTTATTATCAGTCACAGAGCCAAAAAGACACTAGAGGGAGAGAAATGGAAAAACAGTAAACTCAAATCAATGTTTAAAATGCTATTATTTATACATTTTAAATTGGCTTTTTACAGTCATGCTACATTGCAAGTCTTCTCTTGTCACAATAATTTTCACACTGAAAAGTCTCACCACTAAGCAAAGACTAGAATTGAGCTGATTGGATATGAACTGTGACAGAAAGTGGCTTCAGACCCACTTTGTGTTTGGGAAGTGCAAATAAATCTTGCACTAAGTCCTGCACTCTGTTGCTTACTGATGAATTTTTAAAGCTGCACATTACAAGGCTGTTAAATATTTCTTAGCAGACTCATTAACTGCTTAGCAGTGTGTTGTGTTACGCTGAGCTGCGTCGATGGGGACTGCGCTATGCACGTTTGATTGATGATTCTCTGGTGCTTCTGCACCAGAGGCTTGGGGTTTCTCCCCATGTCAGCTGCTGCTCACATCCTCAATTCTGCACTGCACAGAATCTTCGGACTCTTGCTATTCAGCACTTACGAAAACCCAAACCCCATAGCTCAGCTCTCTGAGCAGCCACCACTATCTTACTGCAAACACACAAGACACCAGCCCACCTGCCAACACGTACAACTAGTAGCCAATAAAGGAGAGAACCAGGTGGTTTTGAGAGCGTGAATATCATACCAAAGCTGCTTTCGAGAATGGTGCTGATTGCTCTCTCCTAATTGCAAAGGAGAAATACGTCTGAATGCTATCTGAGTTTTGTGTGAGACATGCGTGATCGTGCAACATAGCTGCTTGTTTCTGGCACGGTCGCGCTAAATGCAAGTGGAATCATTACGGCAGCAGAGAGGACACACATCGCAGTACTGTCGAGGGGCTGTGCACCGCTCTCTTCTCACTAAAAACACCTGGCTAATGCTCCATTGCCAAGCTGCGAAATCATATACACTGATGGCTGTGTCTATTAAAACAACGTTTTTTTGTTTTTTTTTGAAGCTTAATGACACTATCAAAGGAACAAACCAAAGTGCAATAAACATTTTACATCACTGTTTCAAGATCCATACTACACTTAAGAGCATGAAAAAATTGTGAGAGTGTTTGATCTAATAGTTCAGTTATCCCAGTCGGCATGGTTTCTATGTGCGAGGGACAAATAAACATTATCTAATGGACGAGTATAATTTCTGATTTTATGTCCATCCTATTAGGCCTAATTCTTTTCTAAAAAGGCATGGAGTTTAAAAGCTTTAAAATGGGGGAAATATATGTGAGGCTTGCTTCAGTCCGAAATCCCAAAGTGCACCATACAGAACTTATGTGTTTAATTTAGAGAATACTTCCACAGCAGGAACAATTATGTCCATTGTGCATGCGTATGTGTTTGATTTGTTCTGTGCTGCCCCCAATAGATTCGAGCTGCCCGACATACAACCCCCGAGAGACGGGTCTCATTGCGCATCTCCAACACACACATCTCACACACTCTGACTAAAGCAAGCCCAGCAGTTAGCCAGCAGCTCACATGCAAAAGTGCCATCAACTGTGTTACAGTCATGTGGGTGTGATGTGGAAACGTGATAGGGCTGTGCTGCGAACATGAGAGATTGCTATAATGATACAGAATGAGAGAGAGCGATGAAGGAGGCAGTTGTATGTCTGTCTGTGGCACGTGGGCGGATAAGACAATCAGAGCGGTAACTTTTCATTACTCCAGCAGGCTTGGGAGAAGCTTATTAAAATGCACGAAAGGGTCATTAGGTATGAATCACTGCCTGGGGAGGGGAACCATAAACAATAACAACTCCTAAGGGGCTTTTAGTTATACAGATTGCATTGATCAATGTGTATCCTTCACCTTACATAACTGGCTAACAGCATCTCTAATCCAGTACATCCAGCAATTACATAACTCTCTTGGTCAATGGATCAATTCTAACTAATTTTTACATTCCTTTGTCTTAAATGTATATATATTCATTTCCTATTAGTCTTCTTTATGTATTATTTATTTTTCAGCTTTAAGGACAGTATGGAAAAGTCATCATATTCAGACTGGCTGATTAACAACAGTATAGCTGAGCTGGTGGCTTCCACTGGTCTGCCGGTCAACATTAGCGACGCCTACCAGGACCCCCGTTTCGATGCTGAGGTGGATATGTCTGCTCACTCTGTAGCCCCGGTGCTACATTCCCATCAACTCACAATTAGGACTACTGTAATCATCAGCTTTCAACATAGAAAACCTTTATATATGTCACTTTGAGCCGTAATTACTAGTTAGAAACGCTGTAAAAAACAAATGGAGGCCAAGCTGTGAGGCTGTAATGGCTGGTACAACATAACTAACGTGATATATGCCATATCACGTTGGCAACCAAGAAATACAAGCAACATTATTCAAACAGAACACTGTACAATCTAATCAATATGAATCAAATGTCTTGCTGAAAGGACTTTTCTAAGAGAGAATTTGATTAACGTGTGCCCACCTCAGCATTGTCAGTATGTCAGTGATATATTTTATACAAGGATTTACCCTGGTAAGTACTTTGCAAAAATCAGGGTAGATCCAGAGTTTGGGCTCCTTGAGACATAAACCAAAAACGTAAACCAGAAACAAAGGTATGGAAGTGACTCAGTATGGTCATGTAGGGAAGTGTGCTATTTGCCTGGATCTGAACTGTTTCCAGGTAGTGGTCAGTGTACAGTGTAAATGAAGCAACAGACCAGAGTGATGTGGTGCTCTGCACCAGTCCAGCTTTGATCTCTGGCTGCTGTCGCACACTGATGAATTATATAATACGGCTTTGATGTATCTTTGGCTAAGATTCGTTTAGATTCTCTCCTGTTTCTATGAAATGCTGGCATCCATGCTGTCATATTGTGTTCTACACAACAATGTGCTACACTGCGTACATGTCCTATGGGATTCAGGCAGCCTATCTTTTGCTGAGTTGTGCCGCAGACATTACAGTATTGTACTGCAGCATGACACAAATGTAGTGAATTATATGTATTGCCTATGTTTGCATTAGGCAGATCAGTTTTCTGGGTTCCACATCCGCTCTGTGCTGTGTGTGCCGATTTGGAACAGCAACCACCAAATAATTGGTAAGTTCATAAATCCATGTATAATATTTTTAACTACAGTTAAAAATACAGTCTTCAGTAGTGTGTCTTGTACGATATAGAAGGAATAATTTGTGTGTTTGTGTGCACTTGCTGTGTACTGCAGTAAAGGGAGATGGGCAGACTGGTTTACAGAGGTCTGCCATCCTGAATGTGTTAAAGCCCATAAGTAGGAACATCCACATCCCACTGAACTTACAGGGCTGTGTGGTGTGTGTGTGTGTGTATGTGTGCGTGCATGTGTGTGTGTGCATGTGTGTTTGTGTGCGTGTGTGTATATGGGTGAGTGTGTGTGTGTGTGCGCATGCATGCGTGCGTGTGTGTGGGTGAGTGCGTGTGTATGTGTGTGCATGTGGATGCATGTGTGTGCGTGTGTGTTTATGTGTGTATGTGTGTGTGTGTGTTTGTATCTGTGTGTGTGTGTGTGTGTGTGTGTGTGTGTGTGAGCGAGTGTTTAGTTTAGGTTTTTATGTTTGCGAATTAAAGTTTGCTACATGTGTGTTCCTGTGGATGTGGATGTGAGCAGTAGAGAGCGAGAGTGTGCTCTATGTGCAAATCATGCAGCAAGTCTGGTTGTATCTAGGCGTGGGTGGACTCTTATCAGGAAACAGATTTAAAATCATTATAACCACCCAACGGCATGTAGAGGTGCAGTACAGAGTTGAGAATGTGTTCATTCACAAAGATGATCTTTTTCTCCTTCTTTCTCACACACAAGTCACCTGTGCACCTGTGCAAAGACCAAACGATTTAGAATTTCAGCACCAGAAATAATCACTTTCAAAGCTCTTACCTTTACTGTTTAATATGTTTAATCCCTTAATCCCTCCTGGTCTATAAAATCTGAACTCTCCATTTACTATCAATTAGACTTCCAAAACCAGCCTTTGATTTTGTTAATGAGTGCATAAATGGGCAATAGAAGTAAAGGAGGCCATTTTCTCTCAGGCATCCTGCCAGACCAGAGGACGTGAACATAAAGGAAGCCAAGGATACTCCCATGACAGCTTAAACCACGTCATAATCATTACCACACACACACACACACACACACGTGCACACACACACACCCTGCTGTCTTTCATCCCTCCAGCCACACACCTGTGTAACACTTCTCATTTATCTCATCTTGTCCCAGATATTCTGACACCATTCAGACCAGTCTGAAAGTACAGCAGGACAGGAGTAGATTTTTTAGCAACATTCAGTAATTAGGGTTGTATTTCATAGTAGTAGAGAAGTAGCTGTAGGGCTGTATCTCGAGAGCGCTAGCTGTATGTTTGAATTGTTATTCTTTGTTTGATTTGTTATAGCTATTGATTTGTTATCAATTGATTTGTTTGGTACCACTTGGGCTATATCTCTAGAAGAAGTGTTGCTGTATGGCTGTATCTGTAGAGCAATAGCTGTGGGGATGTAGGAATGCATCTTTTGAACATTAGGTGTGGATCTGAATCTTTAGCTGTATTTCTGTTGTAGGGCTGCATTTGTACAGTAGTAGCTTCAGGACTGTGTCTCTAGATCAGTAGCTTCAGGACTGTGTCACTATAGCAATAGCTTCAGGACACTATCTATAGAGGAGTGGCTCCAAGACTGTATAGAGCAGTAGCTTCAGGACAGTATAGAGCAGTAGCCTGAGCACTGTATCTATATAGCAGTAGCTTCAGGACTGTATTTATAGAGCAGCAGCTTCAGGACCGTTTCTATAGAGCAGTAGCTTCAGGACTGTATTTATAGAGCAGTAGCTTCAGGACTGTATTTATAGAGCAGTAGCTTCAGGGCTGTATCTATATAGCAGTAGCTTCAGGACTGTATCTATATAGCAGTAGCTTCAGGACTGTATAGAGCTGTGGCTTCAGAACTGTATTTATGGAGCAGTAGCTTCAGGACTGTATAGAGCTGTGGCTTCAGGACTGTATTTATAGAGCAGTAGCTTCAGGACTGTATAGAGCTGTGGCTTCAGGACTGTATTTATAGAGCAGTAGCTTCAGGACTGTATCTATATAGCAGTAGCTTCAGGACTGTATATATAGAGCAGTAGCTTCAGGACTGTATCTATAGTACTGTACCTTCAGGACTGTATAGAGCTGTGGCTTCAGGACTGGATTTATAGAGCAGTAGCTTCAGGACTGTATTTATAGTGCATTAGCTTAAGGACTGTATAGAGCTATAGCTTCAGGACTGTGTATCTAGATCAGCAGCTTCAGGACTGTGTCTCTATATCAGTAGCTTCAGGACTGTGTCTCTATATCAGTAGCTTCAGGACTGTGTTTCTAGATCTGTAGCTTCAGGACTGTGTCTCTTGATCAATAGCTTCAGGACGGTATCTCTAGATCAGTAGATTCAGGACTGTATACAGCAGTAGCTTCTGGACTGTGTATGTAGCTCCAGAACTGTGTTTATAGAGAAGTAGCATCAGGACTGTATTTATAGAGCAGCAGCTTCAGGACTGTATTTATAGAGCAGTAGCTTCAGGACTGTATTTATAAAGCAGCAGCTTCAGGACTGTATTTATAGAGCAGTAGCTTCAGGACTATATTTATAGAGCAGTAGCTTCAGGCCTGTATAGAGCTGTGGCTTCAGGACAGTATTTATAGAGCAGTAGCATCAGGCCTGTATAGAGCTGTGGCTTCAGGACAGTATTTATAGAGCAGTAGCATCAGGACTGTATTTATAAAGCAGTAGCTTCAGGACTGTATTTATAAAGTAGTAGCTTCAGGACTGTATTTATAGAGCAGTAGCTTCAGGACTGTACCTATAGAGCTGTAGCTTCAGGACTGTATCTACAGTGGTGTGAAAAAGTGTTTGCCCCCTTCCTCATTTCCTGTTCCTTTGCATGTTTGTCACACTTAAGTGTTTCGGAACATCAAACCAATTTAAACAATAGTCAAGGACAACACAAGTAAACACAAAATGCAATTTGTAAATGAAGGTGTTTATTATTAAAGGTGAAAAAAAAATCCAAACCATCATGGCCCTGGGTGAAAAAGTGATTGCCCCCTAAACCTAATAACTGGTTGGGCCACCCTTAGCAGCAACAACTGCAACCAAGCGTTTGCGATAACGTGCAATGAGGCTTTTACAGCGTCCTGGAGGAATTTTGGCCCACTCATCTTTGCAGAATTGTCCTAATTCAGTTACATTAGAGGGTTTTCGAGCATGAACGGCCTTTTTAAGGTCATACCACAACATCTCAATAGGATTCAGGTCAGGACTTTGGCTAGGCCACTCCAAAGTCATAATTTTGTTTTTCTTCAGCCATTCGGTGGTGGACTTCCTGGTGTGTTTAGGATCATTGTCCTGCTGCAGAACCCAAGTTCGTTTCAGCTTGAGTACACGAGCAGATGGTCGGACATTCTCCTTCAGGATCTCTTGGTAGACAGCAGAATTAATAGTTCCTTTTATCACGGCAAGTCTTCCAGGTCCTGAAGCAGCAAAATAGCCCCAGACCATCACACTACCACCACCATATTTTACTGTTGGTATAATGTTCTTTTTATGAAATGCAGTGTTCCTTCTACGCCAGATATACTTGGACACACACCTTCCGAAGAGTTCCACTTTTGTCTCATCGGTCCACAGAATGTTGTCCCAAAAGTCTTGGGGATCATCAAGATGTGTTGTGGAGAAATTGAGATGAGCTTTGATGTTCTTTTTGCTCAGCAGTGGTTTTCTCCTTGGAACTCTGCCATGCAGGCCATTTTTGCCCAGTCTTTTCCTGATGGTGGAGGCATGAACGCTGACCTTAACTGAGGCAAGTGAGGCCTGCAGTTCTTTGGACGTTGTTGTGGGGTCTTTTGTGACCTCTTGGATGAGTCGTCGCTGCGCTCTTGGGGTAATTTTGGGCGGCCGGCCACTCCTGGGAAGGTTCACCACTGTTCCATGTCTTCGCCATTTGTGGATAATGGCTCTCACTGTGGTTCGCTGGATTCCCAAAGCTTTGGAAATGGCTTTATAACCCTTTCCAGACTGATAGATCTCAATTACTTTCTTTCTCAATTGTTCCTGAATTTCTTTGGGTCTCGGCATGATGTGTAGCTTTTAAGGATCTTCTGGTGGACCTTACTGTGTCAAGCAGCTCCTATTTAAGTGATGCCTTGATTGTGAACAGGTGTGGCAATAATCAGGCCTGGGTGTGGCTAGAGAAATTGAACTCAGGTGTGGACAACCACAGTTATAGTATGTTTTAACAAGGGGGGCAATCACTTTTTCACACAGGGCCATGATGGTTTGGATTTTTTTTCACCTTTAATAATAAACACCTTCATTTACAAATTGCATTTTGTGTTTACTTGTGTTGTCCTTGACTATTGTTTAAATTGGTTTGATGTTCCGAAACACTTAAGTGTGACAAACATGCAAAGGAACAGGAAATGAGGAAGGGGGCAAACACTTTTTCACACCACTGTATATAGCAGTAGCTTCAGGACTGTATCTATATAGCAGTAGCTTCAGGACTGTATAGAGCTGTGGCTTCAGGACTATTTATAGAGTAGTAGCTTCAGGACTGTATCTATAGAGCAGTAGCTTCAGGACTGTATCTATATAGCAGTAGCTTCAGGACTGTATCTATAGAGCAGTAGCTTCAGGACTGTATCTATATAGCAGTAGCTTCAGGACTGTATCTATAGAGCAGTAGCTTCAGGACTGTATTTATAGAGCAATAGCTTCAGGACTGTTTCTATAGAGCAGTAGTTTCAGGACTGTATAGAGCGGTAGCTTCATGACTGTATATAACAGTAGCTTAAAGCTGTATAGAGCTGTGGCTTCAGGGCTGTATTTATAGAGCAGTAGCTTCAGGACAGTATAGAGCTGTGGCTTCAGGACTGTATTTATAGAGCAATAGCTTCAGCACTGTATTTATAGAGCAGTAGATTCAGGACTGTATAGAGCTGTGGCTTCAGGACTGTATTTATAGAGCAGTAAATTCAGGACTGTATTTATAGAGCAGTAGCTTCAGGACTATATTTATAGAGCAGTAGCTTCAGGACTATATAGAGCTGTGGCTTCAGGACTGTATTTATAGAGCAGTAGCTTCAGGACTGTATTTATAGAGTAGTAGCTTCAGGACTGTATTTATAGAGTAGTAGCTTCAGGACTGTATAGAGCTGTGGCTTCAGGACTGTATTTATAGAGCAGTACCTTCAGGATTGTATTTATAGAGCAGTAGCTTCAGGACTGTATTTATAGAGCAGTAGCTTCAGGACTGTATTTATAGAGCAGTAGCTTCAGGACTGTTTCTATAGAGCTGTGGCTTCAAGACTGTATTTATAGAGCAGTAGATTCAGGACTGTATTTATAGAGCAGTAACTTCAGGACTGTATTTATATAGCAGTAGCGTCAGGATTGTATTTATAGAGCAGTAGCTTCAGGACTGTATTTATAGAGCAGTAGATTCAGGACTGTATTTATAGAACAGTAGCTTCAGGACTGTTTATAGAGCAGTAGCTTCAGGACTGTATAGAGTTGTGGCTTCAGGACTGTATTTATAGAGCAGTAGCTTCAGGACTGTATTTATAGAGCAGTAGATTCAGGACTGTATTTATAGAGCAGTAGCTTCAGGACAGTATAGAGCTGTGGCTTCAGGACTGTATTTATAGAGCAGTAGCTTCAGGCCTGTATAGAGCTGTGGCTTCAGGACAGTATTTATAGAGCAGTAGCATCAGGACTGTATTTATAGAACAGTAGATTCAGGACTGTATAGAACAGTAGCTCCAGGACTGTATTTATAGAGCTGTGGCTTCAGGACTGTATTTATAGAGTAGTAGCTTCAAGACTGTATCTATATAGCAGTAGCTTCAGGACTGTATCTATAGAGCAGTAGCTTCAGGAATGTATCTCTAGAGCAGTAGCTTCAGGAATGTATCTATAGAGCAGTAGCTTCAGGACTGTATCTATATAGCAGTAGCTTCAGGACTGTATCTATAGAGCAGTAGCTTCAGGGCTGTATCTATAGAGCAGTAGCTTGAGGAATGTATCTATAGAGCAGTAGCTTCAGGACTGTATCTATAGAGCAGTAGCTTCAGGAATGTATCTATAGAGCAGTAGCTTCAGGACTGTATCTATAGAGCAGTAGCTTCAGGACTGTATTTATAGAGCAATAGCTTCAGGACTGTATGTATAGAGCAGCAGTTTCAAGACTGTATAGAGCGGTAGCTTCAGGACTGTATATAGCAGTAGCTTCAGGACTGTATAGAGCTGTGGCTTCAGGACTGTATTTAGAGTAGTAGCTTCAGGACTGTATTTATAAAGTAGTAGCTTCAGGACTGTATCTATAGATCAGTAGCTTCAGGACTGTACCTATAGAGCAGTAGCTTCAGGACAATACCTATAGAACAGTAGCTTCAAGAATGTATAGAGCAGTAGCTTCAGGACTGTATTTATAGAGCAGTAGCTACAGGACTGTATCTATAGAGCAGTAGTTTCAGGACTGTAAAGAGCGGTAGCTTCAGGACTGTATTTTTAGAGCAGTAGCTTCAGCACTGTATTTATAGAGCAGTAGATTCAGGACTGTATAGAGCTGTGGCTTCAGGACTGTATTTATAGAGCAGTAGATCCAGGACTGTATTTATAGAGCAGTAGATCCAGGACTGTATTTATAGAGCAGTAGCTTCAGGACTGTATAGAGCTGTGGCTTCAGGACTGTATTTATAGGGCAGTAGCTTCAGGACTGTATAGAGCTGTGGCTTCAGGACTGTATTTATAGGGCAGTAGCTTCAGGACTGTATAGAGCCGTGGCTTCAGGACTGTATTTATAGAGCTGTGGCTTCAGGACTGTATTTATAGAGTAGTAGCTTCAGGACTGTATCTATAGAGCAGTAGCTTCAGGAATGTATCTATAGAGCAGTAGCTTCAAGAATGTTTAGAGCAGTAGCTTCAGGACTGTACCTATAGAGCAGTAGCTTCAAGAATGTTTAGAGCAGTAGCTTCAGGACTGTGTCTATAGAGCAGTAGCTTCAGGAATGTATCTATAGAGCAGTAGCTTCAGGACTGTATCTATATAGCAGTAGCTTCAGGACTGTATCTATAGAGCAGTAGCTTCAGGACTGTATCTATAGAGCAGGCTTCAGGACTGTATCTATAGAGCAGTAGCTTCAGGAATGTATCTATAGAGCAGTAGCTTCAGGAATGTATCTATAGAGCAGTACCTTCAGGACTGTATCTATATAGCAGTAGCTTCAGGACTGTATCTATACAGCAGTAGCTTCAGGACTGTATTTATAGAGCAATAGCTTCAGGACTGTACCTATAGAGCAGTAGCTTCAGGACTACCTATAGAGCAGTAGCTTCAGGACTGTATTTATTGTGCACTAGCTTCAGGACTATAGAGCTGTGGCTTCAGGACTGTATCTATAGAGCAGTAGTTTCAGGACTGTATCTATAGAGCAGTAGCTTCAGGAATGTATCTATAGAGCAGTAGCGTCATGACTGTATCTATATAGCAGTAGCTTCAACACTGTATATATAGAGCAGTAGCTTCAGGACTGTATTTATAGAGCAATAGCTTCAGGACTGTATCTATAGAGCAGTAGATTCAGGACTGTATAGAGCGGTCGCTTCAGGACTGTATTTATAGAGTAGTTTCTTCAGGACTGTATTTATAGAGCAGTAAATTCAGGACTGTATTTATATAGCAGTAGCTTCAGGACTGTATTTATAGAGCAGTAAATTCAGGACTGTATTTATATAGCAGTAGCTTCAGGACTGTATTTATAGAACAGTAGCTTCAGGACTGTATTTATAGAGCTGTGGCTTCAGGACTGTATAGAGTTGTGGCTTCAGGACTGTATTTATAGAGCAGTAGCTTCAGGACTGTATAGAGCTGTGGCTTCAGGACTGTATTTATAGTGCTGTGGCTTCAGGACTGTATTCATAGAGTAGTAGCTTCAGGACTGTATTTATAGAGTAGTAGCTTCAGGACTGTATTTATAGAGTAGTAGCTTCAGGACTGTATTTATAGAGCAGTAGCTTCAGGACTGTATTTACAAAGTAGTAGCTTCAGGACTGTATCTATAGATCAGTAGCTTCAGGACTGTACCTATAGAGCAGTAGCTTCAGGACTGTACCTATAGAGCAGTAGCTTCAGGACTATACCTATAGAGCAGTAGCTTCAGGACTGTATTTATAGAGCAGTAGCTTCAGGACTGTATCTACAGAGCAGTAGTTTCAGGACTGTATAGAGCAGTAGCTTCAGGACTGTATTCATAGAGCAGTAGCTTCAGCACTGTATTTATAGAGCAGTAGCTTCAGCACTGTATTTATAGAGCAGTAGATTCAGGTCTGTTTTTATAGAGCTGTGGCTTCAGGGCTGTATTTATAGAGCAGTAGCTTAATTACTGTATAGAGCTGTGGCTTCAGGACTGTTTTTTTATAGAGCAGTAGCTTCAGGACTGTATTTATAGAGCAGTAGCTTCAGGACTGTATAGAGCTGTGCCTTCAGGACTGTTTTTATAGAGTAGTAGCTTCAGGACTGTATATATAGAGCAGTAGCATCAGGAATGTATCTATAGAGCAGTAGCTTCAGGACTGTATCTATATAGCAGTACCTTCAGGACTGTATAGAGCGGTAGCTTCAGGACTGTATAGAGCTGTGGCTTCAGGACTGTATTTATAGAGTAGTTTCTTCAGGACTGTATTTATAGAGCAGTAAATTCAGGACTGTATTTATATAGCAGTAGCTTCAGGACTGTATTTATAGAGCAGTAGCTTCAGGACTGTATTTATAGAGCAGTAGCTTCAGGACTGTATTTATAGAACAGTAGCTTCAGTACTGTATTTATAGAGCTGTGGCTTCAGGACTGTATAGAGTTGTGGCTTCAGGACTGTATTTATAGAGCAGTAGCTTCAGGACTGTATAGAGCAGTAGCCTCAGGACTGTATTTATAGAGCTGTGGCTTCAGGACTGTATTTATAGAACAGTAGCTTCAGGACTGTATTTATAGAGCTGTGGCTTCAGGACTGTATAGAGTTGTGGCTTCAGGACTGTATTTATAGAGCAGTAGCTTCAGGACTGTATAGAGCTGTGGCTTCAGGACTGTATTCATAGAGTAGTAGCTTCAGGACTGTATTTATAGAGTAGTAGCTTCAGGACTGTATTTATAGAGCAGTAGCTTCAGGACTGTATTTACAAAGTAGTAGCTTCAGGACTGTATCTATAGATCAGTAGCTTCAGGACTGTACCTATAGAGCAGTAGCTTCAGGACTATACCTATAGAGCAGTAGTTTCAGGACTGTATTTATTGAGCAGTAGCTTCAGGACTGTATCTACAGAGCAGTAGTTTCAGGACTGTATAGAGCAGTAGCTTCAGGACTGTACCTATAGAGCAGTAGCTTCAGGACTGTATCTATAGAGCAGTAGCTTCAGGAATGTATCTATATAGCAGTAGCTTCAGGACTGTATCTATAGATCAGTAGCTTCAGGACTGTACCTATAGAGCAGTACCTTCAGGACAGTTTTTATAGAGCAGTAGCTTCAGGACTGTATTTATAGAGCAGTAGCTTCAGGACTGTATAGAGCTGTGCCTTCAGGACTGTTTTTATAGAGTAGTAGCTTCAGGACTGTATATATAGAGCAGTAGCATCAGGAATGTATCTATAGAGCAGTAGCTTCAGGGCTGTATTTATAGAGCAGTAGCTTCAGGACTGTATAGAGCTGTGGCTTCAGGACTGTATTTATAGAGCAGTAGATTCAGGACTGTATTTATAGAGCAGTAGCTTCAGGACTGTATAGAGCTGTGGCTTCAGGACTGTATTTATAGAGTAGTAGCTTCAGGACTGTATAGAGCTGTGGCTTCAGGACTGTATTTATAGAGCAGTAGCTTCAGGACTGTATTTATAGAGTAGTAGCTTCAGGACTGTATTTATAGAGCAGTAGCTTCAGGACTGTATTTATAAAGCAGTAGCTTTATGACTGTATCTATATAGCAGTAGCTTCAGGACTGTATGTATATAGCAGTAGCTTCAGGACTGTATCTATAGAGCAGTAGCTTCAGGACTGTATATAGCAGTAGCTTCAGGACTGTATAGAGCAGTAGCTTCAGGACTGTATTTATAAAGCAGTAGCTTCAGGAGTGTATAGAGCTGTGGCTTCAGGACTGTATTTATAGAGCAGTAGATTCAGGACTGTATTTACAGAGCAGTAGCTTCAGGACTGTATAGAGCTGTGGCTTCAGGACTGTATTTATAGAGCAGTAGCTTCATTACTGTATAGAGCTGTGGCTTCAGGACTGTATTTATAGAGCAGTAGCTTCAGGGCTGTATTTATAGAGCAGTAGCTTCAGGACTGTATAGAGCTGTGGCTTCAGGACTGTATTTATAGAGTATTAGCTTCAGGACTGTATAGAGCTGTGGCTTCAGGACTGTATTTATAGAGTAGTAGCTTCAGGGCTGTATTTATAGAGCAGTAGCTTCAGGACTGTATAGAGCTGTGGCTTCAGGACTGTATTTATAAAGCAGTAGCTTTATGACTGTATCTATATAGCAGTAGCTTCAGGACTGTATGTATATAGCAGTAGCTTCAGGACTGTATCTATAGAGCAGTAGCTTCAGGACTGTATCTATAGAGCAGTAGCTTCAGGACTGTATATAGCAGTAGCTTCAGGACTGTATAGAGCAGTAGCTTCAGGACTGTATTTATAAAGCAGTAGCTTCAGGAGTGTATAGAGCTGTGGCTTCAGGACTGTATTTATAGAGCAGTAGCTTCATTACTGTATAGAGCTGTGGCTTCAGGACTGTATTTATAGAGCAGTAGCTTCAGGGCTGTATTTATAGAGCAGTAGCTTCAGGACTGTATAGAGCTGTGGCTTCAGGACTGTATTTATAGAGCAGTACATTCAGGACTGTATTTATAGAGCAGTAGCTTCAGGACTGTATAGAGCTGTGGCTTCAGGACTGTATTTATAGAGTATTAGCTTCAGGACTGTATAGAGCTGTGGCTTCAGGACTGTATTTATAGAGTAGTAGCTTCAGGACTGTATAGAGCTGTGGCTTCAGGACTGTATTTATAGAGCAGTAGCTTCAGGACTGTATTTATAGAGTAGTAGCTTCAGGACTGTATTTATAGAGTAGTAGCTTCAGGACTGTATTTATAGAGCAGTACATTCAGGACTGTATTTATAGAGCAGTAGCTTCAGGACTGTATAGAGCTGTGGCTTCAGGACTGTATTTATAGAGTATTAGCTTCAGGACTGTATAGAGCAGTAGCTTCAGGGCTGTATTTATAGAGCAGTAGCTTCAGGACTGTATAGAGCTGTGGCTTCAGGACTGTATTTATAGAGCAGTACATTCAGGACTGTATTTATAGAGCAGTAGCTTCGGGACTGTATATAGAGCTGTGGCTTCAGGACTGTATTTATAGATTAGCTTCAGTTTTGTTTACTGTATTCTATAGAGCAGTAGCTTCAGGACTGTATTTATAAAGCAGTAGCTTCAGGAGTGTATAGGGCTGTGGCTTCAGGACTGTATTTATAGAGTAGTAGCTTCAGGACTGTATCTATATAGCAGTAGCTTCAGGACTGTATGTATATAGCAGTAGCTTCAGGACTGTATCTATAGAGCAGTAGCTTCAGGACTGTATCTATAGAGCAGTAGCTTCAGGACTGTATTTATAAAGCAGTAGCTTCAGGAGTGTATAGGGCTGTGGCTTCAGGACTGTATTTATAGAGTAGTAGCTTCAGGACTGTATCTATATAGCAGTAGCTTCAGGACTGTATCTATATAGCAGTAGCTTCAGGACTGTATCTATATAGCAGTAGCTTCAGGACTGTATAGAGCTGTGGCTTCATGACTGTATTTACAGAGCAATAGCTTCAGGACTGTATTTATAGAGCAGTAGCGTCAGGACTGTATAGAGCTGTGGCTTCAGGACTGTATTTATAGAGTAGTAGCTTCATTAATGTATAGAGCTGTGGCTTCAAGACTGTATCTATATAGCAGTAGCTTCACGACTGTATAGAGCTGTGGCTTCATGACTGTATTCATAGAGCAGTAGATTCAGGACTGTATTTATAGAGCAGTAGCTTCAGGACTGTATCTATATAGCAGTAGCTTCAGGACTGTATAGAGCTGTGGCTTCATGACTGTATTTATAGAGCAGTAGATTCGGGACTATATTTATAGAGCAGTAGCTTCAGGACTGTATAGAGCTGTGCCTTCAGGACTGTATTTATAGAGTATTAGCTTCAGGACTGTATAGAGCTGTGGCTTCAGGACTGTATTTATAGAGCAGTAGCTTCAGGACTGTATTTATAGAGTAGTAGCTTCAGGACTGTATAGAGCTGTGGCTTCAGGACTGTATTTATAGAGCAGTAGCTTCAGGACTGTATTTATAGAGTAGTAGCTTCAGGACTGTATTTATAGAGTAGTAGCTTCAGGACTGTATTCATAAAGCAGTAGCTTTATGACTGTATCTATATAGCAGTAGCTTCAGGACTGTATGTATATAGCAGTAGCTTCAGGACTGTATCTATAGAGCAGTAGCTTCAGGACTGTATCTATAGAGCAGTAGCTTCAGGACTGTATATAGCAGTAGCTTCAGGACTGTATAGAGCAGTAGCTTCAGGACTGTATTTATAAAGCAGTAGCTTCAGGAGTGTATAGAGCTGTGGCTTCAGGACTGTATTTATAGAGCAGTAGCTTCATTACTGTATAGAGCTGTGGCTTCAGGACTGTATTTATAGAGCAGTAGCTTCAGGGCTGTATTTATAGAGCAGTAGCTTCAGGGCTGTATTTATAGAGCAGTAGCTTCAGGACTGTATAGAGCTGTGGCTTCAGGACTGTATTTATAGAGCAGTAGATTCAGGACTGTATTTATAGAGTAGTAGCTTCAGGACTGTATAGAGCTGTGGCTTCAGGACTGTATTTATAGAGCAGTAGCTTCAGGACTGTATTTATAGAGTAGTAGCTTCAGGACTGTATTTATAGAGTAGTAGCTTCAGGACTGTATTTATAAAGCAGTAGCTTTATGACTGTATCTATATAGCAGTAGCTTCAGGACTGTATGTATATAGCAGTAGCTTCAGGACTGTATCTATAGAGCAGTAGCTTCAGGACTGTATCTATAGAGCAGTAGCTTCAGGACTGTATATAGCAGTAGCTTCAGGACTGTATTTATAAAGCAGTAGCTTCAGGATTGTATTTATAAAGCAGTAGCTTCAGGAGTGTATAGGGCTGTGGCTTCAGGACTGTATTTATAGAGTAGTAGCTTCAGGACTGTATCTATATAGCAGTAGCTTCAGGACTGTATCTATATAGCAGTAGCTTCAGGACTGTATCTATATAGCAGTAGCTTCAGGACTGTATAGAGCTGTGGCTTCATGACTGTATTTACAGAGCAATAGCTTCAGGACTGTATTTATAGAGCAGTAGCGTCAGGACTGTATAGAGCTGTGGCTTCAGGACTGTATTTATAGAGTAGTAGCTTCATTACTGTATAGAGCTGTGGCTTCAAGACTGTATCTATATAGCAGTAGCTTCAGGACTGTATAGAGCTGTGGCTTCATGACTGTATTCATAGAGCAGTAGATTCAGGACTGTATTTATAGAGCAGTAGCTTCAGGACTGTATCTATATAGCAGTAGCTTCAGGACTGTATAGAGCTGTGGCTTCATGACTGTATTTATAGAGCAGTAGATTCGGGACTATATTTATAGAGCAGTAGCTTCAGGACTGTATAGAGCTGTGGCTTCAGGACTGTATTTATAGAGTAGTAGCTTCTTTACTGTATAGAGCTGTGGCTTCAGGACTGTATTTATAGAGCAGTGGCTTCAGGACTGTATTTATAGAGCAGTAGCTTTAGGACTGTATCTATATAGCAGTAGCTTCAGGACTGTATGTATATAGCAGTAGCTTCAGGACTGTATCTATAGAGCAGTAGCTTCAGGACTGTATCTATAGAGCAGTAGCTTCAGGACTGTATATAGCAGTAGCTTCAGGACTGTATTTATAAAGCAGTAGCTTCAGGACTGTATTTATAAAGCAGTAGCTTCAGGAGTGTATAGGGCTGTGGCTTCAGGACTGTATTTATAGAGTAGTAGCTTCAGGACTGTATCTATATAGCAGTAGCTTCAGGACTGTATCTATATAGCAGTAGCTTCAGGACTGTATCTATATGGCAGTAGCTTCAGGACTGTATAGAGCTGTGGCTTCATGACTGTATTTACAGAGCAATAGCTTCAGGACTGTATTTATAGAGTAGTAGCTTCAGGACTGTATAGAGCTGTGGCTTCAGGACTATTTATAGAGTAGTAGCTTCAGGACTGTATCTATATACAGACCTGAAGCCACAGCTCTATTCAATCTTGAAGCTACTGCTCTATAGATACATTTATAGCAGTAGCTTCAGTACTGAATTTATAGATCAGTAGCTTCTGGACTGTATCTATAGTGCAGTAGCTTCAGGAATGTATCTATAGAACAGTATGATTCAGGACTGTGTCTACAATGCAGTAGCTTCAGGACTATATCTATAGAGCAGTATCTTCAGGATTGATAGAGTTGTGGCTTCAGGACTATATCTATAGAGCAGTAGCTTCAAGACTGTATAGAGCAGTAGCTTCAGGACTGTATTTATAGAGCAGTAGCTTCAGCACTGTATAGAGCTGTGGCTTCAGGACTGTATAGAGCTGTGGCTTCAGGACTGTATTTATAGAGCAGTAGATTCAGGACTGTATACTATATTTATAGAGCAGTAGCTTCAGGACTGTATAAAGCTGTGGCTTCAGGACTGTATTTGTAGAGTAGTAGCTTCATTACTGTATAGAGCTGTGGCTTCAGGACTGTATTTATAGAGCAGTAGCTTCAGGACTGTATTTATAGAGCAGTAGCTTCAGGACTGTATAGAGCAGTAGCTTCAGCACTGTATTCATAGAGTAGTAGCTTCAGCACTGTATTTATAGAGCAGTAGATTCAGGACTGTGTTTATAGAGTAGTAGCTTCAGGACTGTATAGAGCTGTGGCTTCAGGACTGTTTTTATAGAGCAGTAGCTTCAGGACTGTATAGAGCTGTGGCTTCAGGACTGTATTTATAGAGCAGTAGATTCAGGACTGTATTTATAGAGCAGTAGCTTCAGGACTGTATAGAGCAGTAGCTTCAGCACTGTATTGATAGAGCAGTAGATCCAGGACTGTATTTATAGAGCAGTAGCGTCAGGACTGTATAGAGCTGTGGCTTCAGGACTGTATAGAGCTGTGGCTTCAGGACTGTATTTATAGAGCAGTAGATTCAGGACTGTATACTATATTTATAGAGCAGTAGCTTCAGGACTATATAAAGCTGTGGCTTCAGCACTGTATTTGTAGAGTAGTAGCTTCATTACTGTATAGAGCTGTGGCTTCAGGACTGTATTTATAGAGCAGTAGCTTCAGGACTGTATTTATAGAGCAGTAGCTTCAGGACTGTATAGAGCAGTAGCTTCAGCACTGTATTCATAGAGTAGTAGCTTCAGCACTGTATTTATAGAGCAGTAGATTCAGGACTGTGTTTATAGAGTAGTAGCTTCAGGAATGTATTTATATAGCAGTAGCTTCAGGACTGTATCTATAGAGCAGTGGCTTCAGGACTGTATCTATAGAGCAGTAGCTTCAGGACTGTATAGAGCAGTAGCTTCAGGACTGTATTTATAGAGCAGTAGCTTCAGGACTGTATCTATAGAGCTGTAGCTTCAGGACTGTATTTATATAGAAGTAGCTTCAGGACTGTATCTATAGAGCAGTAGCTTCAGGACTGTATCTATAGAGCAGTAGCTTCAGGACTGTGTCTACAATGCAGTAACTTCAGGACTGTATCTATATAGCAGTATGCTTCAGGACTGTATCTATAGTGCAGTAGCTTCAGTACTATATCTATAGAGCAGTATCTTCAGGATTGAATAGAGCTGTAGCTTCAGGACTATATCTATAGTGCAGTAGCTTCAGGACTATATCTGTAGAGCAGTAGCTTCAGGACTGTATAATACTGTGGCTTCAGGACTGTATTTATAGAGCACTAGCTCTAATGAAGATATAGATAGATGCAAGAGTAGTAGGAGTGTGTGAATGAAAGCAACTTTTATTGCCCAGTCGCATTCAACACACTGCTGTGAGAGACAAACAACACTTTTTTCCACTTCTGATTGAATCCAAATTTGTGATCAATTTTAACTGAATCTGTTGCCATGATCAAATCAAAACTCTATCATTAACAACAATAGGAGAGCTGCATGACCCATGCTGCATGCTGTGTGTATTGCAGGCGTTGCACAGGTCCTAAACAGGTTGGATGGGAAACCATTTGATGATGCAGACCAGAGACTGTTCGAGGTATAACTTATGCAGTCAGTTTTAAAACTATTACTATGTAATGTCTATTGCTTCACTAATCACTTCTTTCTACTGTTCACTGTGGTCTATACCATTCCTCTCTCTCTCTCTCTTGCTGTCTGTCTGTCTGTCTGTCTCTCTCTCTCTCTCTCTCTCTCTCTCTTGTTCAGGCATTTGTGATATTCTGTGGACTGGGGATCAATAACACAATAATGTATGATCAGGTGAAGAAATCTTGGGCCAAGCAGTCTGTGGCCCTGGACGTAAGTCTCTCCAAAGAGACAGACAGACAGACAGACAGACAGACACACACACACACACACACACACACACACACACACACACACACACACAAACAAACTGTTGTATCTCATAATATGTGCTTCCTTTTAGCCTATTTTAGTTTTATATGAATCTGAACAGTCTCTTTCTCTGACGCATCTTAGCTGCTCGTCCGTGCGTGCCAAACAGATAAAGCCTTGATAACCTTCCACGAATGCAATGACTTTACTCACAAAACATGAAAGGAAGCTTAAAATTAAGAAAATGAAACCACTTATTTATCAGGGCTACTTTACATTACAAGAATTCAGTATCTCATCTGCTTTTCAACACAGAGCACATGTACATATAGTTATATAATTTACTTCAATTTTATAATGACTTAATTACTCTAATAAATTGTTAGGTTTATTTACAGTCTCGACTTCAGTTTTGCTGTTATTACTGTCCTTCGTACCGTGTAAGATTTATTGCTTGGTTTAGGGCTGTCAGTAAGACTTTGTCCCATAACACTACAGTCTTTGATGCTGTTTGCAGACAGTGCTATAAATTATATGAGTATATCTATATAGATATATACCACGTGGCGATGCTGAATAAACATGAGCAAGCTTGATGACCTATGTAGGTGCGAGGGTTAAGGAACAAGAGTTCATTACATACAAATGCGTACTTATATACACAAGAGGTTTGGGAGCAAGAAATGTGATGCGCCAGTGAACAGTGAGTGAGAGAGAAAGCAGAACACATCACGTGTTTGTGTATGTGTGTGTGTGTGTGTGTGTGTGTGCGCGTGTGGGCATGTTTTTATATCTTCCTGGGGACCACAAGATTTGGATAGGATTATCAGACAGTTAACTAACCATTGGTTAGTTTTCATGAGTGTTTTTTAAAGAGCCTAAATGTTTCCTTTGATTACCAAGGTTACAGTATTAAGTTATTATTGCTTTCATTAGCTGTGTCAATAATTATCATAATCACGTGTGTGTTGACATTGTGTGAAGACATGCAGTATTTATTATTTAGTGGAGGTGTAAACTTAGCCATTTTCCTTAAAACATGCTGTAGATGAAATATATATATACATACAAGGGATATAAAAAGTTGACACACCCCTGTAAAAATATCAGGTTTTGTGAAGTAAAAGAATGACATTAAGATAATCATGCCAGATTGTTTCTCAGTTTAATGTGCAATTGCAAAGTATACAAATAAAGTGAAAAACAATGAGGAAATTTTATAAGAGGGGTGCGGGGAGAGATACAATCACCTAGTTGTATAAGTGTGCACACCCCTGAACTAATACTTAGTTTAAGCACCTTTTGATTTTATTACTCAGGCTCTTTGGGTAATAGTCTTGGCAAAATTCTCTTCAAATTCTTGCAAAAATATTCTAGCTCTATCAAATTTTAATTACATTTCCTGTGCACAGTCCTAAAACCTGATGCTGCTGCCACCTTCATGGCATGCTTCACTGTGGTGTGCTTTTTTGCACTAAACTTACCTTTTGGAATTATGGAATTATTTTAACTTTTGGAATTATGGAATTATTATAACTTTTGGAATTGTGGAATTATTATAACTTGCGATTATGGAATTATAACTTTTGGAATTATGGAATTATTATAACTTTTGGAATTGGTCTCATCAAACCATAACTCAATTTAGTTGGGCTTGTTGTTTTGTGAGAAAGGGCTTCCATATAGCTGCCCAACCTCATAGCCCAGACATGTGAATAATACAAGAGATTGTCACATGCAGAGAGTAATCAGTATTTGTCAGATATTCCTGCAGCTCCTTTAATGTTGATATAACTATGGTGCTCCATTTTCTCCACTTGCTGATAATGGCATTCATGGTATTCCATGGTACAGCTAATGTTTTTACATTTTTTCTGTACCCCTTTTCTGATAGATATCTTTCGACAGTGAGACCTTGTAGAGGCTTTGACAGCTCTTTGGCTTCAGAACTCAGATGAAACAAAGACTACGTAAATAGAATCCTATAGAAACAGGTGGTCTTTATTGGCGGTTAATCAGAATAATTTCATTGATGACAGCTGTATAATAATGACTTTTGAACATGAGATTGAATGTGATTGGTTCATTCTGAATACAACCACTTCCCTAATTATAAATGGGTGTTCACACTTATGCAACAAAATTAGTGTAACTTTTTTATTTTTTCTATTTTTCCCTAAAATGCTTCTGATTGGTTTTCACTTACTTTTTATACAATGTAATTTCACACTGAAATGGAGAAATATCTGACATGATTAATCTTGGTTTAATTATTTTTTTTTTTATCACAAAATCTTTATATGTTCAATGTTGATAAATGCCTTTATATGTGTGCCTGGTATACATTATTACAAAACTGTTATGATTATATTCTAAATACACTGTAAAGAAACAAAACCCACTGGGTTAAAAATGGCTGAGTAAATATGAGACAGACCACATTTTGGGATAAACTAAAACATCAAGTTGGGTTGTTGATTTTAACCCAGCATATGGGTTGTTTTTCAACCCAAAGGATGATTTCATTTGACAAAAATGCTGGGTTAATTTTATTTCATAAATGTGTTAATATTTTCAGGGTTATTTTTACCATTTGAAAATGTGAAATCTACCACTTTATAAACAAACATGTCAACATCTTTATTCATACCCAAGAAGGTGTTCAGAAATGTATTGCTAGAGCTTTTAAAGTGGTGTTTATATATAGACTTTGAAGTAAATGGCTCAAATAAGTTATATATTTAAGAGGAAAATGTCAGATTTTGATCAAAGGAGATGCTTAAAACATTCAAAAAACTGAGTAACCAACTTACAATCCAGTGGGAATTACAAACAAGTAAGACAAAGCTAACGAAGATAGCGGTGCATTTAGTGCCAGGTAAACTGGACTGTTATTTCATGCAATAGTTAATTGCCAGGAATGGTCCAGCCTGCATCACACATTACTCAGTTATTACTACTGAATGTTGAAATTTGTTAGACATGAGATTGACATCACATCAATGAGTAAAGCGTCTCTCTCTCTCTCTCTCTCTCTTACTATCTCTCTCTCTCAAGGTGCTGTCGTATCATGCCACTTGCTCCAAGACAGAAGTGGACAAGTTTAAGGTAAAACTTTACGTAAAGCAACACAAACAAGTTTTTCTGACTACATTTTTAATGGCCTCTTATTACTTATAGTGCATTAGTGTCTGTAGAATGATTATAAAATTTCTGAAACATATATAGAATGGCACATTGGGTAGAATTGTTCCCTCATTGTTCCAGGGTCCCCGGTTCAGTCCTGAGCTTGGGTTAATGTCTGGGTGGAGTTATACCTGTTTTCCCCATATCTGGCTTCTCCAGTTTCCTCCAAGCACACAAAAACATCCCAATAAAGTGGACTGGCTAAGCTAAATTGCTCCTAGGTGTGAATGTGTGTGCGCATGGTGCCCTGAAATAGATTAGTGTCCCCATTCAGGCTGTGTCACAGTCTCATGCCCAGTGTTCCCATGATAGGCTCTGGATTCACCATGACCACGACCAGGATAAAACAGTTACTGCAGAATGAATGAATGAAACAGATTTATTAATAAACAGGGGATTGAACTATAGCAAATTTTCCTCCACAAATCTCATCAGAAGCATCATTAAAAAGTATGCCATTTTCTATTTAAAAATGTGAACTGAATAATACATAGCATGATATATGTCATGCATACACACATTAATTGTATGTTACACCGTTTATTAATAATGATGCCAGTTCATTCGTGTTCCTGCAGTGCTCATACCATCACGGTAGAGTGATTTTTCCCTCATTAGTGATGGCACATCCATCATATTAGACTTTTCCTCAATGAATTCGCTTTGAATGCCTTCATAGGCATAGAAAATTTGCTGGAGGCTTTGAAACCTGTAGGCTTTAAGTAATGTGCACAGCGGAGACTAGTCCAGCACAAATAATGCAGCTTTGAGCTCTGTCTCTCTATCTGTTTGTCTTTCCTTCTTACACTCTGTCAGACACCCACTCTCTCTTTCATGTACTCACTCTCTCTCTCTCTCTCTCTCTCTCTCACACACACACACACACACACACACACACTCTCACAGTGGTGCATTTTAAATGTCACTGAAACGCAAGCTCAACAGTCATTCATAAATATAGTGCTGTAGCACCACTAAAGCACTTTTTTTATATCTCACCTGTAAATTGGGCGCGGTAGCTCAGATTTTAAGATGTTAATTTTTATTAGATATGTGACTATTAGATCAATTATTAGATCATTTGTATTAGATAAATGTAAGTCGCTCTGGATAAGAGCGCCTGCCAAATGCCGTAAATGTAAATGTGTATATACAGTGCTGTATACAGAGCATTACCTCTACAGTAGATACAGTACATAAGGAGAAAGAAAGAGGAAGACAGACAAAGGGAGAATGAGAGAACGTTATTAATTTCCCTTCTTATTTAGGCTAGGCTCCAAAGGGACTGTTCTCCTAAAGGCAGTAAAGCGATGAAACCCTGAAACTGTGATACAAGACACCACAGACATACAGAAACTAACGAGTAGTTGTTTAAATACGGTGAAGTAAAATGACTAGATGTGCTCATGAATTTAAGATCAACTGTGCTCAATTTGAGACTGGTAAATAGATCGAGAGACGATCGCTTCTGCTTTTTTTTTTGCATGTTTACCTCCTCTTGATATTATTAGTAATAGAATTCACAGATACCTATAATTAGCATCTGTCAATGACATCACCAAAACACATTAATTCCCTTGCCAATACTCTCTCTCTCTCTCTCTCTCTATCGCTCCCTCTTTCTTGCACTCTCAAACACTCGCTCTTTTTTTGTCACGCTGTGTAAGCTCTATCTATAGAGCCCCTCATTAGCAGTTTATCTCTGTGCTGTTGAGATTCTCAGCTGTGCAAAGCTCAGTTTTAATTGGATAAGCAGACTCTGTGGAATCAGTAGCATCAGTAAGAAGCTACAAAGTGCTCCTCCATTCATGAAGGACCTGAATGAAAGTGGACGAGACACAGTGCCATACTGCAGCCATCCTCTGCATCCCTCCTCTCAACTTGTGCCTTTCTACACAGTTTTTCCAAGCCCCACTGTTCTTCCCCTCCTCTAGTCTTTGATTCAAAGAGAGACAGACCACGCTTGGTGACTAGAGTGCAAACTGTTAGAGACTAGCACATTAGGTAAGTTTAGTATTGATTTAAAGCCACAGATCTCTTTGACTCAATATATTTGTTGTGTCCTGCTTATACTAGGTACAATGTTACTTTATTACAGTTCTCGTGTGAGTATTCTAGGTACATTACAAAGTATATTTTCACCCCCAAAAAACTGCTTATGTTTTGTCATTATTAATGTGTTATATCCTAGGCATTCCATGTTTTTATTCATTATAATAATAATAATAATAATAATACATTTCATTTATATAGCACAGTTCCAGAGCTCAAGAATTCATAATAAAGACCACAGTACATGGATGGAAAGGAAAAAGGAAAAACATAGATATACTGTACATAAAAATTGATGGGAACACACACAAACAAATAAATATATTTATGCAAGCTCCACACACACAGTGCGGAGGCAGAAATCGAACCCCCAACCCTGGAGGTGTGAGACAAACATGCTAACCACTAAGCCATCGTGGCCCCCCATGAGAAATTTTCCACAGTATAATATACAGCACATTTCCAATTACTTATCGAACATATGATTCTGGACCCATCCTCCATATGAACATGTGCTAGAGATGCTATGACCTCTGACATGTTTTGTTGCTACCCTGCTTTGCTATTCCTGGTGATACAACTGAGCTACCAGTGCCCATCTGTCTGTACTCTGAGAGGATATCCTGATTAATTCAAGGTCAGGTGTGAATAATTACACAGCACAGCCACAGACTCAGTGTGTGTGGTGTCGAGATCATCTGGCTACAGATGTCGCAACATCCAATTTGGGCAGAAAATAAGAACGCCTGTGGCCCCCTACAGGTGTCTTCTGTGTCTTTTACTGAAATATGCTTAGTACCTAGCACTGAACAGTATCAAATCCATAGAAAATCTACTGAGGATATTGTGTCTGTTGTTCAAGTCATCCCAGTCAGTACAATGCGTCTTGAAAAGTTCCGACTTTACACCTTACTGTCGAGTAATCTGAAATCAATGAATGCCATGATAATGCCTATAATAATTTGTTCTGTCTGCTATGTGCAACAACTTGCCTGAACAAATGCGGTTCATGGTAGTAGACTTGACTAATGGCTTCTGGTCTGTGCATATAGCACCTGAATCACAGCTACAACTGGTCTTACATAGCATACAAGTAGAGGCTATGTCAAGGTCAACTGTATGTAGGCCTGTCACAATAACTACTTTTATTGGACCATATATTGTCCCAGAAATAATTGAGCTAAACAATATTAGTCATTTTAAGACCATTTTATACCATTTATGGTATAATGGTAATATAAAAGCATAATAATGCAAGTACACCCTTTCAAAGAGCAATGAATTTTTAATTCTTAAGAATATTCAGACATTCGAATTGGAAATGCCAAAAAAATAATTCTAAAGAAATGAAATATAAATATAATAAAACCACACAACTAAAGCAATAAGTTATATGGACTTTAATACAGTATTGTGAATTCTTTATGCTTTAGATATTCATCGTCTGTGTTTTAGTGTGTTATTATGGAAAACATGACTTACCATTCTACCTAGTACCTTAATTACGTTCAAGTTTACGTGTGCATCCATGTCATTTTGTGCAGAAGCAAGTTGTAATATTATGTTTATGTTCTGTATATATCTGATTAAACTCATGTGTATACGATGCATTTAGGTGAGTTAATGTAAAGCACTTCAGTTAAAGTAAAGCGCTTCAGTTTACCGCTGTTCATTCACTGTTCAGCTTCAGCTCTCGCAGTTTAAGCGGCGCAGTCCCCAATATTATTGACTATGACTGGATTCTATGAAACACTATTCTTTCTAGATTTTTCTTCTTCAAAAGACATTGTTAGTGCATTGTTAATGTCTTGCGTGTTGGTTTTTCAGTATGTTTTAATTATAATCTGTGCTAGTGTTTGCTACATATCTTAAGTTCAAATGCACACAGTTTTTGCATTCGAATGTGCATTTATATCTTAAATTCAATGAATATTCATAGTTCGATTTTTAATCTGACAGCTCTAGAACAGACGAGAGGACAGAAGCAGCATAACCTGGCTAAAATGTTGGTGACATTCATTCAAATGTAAACAAACCCACATGTAAAAACAATGGGCAATATTGAGGTCAGCAAAAATCATCAAGGTCCTGTCCATATATCATGCAATAAGTCAATAATGTAATTATTGTGACAGGCCTAACTGTATGTAACAGTAGTATTGATTTCCAGACTTTGCACCAGAGTAGATGAGTAAGATACGGATCCTTCTGATACTGCCAACACAAATCATTATTACACTATTACACTATTACACTAACTTTTATCATTTTGTGGAGTTTAGATGGTGTCCAGTAGTATCTGAATGATCAATGCTGAATAAACTTTCCCTTGTCAACTACTTATTATGCTTAATATGGCACCCCAACTCTTTATGCCATATTGTCCATGTTTTAAGATAGCTACATGACAAACAGATGTTTTATAGCATACAGATGCTTCATTAGCTCCTTGTTGAAATGTTAAATATTCAGTAAGAATCACTAAGATCAAACGTGTTACAATTACACTGAGTTTTATAGGAAGCATACTGTTCCTATTTTAAAGTCATAGAAACTATTAGTTTGTTGATATTTTTAGGATGTTGGTTTTAGCCCTCTCATTTTTCACATGGGTAACACTATATTTGGATAGACCACTGTACACGTGCTTTAAAGAGTCAACAAACTGTTTATAGACGATCAACAACCTGTAATTTGACTGTCATCAACAAGCCTATCAACTAATTCTAATATGTATGTGTCAATGGTTTAGGTTGTTGCTGTTTATAACTATTTATAACTGTTGGTCAGTTGACAATCAGTTGATAGACTTATTCATTACAGTCCATAGATGTACAACCCCAATTCCGAAAAAGTTGGGACAGTATGGAAAGTGCTAATAAAAACAAAGAGGAGTGATTTGTAAATGTACTTTGGCTTGTATTTAAACAAAACATTTTTTTAAAGACAAGTTATTTGATGTGTTATCTAAACAACTGCATAGTTTTTTGAAGATAAACTTTTGAGATAAAATTTTGAAAGATATTGTAATAGATATGTCTGTAATAGATATCCTGACATGTGCTCGTGAATACTTTGCTCTCATCTGAGATGGACAGTAGCACAGTGGAATCATGTTTTGTGGTCGCAGGAATCAACATTTCAAATAGTTTTTGGACAAAACAGCCGTCATTTTCTCCAGGCCAATGTGGAAAAGGACCAACCAAGCTGTTATCAGCATCATGTCCAAAAGCCAGCATCTGTTATAGTATGGGGTGTGTCAGTGCCCATGGCATGGGTAACTTGCACATCTATGAGAGCATCATTAATGCAGAAAGACACATTTTCGAGCAACATCTATACTGCCATCTAGACATCGGGATTTTCCAGCAGGACAACACCAAACCACATTACAGGCGCATGGCTGCATAAGCAGAGCGTATGCTGGTGCTAGCATGGCCTCCCTGCAGCCAAAATAAGGCAACGAAGGTCCTGTACATTTGCGCATCTAAAGAAACACATAATGGATGAATGGGGGAAAATTCTTCTTGCTAAACTTAATCAACTGGTGTCTTCTGTCACGCCACGGCCGCTAGAGGCCGCTGGGGCGCAGTTGAGTCGGGCGCGCGCAGGCGTGGTTAGTCTGCGCGTGAACGCGATCTCACGGCAGGTGTTGATGTTTAGTTTGATTACCCGCCTTATTTATGTGCCTGTGTTAACCGAGCGCGTTGCTCGTGATTATATATGTGCATAGATATTAGTGTCTATGTTGTAGTTAAGTATGGAGAGACTTTAAGTTGACGCTATGCTTTGCGTCCTTTATTTTGAATGAAGAGTGTGTCTACGTTTGAGAGTATTATTAAATAAAGCATTGATCTGCGCCTACGCCCGTATTGAGTCTGCCTCCATCTACAACACGGTTCCGAACCGTCACATCTTCAGCACTCAAACACTTGGTTTAGTAACACTTAATTTCCTTATTAAAAGATAAGGTGATTTTAAACAGTGGTAAACAGTCGACTGTCCCAACGTTTTTGGAGTGTGTTGCAGTCATGAGATTTGAAATAAGTGTATATTTTCAAAAATAAATTAAATGCACAAAGTATTATTATTATTAATAATAATAATAATAATAATAATAATAATAATAATAATAATGTGTTAATAATGAGTTTTCAATATATTACAGGGTGAATTGAATCTCAATGACTGTTTTGTTTTTTGAATTTTCCATACTGTCCCAAGTTTTGAGGTTGTATATACATTTAACTAACCAACTAAAGTGGCACTTTCACACATTCTTGAAAGGGACAAAAACATGTATTGTTTTATAATAGTTTTGTTTTGAGCCAGAAATACCTGACGAAACCGATTTCAAAAGTACAACTCTGTCCCTTCTGTCTCTCTCTCTGTCTCTTGTCTTCCAGGCAGCAAACATCCCTCTGGTGTGTGAGCTGGGCATTGATAAGCTCTCCTTTGATGACTTTTCTCTGGACGTGGATGCCATGATAACAGCAGCCCTGCGCATGTTCATGGAGCTTGGCATGGTGCAGAAATTCAAGATTGACTATGAGGTCTCTTGCTCGCTCTGTCTGTCTGTTTCTCTCTCTTTCACACACACACGCACATTTCCTGGCTATGTTCTGTGCCACTCTTTAACCTCATGCTTCATTTAAGATGAGGTCATGTTGCTCTGCATCACATACTTGTAGCCTTAAATGTTTCTTTTTCTTTTCCATCTGACATCTGTTCTTTTCTCCATCATGTAAAAAAAATAAAACTAAAAGTCAAAGAATAAAATCCTCTCCAGCTCTCTACCCTTCATTCAGCTCGGATATAGAAGCATGCACTACTATCACATGTTTCTGCTCTTCTGTTTTTCACACTCTTTTTCTTTAGACTCTGTGTAGGTGGCTGTTGACTGTGAGGAAGAACTATCGTATGGTTCTGTACCACAACTGGAGACACGCGTTCAATGTCTGCCAGTGCATGTTCTCCATGCTTACTGTAAGTCACACATATATAAAGTTAAGAACACTTTCACATTGCTTATGGGTTCCGTGTATTGTACCTCCGTGTATGATTGTGTGTGCGTACATGCTGAGTTTTTTTTTCCAGTATGTAATACAGGGGTGAAAAGTGGGAAAGTATGTGATGTGTATCACATCTTTTTTTTTTTATGATTTTTTTTTTTTACATATTTAATCATTTCAATAATTAACATCACAGAAACTAAAACAAAGGCAGGAATAATATGAAAATGCAAAAATGTTAATTGTGAAGAGTTTCCACTACTGTAGCCTGCATACTGAAGGAAGCACCTCAACACTGCTCTACTAAAACTTGCAGCACTGTGCACTTGCTCTGCTTCATGCTGGAACTGTCCCCGAATCCCTGATTGTGTTGCATTTTTCTACTTTTTTTGAAACGCTTCCAAAAACAGTGTGAAAATGGGCCTGAAATATACACAGTGAAAGCCAGACTAGATCACTTATTAAATGGAAGTGAAATGCTTTCAGTGTTCTCTGCAGTACGCACCCTAGGCAGGAAGAACACTACTGCGTTAGGACCACTATGGGCTGTCACACATGGAAGATTTTTTTTATCACTTGGGTCAGTAAGCCAGGCAGAGTTAACACTAGAGAATTTAGTGACCATCTTGGATAATTCATTGCCAATCCTCAAATCCACCCTTTCATGTAAACTAGGTGGAGACGTACGCAAGCACAGTTAAAAGCTTTAATGAGAGGCAGGCAGACAAATACAATACGATAAACAGACAGTCAAAAACAGAATCAAAATGATCAACCCCCATTGCAAATCAGGTTTAATGTCAACTTTTACAGACTTTCAGCTGTTTGCAATGAATAAATCAAACAAAAACAGTTGTAATAGTTCAACACAACGAATGCTTCAAGTGGTTTCCCCAAATTCAACTGAAAAGGCAAGTATAGACGAGAACCAAAGAAACGAGGACAAGAGCAGGATCAAAAACCAGGAAACGAAGACAATGAACAAAGGCCTAGTATGACTCGAAGCAAAATACAGAAACAATACGTCACTCCGAACAAAGACACACGAGAGGTTTAAATACTAAACGTACTCAAAGGGGATAACACAGAACAGCTGAGACATTAGGAAACAACCAATACCAAGACAGGGGTGGAGATATGACATAAACCATAACAAAACACAAAAAGTAAACAAAGTTTGACGTCCCAGAAGTGTGCGCTGCTCGCGCCGAGAAATCTGACACACCCCAGTATTTATATCTTGAGATCAAGTTAAAAAGTTCCATAGAAGTCAGTAAGAGTACTAGTAAGAAATACATAGAAAATGCAAACTATGGAATTATAAATAACATGAATAAAAAATACTGTATGACTTTATAATGCTAGTAATCAGAAGGGTTAGAGTTTTAACAACTGTTGACTCTTTAACGAGAATCATAACTGTCAACAGCATGGATTGGATCCTTTCTTAATTTTAAGTCCTTTTTGGATAAAAATCTTTAAAAAAAAAGTATAAGATTTTTTTTTTCCAAACAATTATAATTTTTTATTTATTAAAAAACCCCAACATGAACCTCTGCGCAGTTGTGCAGAGGGTAGCATTGCCATGTCACATCTCCAGGCACCTGGGTTCAATCCTGAGCTCAAGTTACTGTCTGGAGTTTGTGTGTGTTCTCTCCATGTCCATGAAAACATGCAGATTGGCGAAGCTAAACTCCATATAGGTGTAGATGAGTGTGTGAATGAGCACATGAATGTGTGTGAATGGTGCCCTGTGATGGACTGTCATGCCATTCGTAGTGAATTCTTTCTCCGGATGCACTGCGAACGGAGATAAAGTGGTTAATGATTTTTTCTCTTGAAGCTACAGCTTGCCATGTTACAGAGAACACTTTATAATGAATGAGTATATCTGACTGTTACAGGAAATGCTGACATTGGAGACTCCTTTCACAAAAGCTAAATAAAAGTCTCGTCACATAAAACTGAATCACATAACTCCATATGAACAATTACACACGTTTTAAAAATCCATTTATATTGCGTGTCTGCCATACAATTCCATGTGTTAGATGCTACTACAAAAAGGATAATATATCAGAACAACTATACTTGTATAAACAACTGTCAGAGCCATGCTGTTATAGAAATGAAAATTAATCTGACCAGTCAGGATAGAGAATTCACCAGCACTGTCGTATAAATACATGTAAATTAAACAAAAAAGAAAGTACTAAATAGAGCAGAAATAATTTTCATTTAACTTAATTTTAATGCAATCTATCAGCTAACCTGCACAGTCCAATTATCGTATATTGTTTTTGTTACATTGCCATGTAACCTCTATGAAGCCCCGCTTTTGATGACATATGGCATCATATATGCGTGCGTGTGTGTGTGTGTGTGTGTCAGACTGCAGGCTTCCAAGAGACCCTCTCAGAGTTGGAGACCTTAGCACTCATTGTTGGCTGTGTGTGCCATGATTTGGACCACCGTGGAACCAACAATGCATTCCAGGCCAAGTATGACACGCATACCAATATTGATTGCACATAACCAAAATTTATCACCAGCCTGTTCAGCTGTAACAAACCACCTGATTGATAAGCACCTTATGCAATTCCAGTCATAATCCTTGATCAATGTACAGTCACTAACCCAAAATCAAGGTACTTAAGATTAAATACTGAGACGTTTCATTATTAGAGAACACTCTAGCATATTTGTACCATCCATGTATTCGGTGGAATTGCATAAGCATTCAACCTGATCGAACTTTGCCTCATTTTGTAATGTTACATTCTAGAAATGGAACGGACTTGGGGTTTGGCAAAGGGGTACGAATATCGGTTGTGATTGCATGAGTAATCACCCACTGTGAACTGGAACTGTATGTGTGACACAGAGGTCTAGATTTGGCAAATATATACACTTGTGTTGAGAGAGAGTGTGTGATGGATAAACAGTAAACTCATCGGTAAGTCCGGGACAGCACACTCAACTTCTATTCCATCTTTCACTCACCTGCCAATGCACTTGCTATCTATATTACCTTTTATTTAGCAGGGCATAAAGCATGCCCTTTCCATAGTTGTGAGTAAGATCTCATGTGTCTTTCTCTCATCACATTCTCATCATATTGCTCTCAGGACAGGTTCTGCTCTATCTCTCCTCTATGGGACCTCAGCTACTATGGAGCATCACCACTTCAACCATGCTGTCATGATTCTGCAGAGTGACGTAAGGTCCCTCACTCACACACGTTACGGCCCATTCAACATTACAGAACCGCAGAACGATTAAGATCACAGGTTACTTACTTTAATAATGGCACTGGCAGCTAACATGGCTGTGGAGTCTGTCAAACATGCTTTTGAGTCCATGGCAAGATAAAAAGGGTAACACAGCACTACTGAATGCAATCAATCAATGTAATTATGGTCAGTTAATGATGAGAGACAGGTGTGTGTAATCAGAGGCAGGCTAAGATGGGGAGAACTAAAGGGGGAGAAAAAGAGAGAGAAAGATGAAGATGTTTCGGATATTGTAGTTAGTTTTACAGCATGCTCTCTTCACATTACAGCTTCTAGCAACACCTCTGGCAAACCAGGTTCACTGGATACTTAACAAAAGGAATAAGCTGAAATTATCAAATGATATTTGGCAGCCTCTTTTGGTGTTGATCCTCTCCCCGCACCCTGCTGCGTGAAAATCTGGACGAAAGCTCCTTAACAAAAGCCAGTGGACTAAATGGGAATGTTATCTCTCTCAGATTGGACTCCTACTGCTACTATTATATACACTATTTGGTTTCTAAATATTTCTAGTGGTATAAGAAAACCCAGCAGTATGCCCAGTTTGAAACAAAGCTACCAAAACAGTCAGTCTTTCTTATTATGTGTGTCAGTATCTCCCACTCTGGTACAAGTGAAGTCTTGGTATGATGAATAAATATGCTGACAGAGAAATATTACAGTTTTCACTGTTATTAAACATGCTGTAGACAAAATATTTGACAAGAAGGGGATTGAA
Organism: Ameiurus melas; assembly: GCA_012411365.1. Classification (NCBI taxonomy): domain Eukaryota; kingdom Metazoa; phylum Chordata; class Actinopteri; order Siluriformes; family Ictaluridae; genus Ameiurus; species Ameiurus melas. Next base: position 22,322,559 of record CM022758.1, on the reverse strand, counting down.
AGGACAAAAATAGGTTTGTCCTAAAAAAAAGGTTCAAATCTCGCCAATGCGACATCCTAGGATTTCATTGAGAGCAAAATTGGCCGTGATGTCTAGGTGGGAGGGATGGCGTTACTTTCACCACTGTCAATTAAAGAGACACTACTCAGTCTTAGGTGCTTATGAATGTGGAAGACGGCAGTGTCACACTTCTCAATGATATGGCATGAGCAACAGCTTGAAAAGGTGCAGTGTCCGGCATTGTGTCTTGGAGGAAACACGTGCTAGCCTTCACCCTCCCCGATAGCTGTCATATTATAGGGGAGAGCTAATTAGTGGGTGGGAATTGCCCAATGACCTATTTGGGATAAAATGGGATAAAAAAAATAATAATAATAAAAAAAACTGTTGTGCCTCCAACTCCTTTTCTGCTCTAATAAAGAAATAACTCAGTTATAACAAATTAAAATGTATTACTCATTATGGTTTACGTTATGTGTGTGAGCAGTGTGTGTCTCGAGTTATAACATCTGACATGAATGTCTAATCCCTCCAGGAGTTTGCGATTTTGTGATCACAGAAATGAACGCAAAATCAATGAAGTTTGCAATTTTTTTTCGAAATTACAGCGGATTTCCTGCAGATTTGGGCCAAGACGCCTCATGTGACATCATCACAACACGCATTCAGTCAGAGCCCTCTTTGATTCACATGCATTGAACATGAGTACAACTAAAAGGTCTCATTTACCAACAAACATCACTGTGAAAGACCGTGGAAAACAATTTTGTGCCGGTTCAAGTAGTTTTCCGCAAAATAAAGCACAAAAAACGAAGCATGTTCCATTGCAAATTTTGAACAAAGCTGCACCAAAATCAAGTATTTTTGGCTGCAATGATCACTAAAAACACAAAAGTCACAGAAATAGAAGGTCTCACATCATTTTAGGTATTCATAATATCTGCCTTTAATGTTTAGACAAATTATTGGGGGCTGGATAAAAGTGTAAGGTCTCCATGAGCAGGGTTGTGTAGATGTATAAATAGATTTGGTGGCTGCTGTTGCTCTCATTTGCTTTCACTACTCTAGTATATTATAGAGATGTTGTAGATTCCGTGAGAGGCTCAATAAAATATTTAACTAAAATGTCACCTTTCTGATTAGTAAGAGCCTGCAACCAAGGACAACCACAGAGATAAGTTCTATTGAAAACCCACTAAAGAAGTAACAAAATAGAAATAGACTGATTTGTCTATCATTACGTACTTTGATGTTTTCCGCTCCAAAGACACACATCTTTGCTCTTTTCCAGGGCCATAATATATTCTCCAATTTGTCATCCCGGGATTATGGAGACCTCATGCAGCTGCTGAAACAGTCCATCCTGGCTACAGATCTCACACTGTACTTTGAGTGAGTGTTTCTGCATGTCTCTGCACTTATTAAGAGTCTTTCATACACGTATATGCAAATGCAAATAGTAAAATTCTAAAAATTTCTAAAGTTATTCTGATCTTTTTTCTTTTATTTAATGTTCTGTTTATTCAGATTTTCACAACAAAGAGAACTGACAAATTGCAGAACTACAATTCAATTAAAAACATATAAGTATGCATTTAACACCCCACAGAGACCCAGTCCACCCTCAACCCACTGATTGAGCCTTCCAACCACCACACAAAACTGAAATAAAATAATTAAATAAAATACAAAATCAAACAAAATAAATAAAAAGGCTGACACATAAAGCCAAGAAGAAAGAAACAACTTTAGAGCTTTTTTGAATGCCAAGGGCAATGTCTGAAAAAGTCTTGTGTGTTCGACCATGAACAAATATCTAATTTTCTCTGAATAGGCAAAACGTCTCACATCATCTAGCCAGTAGGATCATTCTGACCTTTTCTTATGGTTCCAGTCCACTGTGTATGCCATTTAAAGCCAGTAGCATAGCTGCAGGATCGGAGTGTGTGTATGATGAAACTGTGCTGGATTGGTTGTGACTTGATGTTTCCTAAGCCTCTACTGCCTCCATGTGGTTGTAGGGTGAAATACACAAAACCATTTGCACTCAAAAGCTAAAAGCGCTGTCAGGTGTTGCATCAAAGAATGTACAGGAGAACAAAAGAAGTCTGCATTAAAGGTTATTAAAGAGGGTGCAGTTAATTATACATATGGCAAGGTTCTCTTCAGCTGTCAATAAAATATCTGCTAAAATACTCCAGTGCCAAGTTCTATTAAAAATTACATAGACATAAAAATCCAACCACTTAGGACAGACAGATTTGAAAGTTCCCTTCTTGCACTAGTATTCAGATGTTATAGCTTAGACAGCTATATTTCACTAACTACCCCAAAATAGCAGATTACATCTTTAATGCAGATATGGAAACTGATCAGGAGGATCGTGATTGGGAGAAAATCCTTACGACAATAAAAGTGAAGACAGTAATGTTTTAAAGACACGGTTGGAAATGAAACCCAAGCAATTGTTCGTTCTGCTGGGTGAATTGTGCGATCATTAATATGCGTTTTCCACAGGAACAGAAACCGTTTCTTTGAGCTGGTGAATAAAGGGGAATATAACTGGAATGTTAAAGAACACCGAGATATGTTCAGGTCAGTCACTTAGACCCAGTTATGCCTAGATTTCACCGAAGTATCGGCCATTGCTTTAATTAATTAATATAGACTCAAAAGCAATGTTACAACTTGTGATTAACACGATTCTCTCTGTGTCTTAGATCAATGTTAATGACTGCATGTGATTTGGGAGCTGTGACCAAGCCGTGGGAAATCTCTTGCAAGGCAAGCACTGACTCTTTCTTACTCATTCTCGGGGCGGTTGTGTTGGAGCGGGTTGTCTACTAATTTTAGATTGGGCGGTTCGATTCCCAGCCCACGTGACTCCACATGCTGAAGTGTCCTTGGGCAAGACACTGAACCCCAAGTTGCTCCCAATGGCAAGCTAGCGCCTTGCATGGCAGATCTGCTACCATTGGTGTGTGTGAATGGGTGAATGAAAACCAGTGTAAAGCGCTTTGGAACCACTAAGGTTTTTTAAAAAAAAAGCGCTATATAAGTGCAGACCAGTCCACTCATGTCATCATTTGTACTGTAATGTTGCTTACATCATGTGTGCATATGTTTATGTATTGGTAAAGGTAGCCGAGCTGGTCACCAGCGAGTTTTTCGAGCAGGGAGACAGAGAGAGATCTGAACTGAAGCTGACTCCTTCTGTAAGTCTCGCCTGCCTCACACACACACATCCACGTGCAACAAGTTCATTCACAGCTTCTTCTTTTTTTTTTTTTTTAATTAACTTTATAGAGAAAAAGTGTTGTGATTAGGTGACTGTTGGACCAAAATCAAAAAGTATTCGCAATGCCATATAGCATAATAGTAATAATTATTAATAACTTAAAATAAACTTTTTTTGACTCAACATTAAAATGTAAATGAAAAGCAAATTTAGATAACATTATTTTTTTAATGGCACTATATTAATATGTACAAATATATAAATATTTATTTGAATTAATTTTTCAATTATATTTCAATTACACGTTTGTCCTTTTCACACATTTTCTGAAAGTGGAGTTGTAAAGTTCTTAGAATGGGATTTTTGTACATGATATTGAAGCTAAAAGTGTGATATTCATAATAACCTGTTAAATTGAATGACAATTCAGCTTGTAGAAAACAAATGATTCAATTGTTTAGAAAACCTAACAACATAGCCATACATGTCATAAAGCAATGACATGAATTCAAATAACATTCATTCATCAGTTGTGAAAATCCTTGTTGTTTTTTTAACCTTCTTTAACAACAACCAGAATATCTGTCTATGTGCATGAGATATCGACACTGCAGATTTATGTAAACAAAGTCTGATTTAAAGACCATTTACTTTCACTTAAATTCAAAGGTCGAACACACAGATATGCTCACACACCCACACAAAATTAACAAAGCAAAAAGTCAAAAGCTTTTTCTTGTCCTTATGGTTCCTGATAATTGGAAATCATGGGGTTTGGGGGGGGGCACATTAGTAAAAGATGTAGCTTTTCAGAGCTTTGATGCTTAGACGCTTTTGTGTACCGTGAAAGTAATTATGGCTTGGTGTGTAATCCTGGCCAGACACAATGCTTTTCTCCTCTGAAGTATCACTAGCCTCAGGTTTAGCACCCAGTCAAAGTGTTTAGCAGCAAGCATGTGGGCGTTCGCCATTATATATTCAGTCACAGTGCTCCAGCCTAGGAACTATCTCTCCACCACAGTCGGTTTTCAGTAGTACTGCAACATTAAACATACATGCACACTTGCGCGCGCGTGACACACACACACACACACAGACACAGAGACTACTTCCAGCAAAAGCATTGTATGGAATATTCTCACTCATGCTATGCACCTTGTCTGTGCTGATCTCCTGATGATAGAGTAAACGTTTTACTGTTGTACCAAGTAAAGCAGTTGCTCATGTTCAGACTTCATAGTATTTCTTTTTGTACCACAAATATATAAAAGGGTAATGTTACCTACAGATTTCCTGTGTGTTTTTGTTTTCTAGGCCATCTTTGACCGGAACCGAAAAGACGAGTTGCCGGGTTTGCAGTTGGAGTGGATTGATGGTATCTGTGCACCACTGTACGAGGTAATGATGTTCAGCAATCCACCAAAGCACACATGCACATGCTATGTTTCCACCTGGACCAGCAAAAATTTTGTGAAGTTCAAATTTGCATACAGCCAATCAGGTGAAGGCTTTATGAAGGGGAAAACTTTCATTAGGCCATGACCACCTACATAGAAACACCTTCTAACAATAAGTGTGGACATGTTCCATGCTGAACACAGGCATTATAAGTGTATACAATTTAGCATGAATAATGGGATACGGCTGGTTAAAATCAGAGGAAAGTTTCTGGAAATATTTCTTTGCAATTGCATAGCCAGTTGCTAAACAGAGTACCTGTCCTCTGTGGCACGTGACATTGCTGTGTTCATAGAGAGACTGTCAACACATCTCCTCAAATTAGCAAGTGGTTTAGGCAGTCATATGATCAGATGTTGCATTAGGGCAGAACATGTTTGTGATTTAGTAACAGTGTAACTGAATTTGTAAGGATCATTAGTCTGTTATACACAGAGTGTAGTGTGCACCTTTATTGCTGTCATTACTATTTCTACTCTCAGATTCATTCAGTAGAGAGTAGGGCTGATGAATTTGAATTTTTATAAGGATTTTAAAGATTCATGAAATGATCTACTACCACAGGCATAGTGAACATTAGCATTAGCCGTACACTATATATTTGTATCATAAAGCACAGAAGGTAAAAATTGTTGGAAAGACAATCACAAGGAGGCAAAAACGGTGTTTATGGTTAATTTTTTTGTTATATAGTGCTGTTTTTTTCAGTGATCTGTAACTTTTCTTACTCTACCCTGGATCCATGGAAAAAAAATAGTCTTCACGCACATACAGTGCCCTCCAATAATATTGGCAACCTTGGTAAATATGGGCAAAGAATGCTGTGAAAAATTGTCTTTATTGTTTAACCTTTTAATCTTTTGTTTAAAAAATTACTCTGCTCTCATGGATATCAAACAACTGCAAACAAAAAAGTTTTATCAAAAAAAGAAAATCTTTGTTAAATGTGTGCCACAATTATTGGCACCCCTTTAGTCAATACTTTGTGCCATCTCCCTTTGCCAAGATAACAGCTCTGAGTCTTCTCCTATAATGCCTGATGAGGTTGGAGAATACATGGCAAGGGATCTGAGACCATTACTCCATACAGAATCTCTCCAGATCCTTTTCAAGGTCCACGCTCGTGGACTGTCCTCTTCAGGTCACCCCACAGGTTTTCTGTGGGTTTCAAGTCAGGGACTGGGATTGCCATGGCAGGATCTTGGTTTTGTGGTCAGTACACCATTTTTGTGTGGATTTTGATGTATATATTGGATCACTGTCTTGCTGGAAGATCCAACCACGGACCATTTTAAGCTTTCTGGCAGAGGCAGTCAGGTTTTCATTTAATATCTGATGATATTCGATAGAGTACATGATGCCATGTATCCTAACAAAATGTCTAGGTCCTCTGGCAGAAAAACAGCCTCAAAACATTAAAGAGCCACCACCATATTTAACTGTGGGTACAAGGCACTTTTCCATATGGCTACCTCTCTGTTTGCACCAAAACCACTTCTGGTGTTTATTGCCAAAAAGCTCTATTTTGGTTTCATCTGACCATAGAACCCGATCCCATTTGAAGTTCCAGTAGTGTCTGGCAAACTGAAGACGCTTGAGTTTGTTTTTGGATGAGCGTAGAGGCTTTTTTCTTGAAACCCTTCCAAAAAACTTGTAATGATGTAGAAACTTGGTGATGTAGGTGACTTCAGATTGTAGTTTTGGAAACTTTCTGATGCCAAGACACAACTAACTTCTGCAATTCTCCAGCTGTGATCCTCTGAGATTTTTTGGTCACTCGAACCATCCTCTTCACAGTGCGTTGGGACAATATAGATGTCCGATCACAGGTTGATTCATAACATTTCCAGTTGATTCGGAACTATTTTGTTGTTTTTATAATATTTTTTTTTTAATTTTTTTTTTTTTTTTTTTTTATTATTTTTTTTTTTTTTAAAAAATTTTTTTCTCACATCACAGCTATATTCATTGGTCTTTCCCATTGTTATGAATGAAGGGAATTTGGCCTATGTGTTACCATGTTTATACCCCTGTGAAACAGGAAGTCATGGTTGAACAATTTCTGTTCCTAGTCACCTAGGTGTACTAAAATATATAATGTGAAATATCAATGGGAATATACTTCAAATATATTTTTCTCATATGAATTCATAGGGGTGCCAATTTTTGCACACCTATATTTAATAAAGATTTTTTTATAAATCTGTGTTGTATTTGCAATTGTGTGATATCCATAAGGCCAGAGTATTTTTTTATATATATTTTGAAAAAATATCAAAACCTTAAACAATAGACAATGTTTCACACCCTTCTTTGCTTATAATTACCAAGGGTGCCAATATTAGTAGAGGACACTGTATCTTCAGATAAAAATAATTATTTCCTCATGTAAGGCCCCTAAAAACTCACAAATAGGCATCTTCCTATGGGGCTTTACATACTGGCATGGTAGAACTTGCACAGTATAATATTTTTCCTGACTGAATGGCATTTAAGAGTCAGCCACAGAAAAAACAGTGACCCCAATAAACTATTCACATTATTATTCTGAGGTAGCATTTTTTTTTTTTTTTTTTTTTTTTAAGATCTCCATCTATCCATCCATCCATTTTCTGTACCGCTTATCCTTACTGGTCATGGGGGACATCCTGGACGGGGTGCCAATCCATCGCAGGGCACACTCACACACACATTCACACACCCATTCATACACCCATTTACACACTATGGACACTTGTGGACATGCCAATCAGCCTACAGTGCATGTCTTTGAAACAGGGGAGGAAACAGGAGTACCCGGAGGAAACCCCCGAAGTACAGGGAGAACATGCAAACTCTGCACACACTGGGCAAAGGCATATTTTAAAATCTGTTATTATTAAATATTAAACAGTGAATTTTGTCCTGGCATTTCTAATACAGACAGAAATGCTCCATTTCTATAAGTGACTTTCCTCGCTGCAGGTTCAGTCCAACATAGGGAATTAGAAGAAAAATAACAGCCTGATTAAAAACAATGGCGCCCTCTCATATACAGTAGGAGCCATGTCCCAATTCCCAATAAATCATCAGGCAGTTCAACAAAAAAAATTAACAGAGAAGACCAATCACCAGCCACAAACACAAAACAGGCCTTCATCTCAAGCCGTGTCACACTGTAGGATCTCCGCTGTCATTAACGTCAGTCACAACGAGAAAAACCGACGCACACAAGAAGACTCTTACGGAGTAGGAGAAGACACACTACTGGACTGCACCTCAAATCTTCTAACACTGCCAGAATTTAATCGGAGGATACATTTTATCGCAATGGCTATTAATTGGCTGTCGGTGCACACATTAAAACAGCCATAAAAGACTACATATTTTGGCCTCGGATTATATGAATCTTTAAGGATTCTCAAAATTTGTCTCAGGCGACCAACTCGTGGCCAAAATCGTACAGCGTGAACTTGGTTCAAGGCCCCCTCCTTATAAAACTGCAAAAAAAATTCTACTGGAGACTACTAATAAAATTGCTGATGAATAAAATGGTCGTCAGACCAAAATAGACTTTGTTTCATTTATTACTCTTTACTGCTCTTTATAGTATTTTTTTTTTATCATTATGTTTGAAGGCATCTTTGCTCTACAGCATTTCTTTGCATATGCAAAGAATATTGCACTGTACTGTTGCTACAAAATCATACTTTTTTAAACCTATAACATATGCCTGTTTTAAATATGCCTAATGTAATTCACACACAGGCTATAATTTGCTTTAAGATGTAATGCATATTCATAAAACAAATATATTAAATGTGTGTCAAGGTTCCTTCATTCCCAATAGACATGACATATCAGTAATGAGGTTTATTATTCACGTCATTATAGCTGGCATTGTGTACATCAGATTTCATTTCGACTTCATCAGATAGCTAGTGTAAGTAATCTAAATTGGATTATACTTGATGATTAATTTCACTGAACATGAGAACTGCTCAGATTGCTCTGCTTGCATACAATACATAGAGACTCTATCTTTATCCCTCTCATGAACATAAAGTAGGGGAAATATTTATTGGTTTTTATGTGGGTCTAGGGTATTTGGTTTCATCCTGAACTCGGATTACTGTCTGTGCTGAGTTTCTGTGCATGTTGTCCCTCTGTCCGTGTGGGTTTCCTCAGGGTTCTCTGGGTTCCTCCCAAAACATACCAGTAGGTAGATATGATAAAGTTTGAGTGTGTGTGCTTACTGGCCTGTGATGGGCTATTGTCCCATCCAGGGTGTATTCCCCCCTGATGCCCAGTGTTCCTGGGATTGACCTGGATAAAGCGGTTACTGAAAATGAATGCGTAAGTGAGAAATGTTTACTAATGCTCTGATTTATGTGGGAGTTTAAATGATAGTGTCCTGTGCATGACTAGGCATACTCATTTACACACCTGCTTGTGTTCACGTTGGGACAGATGTTTATATGATTGTGTGACAATGCTGTGACAGAATCTTAGTCTTCTCCTCTAAGTGTTTTCAGATATTGAATGGACAGTAATTAAAAAAATAATTTCTGATAACTTTATGGATGATTATTCAATAGTGAAAAGAAATAGAAAGGTCTATTTTTTTCTGCGTATTCTGCGGACACAGTGGCCCTGCGTCACTAGATGCATTTTAAGGTGCGAAACGTTGCATTTTTTACTGTGCTTCAGAGGTAAATTTGGACATTTCTATAAACAAGAATACTGGAAATCAGTAAGGAGATTTTGCCTGTGAGAGGTGGCAGGAATGGCTAGCTCAGCTATTCGTATCCCTGTTCTCCATTGTGCACCGATTTGTAGTGCATGTTCAGTTTCTCAATAGACAAATCATATTCCCTGGAAAGTTCACTATATTATTACCCATAATTGTACCACCAATTTGCACAAGTACCATAATGCGTAGTGATTATTATAGCTCAAAATTTACCTCAGTATGGATACCTGAAGATATTCAACTTTGTATTCAACTTTTTCATAAAAAAATAAAAAGATTTAATGACCTGATTTAATGACCAAAGTAAAGCCAACAGGTACTTGTTAGCGCTTTATTTAATACAAAGAAAATTTATCTAACCTAACTTCAGTCCATATAACCCTGTCTCACTGACTACGTTTACATGGACAACAGAAATTTAATTATTGACCTTACTCAAGAAGGAGTAAGATAATAATGTGATTAAGGTGTTTACATGAGTCGCTTTTAGAATACTCCTTTCATGTACCCGTTTTACATGTTATAGAACATAATTAGATTAACGGCACACGTCATTACATTACCGCGCCACGCCATCTGACGTCCCTCCAGAATTTCACGTATCAACATACAGTTCGTCTTCGTTATGGCACCGTATACAGTTTTGGGTGTGTTTATTTATTTTTTTTAACGAACGCTTTAAGTGCAGTTAATTATTTGTCATGCTATGCATGCTAATAGACAACTGCTTGAAGCCGTGGGCTGCGTCCCAAACCCCGTACCTACTGTCTATATAGTAGCCGAGATACATGTATTTTTCCCCACTACAGGCCTATAGTGGGCAAGTATGCAGTTTGGGACGCAGCCGTACTCTCTTGTTGGCCGTAAAATGTTGAGCACTGCCGTGTTTGATAATGTCCTGTCGCAAAATGCAGTGAAAACTCTCACACGACGTTAATAATGTGATTAAGGTGTATACATGTCTGTAATACACGTCCATAATGTGACTAAAACACGAGTATTCCACGTCTTAATTCGATTAGAGCTTAATTCGAGTATGACCTTAATCAGATTAAGGTAATTAAAAATTGCTGTTTACATGGTAGTTTCTTAATCAAAGTATTGTCTTAATCGGGTTAAGAGTGGATTATTCTTGTCCATGTAAACACACTGACTGTTACTCTCTCTTAGTTTGTTGTGAGACATTGTTGGAATCCAGACAAACAGCAGCCATAGCGGACATTGGAATAGGCGATATAGGCGATTGCCTACGGCTGCATTGTGCTCTATAGAGATGCTTCTGAAATCTTATGGTGTGTCTGTGCGCTCACCGTCCTGCCCCATTAAACATTAGTGGTTGCCACCTGCTGCCCCCCCACCCCAGTCCTGCCTCTGTTTGACATCTGAGTGTGTTCTGACAATAGTAGTGTAAGAGTGCATCTCATCACCAAAGTGGTTAACAACAAAGCCTTAGCTCCCATAAGTCAAATGCAACCCCCTTCCCCTTGTTGATTCTTTTTTAAATGAACTCGTGACAAAAAAATTTAAGGTGTTGTAAAATGCATAATCTAATGCACAACTTATAAATAATATGTCATAGTCCTATATAAAGAATCCCCTATAAGTGAGTAGGATATATGCACCTTTCTACCTAGCATCACTAGGTAGACCCTTAAAGGTGCAATGTAGAACCCTACAACAGAGGGCTTTTCAGGAAGCTAAAGTGAACCCTTAAGTTGTACTTAACATAAGTTGTATACATAAATGAAAAACAATTTTAAACCAAACTAATATTTGTAAAAAATATTCAAATATATATTAAAAAGTATGCTAACTGTTCACTTTATTTGGAATACCTGTACACCTGATCATTCATGCAATTATCCAGTCATCCAATCAAGTGGCAGCAGTTCAGTGCATAAGGTCATGCAGTTACAGGTCAAAAGGTCACCAAAACTGGACAATTGTAAAGAGTGGTTATTAGAGTGGTAAAGAGTGGATATTGGAGTGGTAAAGAGTGGATATTGAAGATGTAAAGAGTGGTTATTAGAGTGGTAAAGAGTGGTTTTTTGAGTGGTAAAGAGTGAATACTGTAGTTGTAAAGAGTGGATATTGGAGTGGTAAAGAGTGGATATTAGAGTTGTAAAGAGTGGTTATTGGAGTGGTAAAGAGTGGATTTTGGAGTGTACCAACCCTTACAGTCCCAATGGTCAAACCAACCCTTATGAACTCTTGTAAGGGTGTACTGACATTACTTACTATGGCACTTTTTGGCTCAGAGCATTTTCCATCAAGGCAGCAATTACTTGAGCACCATATTGAAAACCATCCACATCTCACTGGCGTGTGCAGAAGCATATGTGAATTAGTGTGTGAAAGCTGTGAAGTGTGTCACGATACAGGGATGTGAGATGCAAGTTAATTAATGCACTGTGAGTGAATAGCCAGGAAGATACATGATTATGAATCCCAACTGTCAGTGAGGCCATTAATCCTGTAAAATGACAGAGAAATCACACCACAGTGTATTATAAATGTAAATAATAAATATGAATTATAAATAAGTACATTTTATATAATGACCACTGTAAGAAAAAAATATTACATCTGAAATCTCGATTTAAAGGCATTTATTGTAATACTGTATAAGGTGTAGGCTGTAGTGTATCCTGCAGGAGATTATATCATAGCCTAATAGTGTCTTTCAAGTCTGTCCTTCTAGCTTACTACTCAGACATGGTGATCTACAGTAAGTTTCAGTGTCTGTGTGATAATGAAATTTTCATCCTCCTGTTATGGGTTCTAGGGAGTCACGACGGCTTAGTGATTAGCATGTTTGCTTCACACCTCCAGGGTTCAGGGCTGGATTCCAGAGGGCCTGTGTGCAAAGGTCACATTTTCTCCCCATGTTTTGGAGGTTCCCTCCAAGTACTCCGGGGTCCAAAGACGTGTTGTAGGCTGATTGGCATCTCTAAATTGTCAGTAGTGGGTGAGTGTGTGTGTGTGTGTGTGTGTGTGTGTGTGTGTGAGATTGTGCCCTGCGATGGGTTGGTACCCTACCAGGATGCCCCGTGCCTCGAGTTCCCTGCGATGGCTCCCCATGACCCTGTGTAGGATAAGCGTTACATACAATGGATGGATGGATGGATGGTCTGGGTTCTCAGTTGCTCCTATATAGTTGCTTAGTTTCATTCTGATATTTCCTATCCGTTTAAATGTGATGCCAAAGGTGTTGAATTTAGTGCTGCAGCATATACAGCTTCCTAGGGTGGAAGCAGCAACAAAACCCTATATAATATTTCCTTACCTCAATTCAATTCAATTGTACTTGCATAGATACTGTCAAAAATCAGATCTACAGAAATCCGGATGTAGATTTAGATCCCTAATAAGCATGCATGAGGTTGCCCTGGAATGACAAAAGGGAACCCATCCTCTTCTGGGTGACACCAGAGAGGGGATTACAATACCATCTGACCTAGAAGGCAAAAAGACTTGCAAATATTTGTTTGTTTATTATTATTATTATTATTATTATTATTTTGACAGTGTGTCTTCCTCTTCCCGTGTAGGCTTTTGTAAAATTGAACCCTAAACTGCAGCCAATGGTTGACATGATCCAGGCCAATCGTGCCATGTGGGATGAGCTGCACCAGAAGCGCCAGCGCAGCCAAGAACTGGTGAATCTTCCCAGCGCTAGCTGTGATGGTGAGATTGGTGACAATGACGTGCCCAAAGCTGCGAGTTAGTTCCTGCCCACCACGCCACATCATGACCTCTGACCTCTGCAACCCAACCGCAGTGCTGTGCATGTTGGGAGTTTTGGCTCTGCTGCAAGCTTCAAGCTGCTGGAGAAACGATGATGATCTGATCTCACCGTGCCCCTGCAGGCTGCATGTATGAACTCTCACCACTGGGTGCGAGAGTAACAGGCAGCTGTGACCGAGTGTTTTCTGTTTGATGTTTTTCTCACTTGGAGAAGTCTCTGAGAATAGTTCTAGACTCAGGAAGAGGCAGTGTCTCTAGAGCTAGAATACTAACATAGATGCTATATTGTTTTAACTGGCCTGCTGTGTTATTACGGATGGCTACGACTGAGCATTGCCACAGCAGGTTTATTATTATAGTATAACCACTGAGTGTTGCTTTGATTATACTAATGAAAACTTGTCAGGAGTGCAGGATCCTCTATTTTGTATTTTACATATTTAATTTGAGGTTATTGTTTATTGGATTGTTATATAGCTTGAGATATGATGTGGGTTTGGGCTCTGTTTTTCACCCTATGTAATTATTATTGGATCAGAGGTTTGCTGAACTTAAAAGGCTCATGGCAATGCTTGCAATGCAGATACAATAGAGTGCTGCTATTTGTGCCTTGGTTAAAATCCTTCATGAAAGATGCATGCGGTCTCCTTCCAGCTTCATAATTATCTAGAGACTACGTTTTATATCATTAAGAGTTGTGCAGCCGGTACGATGTCGTAAAACTCCCTCTGGATTTGTGATGTTGCTGCTTGCGCCTATTTTGGTTCCATTAATTAACTCAGGCGTGGTGTGAGAGGTCCATGCATTACCATAGAGCATTTACATTAGCGCACTCATCTATATTCACAATTTACATTATTAGAGCTGATCCAAGCATTAGTCATATTACTTTGCGAACTGGGGTTCTGAAGTAGTGCACTAAATTGCAGTCATATTGTTTTCATGAGCCCAAGCCGATCCAGGAAGTACACGTGCCTTTATAAATATTAGTAAATCACATTGTCTTCAAGCTAACCATGTTTTATGACTTCGAACATCCTGACATCAGCATTGACGACACTAAAACATTTAGTTGATTTGGTTTAAATCCGCTTTCACTCCTTATGACAGATATCCAGAAACATCAGTGTTTTATAGTCTCTTCTATACCTCTCCCAGGACTACTGTCGGTGTAAGAGAGGGACAGAATGCAAAAAAAACAAACAACTATTACTACTACAATTTAGCTCAAGGTAATGGGGAAAAAAAAAAGAATAAGCACAAGCAAAATACTGGATCAGCCTAACCAAAAACTAATACAGATCCAATAACTGAGTTAATGAACTCTGCTGCCCTTTGTGCCTGCTGCCATATGGCCACACAATCATCATCCATTCATAGGTAACACTGCAGGTAATGTCATTCCACATCAGCTGCAGCTGTGTCTAATCACCTATCAGACTGTTATTAGCTAACGCAGCTGGACATCCAGTGAGCTGATCAAGATTGACTTTACATGACTTTATACAAGTTTGTAGTTTTTACAATCAATTGGTCTGGATGGCTCCAGAACTATAAATGTGAATTTGCACATGAGAATCCATAATAATCACTGGTTTACGTCGCTATAGAAACACCACTCAAAAAGAGCATCATTTGGTCACGCACATTGGTAGCCACTGAAAAATGACAATGTTTTGTCCATCAGCTTTCTTTTTTTACATTACAACTACAAAATCTCATTTCTTTTGTATGTAAATTGCTCTGAATTGTTTGTGCTGTAGCTGTTTTCCTGTGATATCTGGTCACAGTTTAAAATTGTGTTGTGGCATTGTGAAAGTGGAGACTGAGGCATTGCAGTGCTCTTTGTGGCATGGATCTTCCTGCTCGTGGGGAAATCAACAGAAATAACATGCTAACTGACAATGGGACAAATTTAACTGCATGAGGAAATAACTGCTCTAGATTTAGGGACTGAAGTGACAAATTAATGACCTTCACTGACATTTTCATTAACGTTTTAATGTGTGCATGAATAATGGTATTGCACCATAGTGGGGAAAATAGTGTACATTCTGTAATTCTGGTCCACTCACACGGTCTGCTTTCTGGGGGGGTATTATTATCATTATTATTGGTAAATGATCAGTCATCACATTTTCATTTCAGATTTTGGTTTCTTTTTAAGGGACAGTAAAAGCTGAAGTGTCTTTAAAGCATGTCATTTGGAAAAGTGTACTGTTCAGTTCAAATAAACGTGCTGCTAGTAAACAGGCCTTGTTGGTTAAATGAGCATCTGCTTGTGTGTTTTGATTTGCTGCCCCACAGAGGAAATACTCAAATAAGATGCAAAAAAAAAAAATATCGCTACACTGACCCCATGTGGACAAAGATTTTTACTGCACAGCAGATTAGGTCTATAGTCTAATTCAGTGGTCACCAATCCTCTTCCTTGAGATCTACCTTTGTGCAGGTTTAATCTCCAATCAAAATCGAACACACCTGTTTTAGCTGATCAAAAACTTCTTAAGGCAATGATTAGAAGGTCAGGAGGACATGATTATGGTTGGAGCTAAAGTCTTCAGGAAGGTAGATTCAAGAACAGGGTTGGGGACCACTGCTGTAATGAATATGAAAGATAGTATGAAGAGCATCTTAAGGGTTGTAGGTGTTTGGAATGAAGATGATGTCCAAATGCTTTGTTATACAAGATGCTGTGATGCTTAGGTCAAATATGTAGACTTTGGTGAATGACTTAAAAATGAAAGCTACATGCAATTCTAAGAGTTCCTTCATAAATCTTCAATAAAACATGATGGTAGGTCAGTAATGCAAGAATCACTTTAAACACTCTGGTGATTTTAACACTACAGTGCACAGTATACCTGAGAATGTCAGTGTTTGTTACATAGTTTAATTAAAAATCTTCAAATCAGGTGACAAACTTCCTTCCTTCCTTTCATGTACCATAAGTATGTAACCCATGTAATAAAAAAAAAGAAAAGAATAGTGATGACCACCAAATAAATAAGGTCATTACTATCTGAGGTGACTGTGTACATGTGTTTCTGTTTAGTTTTAGGATAAAACGGAGCCTGTAAGAAGGGACCAGAACGTTATTGAGTACTTCTTACATTGCCCTAACCTTGTGTGGGTCAGAAGGGTAAAGCTGTTCGAACTGGGGTGTCCAATCTCATCAGGAAAGGGCCAGTGTGGGTGCAGATTTTCATTCTAACCAAGCAGAAGCCACACCAGATGCTCTTGAAAGCCAAGCTCAATGAATTAAACCGGTCGAGTCAGGTGTGGCTCCTGCTTTATTGAAATGAAAACCTGCACCCACACTGGCCCCTTGTGTATAAAATTGGACACCCCTGTGTTAGACTTCACACTTCATGATTCATAAAACAAGAACAAAACGTTACCCAATGGTATCCAGGGTGTGTGTTTTAAATTGAAAACACATAATGGACAAACATGCTTTAAAATGTTCATTTATTGCACAAACAGCACTGACAAAATGAATGCCAAGGTTAAACATGTTACCAATGAAACAGAAGGGAATGACCAAAGGAGCATCCAGGACATTTGCAGGTGGTGAAATGGCAGGATCAGGCTGCTATGAATGTTCAGAAAATGTTCACAGGGAGCGAATAAGCCCCAACATTTTCTTCATTCCATATTTCATAAAGAAAAGCCAGACTGGTTTCGGTAAGTATTTACAACAACTTCCATTAAACTTTTTTCACGGAGCAGTGTGAAGACTAAGCACTCAGGTGTTGTAAATAGTTTCATTGACATCTATATGGGGAAAATGATGCATAGAAATCATCACAGGATGGTTGCTTGGACCAGTAGAATGGTATAAAGGCAGAGATTATACAAAAAAAAAAAAAAAAAAAAAAGAATTTGACATCAGTAAATTTGCATTTT
Source organism: Ameiurus melas (assembly GCA_012411365.1). Lineage (NCBI taxonomy): Eukaryota > Metazoa > Chordata > Actinopteri > Siluriformes > Ictaluridae > Ameiurus > Ameiurus melas. The sequence goes on along the minus strand of CM022758.1, from coordinate 22,305,475 downwards.
TACTCTAGCACCATACAGCAGTATACTAGGAAGGCGTAGGTTCAGCTTAAAGGAATACTCAAGCATTTTTTTCTCTCTAAATTTCTATCTACTTGTGATTACCACAGAAGTTTTACATTTTTCCCTGCTTTGCGAACAGAACTGAATAACCCATTACTCAAATCGCACATATAATAGACGTCTAACGGCAAACATTAGGTGTTGAAATGTACGGATACTGAACTTGAAACTGAAACTCTAAACCGATCGGTTTTGGTGCAGAGATCGGCCTCAAATACTAATTCATTATTGTATCGGATTTTACATATTTTCAAAGCCGATCCACTGAAGTATTTATTGCTGTGCACATGGTACATTGATTGAAAACACTTGTCCTTCATGTGGACATGTCCTTAAGCATGTCATTGTGTCAATGTCTTGCATAACTTGATGACAAACTCATGTCACTTACTACAAAGATAGCAGCATTGGATCAGTATCGGGTATCTGCTGATATCAAAACTGCTACTGGCATTGAACAAGTGAGATCAGTACGACCCTGGTTGGGACACTACAAATATTTTAGATTTGAATGATTTATTTTTTAAAATAAAATGTTCAGTCACAAGTATTTGAATACAAAGCTCTAATTCTGTAGAATTATTGTTCCAGAGATAGGACTATTGTTTAAAAGGGAAAAACGGTCACTTCCATAAAGGTCTTGGCTTGATTGCGTACAAGTACTACAAAAACATCTGTTCATTTTTTAAAGAGAAGTTGTGCCATACAGTCATGTGAAAAATTACATTCACCCCATGAAAATTATTGTTTTTTTGGGACAGATTTTGGACAAGCAAACATTTGAAACATCATAAAGGTGATACGGTCAACTGACATGTAAAATTGACATTTTGTAGTAATTTAAATAAAAAAACAAAAACAGAAAATTGACAGGGGAAAAAGTAAGTAAACCCTTAAATTTATCACACCTTCAAATCCATAAAATTAGAATCAGGTGTTCAGGATTGGGTGCCAGTGATTATTTATTAGGTTATGATTATTTATTAAGTACCCGTCTTATTAAAACCATCTCATATTTAGTGTCAGGTGTTCCCTTTGCTATTAAGGTGTGTGGTGTCATCACGCCAAGATCTAAAGAGTTCTATAAGGTCTTCAAAAAAAAAAAAAAAAAGGTTGTGGATGCCCATGAGTCTGGCAAGGGATTTAAAAAGATCTCCAAATTATTTGAAATACTTCATTCAACAATCTACAAATGGTGCAGATTTCAAACAACTGCCAATTTGTTTAAGACTGGCCGTCCCAGTAAATTCAGCCCAAGAGCAGAACATCTGATGCAAAAACCAAGTCTCCAAGAACTCCAAAAATTTCATTGCAGGATCTGCCAATAAGTCTTGCAACTGTTGATGTCAAAGTGCATGCTTCTACAACCAGAAAGAGATTTGACCTGCATGGGAGGCGTGCCAGGAAAAAGCCTATGCAATAATACAGTTTGCCTGTGAGCATATAGGCAAACACCAGGCCATTTGAAATAATGTCCACTGGACAGACGAATCAAAGATTTGTTGTTTGGCCACAGTGGCAGCAGACATATTTGGCGCTGACCAAAGACAGCTTTTCAGGAGAAGCCCCTCATACCAACTGTCAATTATGGTGGTGGAAATGTTATGACTTGTTTTTTGTTTTTTTTCCCCCACTGCCTCAGCAACTGGACAGCTTGCATTCATTGATTCAACTATGAATTCTGAATCATATCAAAGAGTGCTTGAAGATAATGCAAGTTCATCTGTAAAAGTTGAATCGAAAAATAGGACAATGATCCTAAACACACTAGCAATTCCACCAAAGAATGGCTCAAAAAGAAGAAATGGAGGGTTATGGATTGGTCAAAGCCTGGATTTGAATCCCATTGAAATGTTGCAGGAGAAAACCATCTTGCAACTGAAAGAATATTGTATGGAAAAGTGGTAAAAAATTCCAGCAAGCTAATGTCAGAGACTGGTGGACAATTATGCAAAACGCCTACCAGAAGTTATTTCTGCTTCCACAGGGGGCAATACTAGCATCTCAGGCCAGGGTTGTACTTACTTTTTCCAAAAAATAACATCACATCTAGTGATTTTTCTGTTAAATAAATGCTTGAAGAAGCTCATTGGCCTTGTGGTTTCGTTCATCAACATTATTAATAGGCACTGTTTCAAAGAGGATCAAATGTTTGCGTGTCCAAATATGTATGTAAATTTTTTTTTTCCATGGGGTGCACATTTTTTTTCACATGACTGTATATTCACATATTTTAGTTTATGGATGGACAACAGTTATTTGAACACCTGCCCTTGAATTTTTTTTTTTTTAAGGTTTTGAATAAATAGGTTTTTCAATTCTTTTCTCTATACAAGTGTGTTGAAATTCTTGTGTGTAAATATGCTACACACTTAGTAGACAGACATTAGGTTGAAAAACACTGGAGTTTTCCTTTAAGGGTGAGAAAGGCTAAGAAAAGAGAAAGCATAAGCCAAATCAGCGCAGAAATGAATTTTGATTGAGAAGGCAAATCATAAGTAACAAGAACACAAGACATGACCCTTACAGACATTTAGGAAATCTGGATGAATTCATACAAACACACAGACACCTTTTCACACAGAAGCTAAAAACCCACAAGTATCTAATTAACATCCATAACCAGGCTTCTTTGTGAGCTTGGACAAAACATTAGTAATAGATGAAGTGATTAAATCCCTAATATTTACAGATCATCTCTATCGTTTTGCATATGTTGTTTTGAAAACAAGACTTAAAAATTACAAATTATCATGGTGACTCATTTATAAACAAATATATGCATGTGATATATGACATATATTCATAAATTACAGGTGTATGAATGCATATAGCCAAAAGGACTGAAAGGCTGAAAGTCTTTGGTAGGAGGACAGGGGTCTCATATCTTCATTAAGAAACACTTTATATTTATAAAAAAAAAAAAAAAAAAAAAAAAAAAAGGTCTCTCCAAGGACACCATGATAAAGCTTACTGCACAGAGAGGAATGAATCAGGAGCTTAGATGCATTCACAATGCTACAGCAAGCTCTCTTAGTCTGCAGGAGCAAAGTGAAACTCCTATGAATGGAGGTGTTTCCTATAGTTCATACTGAACAGAGACACCTATACAAACATTACAAAATATCGGAAGGGACTATAGATAAAACATCCAAGCATACACAAAGACAATGGGGGAGGGGGGTAGACGGTTAGAAAAGGCAAAAGGGAGATGTATGGAACTGCAGAGATACAAAGAAGCTGTGTGAAGGGACAGCAGACATTTAAATGCAGTCACTCTTTTATATATATATTTAAAGAAAAGAAAAAAGAAAAGAAAAAAAAAAGGAGTCAGGTAAAGGAAGGCCAACACCCACTCAGAGACAGAAATAGAAGGCACACTGCTTTTAAAAGCACAATGCAGTCAATACGCAAGTTGTGTTACACCCACGAACTACACAGGAACATACTTTTATTTAATATATCAAAAGTTAGATGAAGCCAAAGTTGGCTAGATCAGCAAGAAATGAAAAATGAGTTCAACAGGGAAGTGGGTAAACAAACATCATCTTTATATAATCAGTGTTTCATTGTCAATTTTCTTGACCTCACTTTCTGTGAAAGGCAACTTCTCATTGGCAGTCGATGGATTTGTGAAGAAAGAAGAAGGGGAAAAAAATGCAATAAAAGAATCGAACTCGTCAGACATCATGCCTGAACTTTCACCTTTCTCACAGCAGTATAACTGAAATGTGAAGAAGGGAGGTGGAGAGGGAAATGGACAGAGGAAGAGGGGGGTGGGAGGGGACAGACAGGGCGGGAAGTGTTGAGTCTTGTGCAGAGTTTTGTGGTAAAGTATTGGAATAGAATTAGATATTGATCAAAAGCTGAAAATAAATCACTGCTTGTCTTGCATACATAGAAATTAGCATGTAGTATGCCTCAATTCCAATAGGACTACATGTGATTAGAAAAAAAAACAAAAACAAAAAAACCAATAGGTTTTTCAAAGTGGTGTTACAGGAGGTTTCTGTTGCCAAATATGTTGTTGGGGTCCACATAGTCCTTTACGGACTTGAGCATGCCTAGCCCCACGCTGGAGACAGTCTCCCTCATCCACTCCTTCCGCAGCTTGCCCACTGGGAGAGATAAAGAGATAAAGAGAGAGAGAGAGAGAGAGAGAGAGAGAGAGAGAAGAGTGTGTGACTGTGGCAGACGGTTGCGAGCACATCAATCTTGCGTGAGTGAGAGAGTAAGCAGGGGGTGATGGATGTGTTTATGGGGGGCTGGAACGCTGGTGGAACACTCCTGAAACACTGGGAGATGTTTTGCATGGTGTGATTTATGGAGAGCAGCAGACTATCAAACTCATTAAGCTGCAAGTGTTCCCTATGGAGGGGAGCTCTCTACGCTCTGCCTACCTCCCTCATTCCCTATCTCTCTTCTCCTCATGTCTGTCTGATTCCATGAAGCCTGTCAGTTTCTCCCTCATTTACATTCATGCCCCTTTTATCAGCATCATTTTCTCTTTTTCTATAAAGCCCTCCCCTGCCTAACTTCCTCTCTTAACATTACTGTTAGGGTAACAGTCATTTCTGTAAAGCTTATCTGGCATACGTTCAGACACACACAGGGCCCTAACAATCCTGTTACCTCCCTATGGGCTTCTCACAACACAGATTCCACTGATTTAATCCACTGGATTTTATCCAGTTTTTAACCCCAGGAAATCTGCATGTCAGTACCCTTCATGAACAGGAGGGATGCACAGTACTCACACTGTGATCATATCATTATGTATTGAGAGGATTATGTAACAAAACAGAAATATACAATAATATATGAAGCTTAAACTTAGGACGAACAACTTTTTTTTTTCTTCACCCAACCCCATGTACACTAGTATAATTAGTCAAAAACCATTGCTTTCCCCGATAATCACTGTTAAGTGTATTTTTCAGCCATAGTGAGTCCTGAGTACAAGTATGGTTATAGTTTTATAGTTTTTAACCTTTACATTTTCAATTTAATTGGATTTGTATTCTATCCTTTTTAGTTTTATGTTTGTTTTAAATTTCAGATATATTCTTGTTATTTTTTTTTTTTATTAATATTTTGGTGAGAAAGTTGAAAATTGTGCAGCTTTGGGGGGTTGGGGGGATGTCACATAAGATCACATCTATTTTATTTAGTTCGAGTTTATTTTAGTTTAGGTTTGCGCCGAGTGTAGTGTAGCTGCCTTAAACATTGAGCAGTGCATAATGTACATTAAAGCAGATATTAGTAACTAATTAAGGTAATGTGATCACCACATCACCAGATATACACGTTGCACATTCACAAACATACATGTACACATGACCACGGTTTCATCTGGTCAGATGGAGGATAATATTTGGCAGAGGAGCAGTTGAGGACAATGTGGCTGGCAGCACCACAAGCCAGACTCTCATACAAATGCAAATGCAAAATGGTGCCTTGTACAATAGTGTAGCCTGCTGTCCCTGCCAACCAATCAGTAGTGTCCAACAAGAAACAAAGTAACCTGTTTTATCTACTTCCTCCTCTCTCGCTCAGTCCATCTCTCTCAGCCTCATCCCCCCCACCACCACCCGCCTTGCCATCCTCCACTTATCGTCACTATCCTGCATTCCTCAGGGAGAGAAGGAGAAACAGAAGGTGGTGGGGCTGCATCATTGCCTCCATCACAGAGATAATTTACACATCTATCATGTCAATTTCTCCCCATTCTCTCTCTCTCTCCCTCTTTCTCTTGTCACTATCTATCTCACACAGCTATGACCGCACAGCTGGGACAAACAAAACTGCACCGTCAGAAAGAGAGAGAGGCGCCACTGAACAGAGAATGCGTTCCCTCAGGCTGAAAAATCACAATGTGCTCAGTAAGAGCGTAGAACTCACTGTTTACGTGCATGCGCGCGTTTGTGTGTAAGAAAAAATAAATTAAATTTGTGGTGCTATTTGCACACCTTTTTTGTATGGCGCTTTTAACAATGGGCATCGTCACAAAGCAGCTTTACATAGAGATGATATATATATATATATATATATATATATATATATATATATATACACACACACACACACACACACACACACACACACCTATCTATCTATATCTATCATATCTATAGATAGATATAGAAACCACACCCCTTTCGTTATATAGTGCACAGAGGCATAGTGTGGAATGTTGAGTGCAGTCCTGAACTCCCACATTGCACTGCAATAGACTAGTTTACAAATAATTTAGCCCCACACTCTATGTACTAGGAGTAAGGTGTCATTTTGGATATTGGTCCAGGCAGAAACCAGGCAACTAACCATGTTCTTGCAAAAGGGGTTTGTATAGAATAAATAACTTAAGAACAAGTGTGATCAGGCCTGCTACTGCAATATCCAATCAAATCAATATATCTCTGGCTTAGCACAGTGAGATTTCAACAGTGACGCAGATTTCATTCATGCTTATGGGATGCGGTTTACAAATATTTGCATCTCTATTCATTGGTCTGACCTGCGGTAAACACAGGTTGGTAAAGTGTGTATTTCCACTATGTGCCCTCCCACCTCGCTGGTCCAGACTACATCTGTTTTCTTTGCCTCTTTCGCTCTCTCTCTCTCTCATATACACACCATTTGTCATGCTGTGATTGTGGGCAGACAAAGCAGGCTGTCGGCAGCCAGATAGCACTGTGCTACTGCTATTAATCACAATTACACAGAACAGTTCACACACACACACACACACACACACACACACACACACACACACACACACACACACACACACACACACACACACACACACACACACACACACACACACACACACACACACACACACACACACACACACACACACACACACACACACACACACACACACACACACACACACACACACACACACACACACACACACACACACACACACACACACACACACACACAAATTCTCCTCTCTTCATAGCACCTTTCCCTGTTTCAGCACTTTCATGCCCCCTCATCCTCCTTCTCCTCTTTGGGTCAGACTTTCCATTTCCCCGACATCACCAGAAGCTTTTTATTAGCCGTATTTTTATTTGTCACCCAGCCCAAACCCCCTCTACGCCCTGTCCACCAAATGCCCATGGGGAGAGGGGGCATGAGTTTGATATCAGGGAGGCAGGCTGAGTGCGAGTGTGTTGTGTATGCGTGTGTGATGGTTGTGATTAATGTGTTTAGTGATGTATGGCTAACAGCAGGTAGATAGTAACATAGATAAAGCAACGGTTTCAGCTACATCCCAAAGCTTTACGAGACCCACTGAGGAAGCGCACTGTGTTTCCTTTCAGTTTTGTTCTCAGCAAACAGCAGAAATGTTCACTGAAATCTATATTAACATGCGTCTCACTCTTGCAATAGTAAAATCGAATGAAGTAAAAATCTAAATAATCGAATGCTTTCATTCTTCTCTCATTAACAGCATCATACCGTCTGGTTAGTATCCTTAACTTTCCACATCTGTAGAAAACTTCTTGAACTGAACACATTACAGAGTTCAGAGAGGTATGAGAGATTTTATTGAGGGTGTGTGTAAGTATTACCTCCGTGATGGTGACTCAGGCTTCCCCCATTGGCTAGAATCTCCTCTCGGGCTGCGTGCTATACAAAACGGACATAAAAGTTCACAGATCATTTCTGTTCTGGAGCAGTGGAGCAAAGATTCCATCCTGTCATCAAGGACTGCTCAGACAAACTAGTCTGAACAGAATACCTATTACATTAAAAGTACTGCAAAGCATTGAAATATTCTCTAACATAAAAGAAACAAACAAACAAAAGCAATGAATTATATATCCACTGGTGTCTTATTACCTCCACTTGCTCATAGACATGTATTGGATTGCTGAGACCTCTATAGTTGAAGGCAAAGTAGAAATACACACAGGCACCAACGTCATAGGTCTGTGTTACCCTGAGGGTGAGAAAGAATAGGGAGAATAATGAAAGAAGAAAAAACAGAAAAGGAAAGCAATGAGGGGAAAAAAGGAAATGAACAAATAAAAGGACAGACAGGAAAGAAAGAATTTATAGAAAGAAAGAAAAAACAAGACAAGAGAAGGATAGGAAGAAAAGCGGGAAGAAGTTATTTAATACAAATAAATAAACAGATTTTTGAAATGATTCAATATCAAATAATTACATTCTACTGGTTTGTGAGAAGCTCAATGATTTAATAAGTACACAACACACAATAAATGACACTTATGCTAAATGGCACTGAAACCACAACCACATGCCTCCATAAGCTTTTTGTTTGAGTGAAAATATCATTCTTATAGCATTTTTAAATTTTAACATCATGAGTCAGAGGATCCATTCGGATTCATCATGCAGCTCTGCGGGTGAGAAGTTTTTGTGTGTGTGTGTTTGGGGGCTGGTCCTAGTCACTTTCAATTTCATCCTATTCATGTGATATTAAATACCCATCAGACACATTAACGCAGCACTTTCAGTCCAGCAGTAGAGAATCGGCCTCCCACCTTGCGACCATCTGGACTGCAGACACATAATGTGTATCAGACTATTAAAGAATAACCTGTTAATGTGATTATCAGTGATCTGCACACACACATTACACACTGCTAATTCTATTTCCACTGTTCCTATTGTAGTATCTGCTGAACATTCACACAGAGTCAGTGACGACAGACTGTGTTCTTGCGACTATATCATGGTGCACTGTGGTCATTCAGATGTGAATTTCTAACCCAAAGTGACGCTCATCCTTGCTCTGTTCTGAAAATCATGTAGATGCTGTGCTCTTTAGTGTGTAGGTGGCTCTGACTTCTAAGCAATCAATGTGTAAAAGAATCGTGTTATGAATTTGCTACGTCTCATGTTCAAAGCATGTTATGGACGACTGTGTGTGTGTGTGTTTTGTCAATAGGGGCACTGCCCTTTCCAGAGGTTAAATGGCCACATCAATCACGTCACACACAGCTGCACAGTGACCAACAGGAAATGAATGGCCAAGGCATAATCACGTTTCAAACCTAATCTCTCCTTCACCCCCACCCCTCCCCCCACCCTTCATTCTCTCGCTGTTTCTCTCTGCTCTTTCTTTATGTCTCTCACTCCCATCTCTCCCCTTAGTTCTCTTCATTCTTTGTCACTGTATGGCAGGGACATTGTGAAGGTGAACAGAGTTTCAAGTAAAGAGTTTCAAGCTTGCAGGCTAGCAGTCAACCAAGCGCCCTTTTAACTATGTAACTATTTCCTTTAATAACCTGTACAGCACGTTTGAAAGAACACTTCAGTATTTTTCAACTTCATTTCTATCTAATATGAGCTTCAATAAACATTTCAGTTAAACACATCTTTGTACGGCACGGTCATGAATTCTTCAGTTTAAAGATCTCTAAATTAAGCCGTAAATATATATATTATGGCCTTTCAGAGATGGTACTACTTTCTCACAGGAAAGAATATGTGATTTATTTCCATTACAGTTGTGTGGGTCTGATCACTGATGGACGACAAAAAAATTTCAGGAAAGAGTATGCGACTAGAATAAATTCTACAACACTTCTCCGGTGATGGAAAGCTGGATTAAATGATATAAGGACAGTTTCAGACTGTGTGATTATAGTGGCATGGTCAGACTCTTCGAGATCATCACAATAAAATCTTGGCTATGCAATAAAGAATGTTCTTGATGTCAGATTTACATGTTGAAGATCATCTAATGACAGACCTGCTTTTATTGAAGTCTTGTAGACAAGCAAAATAGCAGTGGTCACACTTTAACATGCATTTCTGACACTGCCAGAATGTCCATGTTTGCTGTCTTTTGTTGCAATGGCCTTAAAATTTGGCCGATGTTTTCTCGACTTACAACCAAATAATTATTTTACGATTTGAGATTACTGTCTGCAAACGCAAACTCATACAGCATAATCCCGGTTTTATATTAAGCCCTAGAGTGTAATTGAAAATGTTATAAAATCATGCATTTTAAATGTTTGTTGGTGGAGAGCAACAGCTGCCCTTAGACTTCCATTACAACTGAGTTTCGACTAAAAAGGTTTTCTTTTCCAAACATTATCTGAATTATCAGGTTTGAGGTAATCACACATATGCTACAGATGTGGTGGATAGAGATTATGCTTAAAAATTTTTTTTTTTAAATCCACAAACAATTTTGAACAGCAAAGAACTAGCATATTTACTGACAGGGTTCAACAAAAGACTTGAACAATCGTCTGCCTCAATGGTGATAGTGTAGGCGAATGGAGAATCTACAGATCAGTGACATAATCAGTAGATGATTGAATTGTACCTGCATGTAGACAGCGGAGGAAACTGCACTCCTCTCTCTTTACACTCTCTCACTATCCTCTCCTTTACATTTCTGCACAGGTCCAAAACTCTGCAACACACATCAGAAAACACACCGTTAATAAACATCTTGCACATACAAGACTCAAAACCCTGATACATCGCAGAAAAGTACTTCACGGTTGAGGTGTGTAGTTTGTAGGACAGTGTGGACATAAACTGACCAACAAACATTTCTTGAAATAAAGGCATGTCTAAGACCATGTCTGAAGTTGCAGGAATAGACATCCAGTTCATTAATTTCTCTATTCTGCAGCATTCCTGAGCATTGATTGCACTCTGCACTGTAAAATGACTGGTTGGCTAAGAATGAAATGTAAATATACCTAAAAATGCAGACAATGTGAATGCAGGACTGTGCTTTTTTTTTTTATTTAGACAAAGAAAAAAAGAAAAATCCCCAAATGAACTCACAGGAGCACCTGTTGTGTCTGTACATATTGTTAATGGTTACTCACAGAATCCTTAGCTAAAGCAGTCTAAAAAGTCTAAGGGAGGGGTGGGTTTCAGTTAAGTAGCCAGACAAGTATACATGGGTACGAACCACTGGAGTGGTGGCTATTTCCATCTAGGTCTCCAATATGTATTTAGCTATTAGTTTGAATTTTTAATTTTAATTTAGCTGTCCAATTGAATTTTATTTGTATTGGACTTTTAACAATAGACACTTCAGAGAGAAAGTTTTAGAGAAATCCATTATGGATTTAGACCAATACTGAGCAAGCCACAGGCAACAGTGGCAAGGAAAAGCTCCCTGAAACGACAAGAGAAAGAGGAACCGGACTCAACAAGGGAAATAACCCTCTTCTGGGTTACACCAGATAGAGTTGTAGAATAGTAATTATTTACAATCCCACTATCTATCTGAGTCTTGGGCATGAACAGGGCTTAAACCAGCCACAGCAGCAGAAGGTGGGTGACAAGTGCAAAAGCTCCAAGCAGAAGATGCTTCAGGATGAATCAGGCAGATGTGGAAGGCAAGAGGTGCCACAGCTGTAGAAGTTTACATCACTGAGCATTCACATTTCATAATATGCGCATTATTTTTGGTAGAGGGGGACTTGAATTTGTGACTAAGCAAGACTTATGAGTTTGATAGGTGAGAAAGAAACAAAGGGAAGTACAACAGTCTTAGAAACATAAGTATGCCTGTATCTTCTCATTTGTAAGTCCCTTTGGATAAAAGCGTCTGCTAAATGAATAAATGTAAGTATCACTTGTACAAGAACAGTCAGGCATGTGACAGAGAGCAGGGAAAAGCAGCTCTTACCTGTCCCAAGGCACTGACGTCTCAAACGACTCGCCTATCACGTAATAATCCATCCCCAAATCCTACATAAAGACAGACATCAGTCAACACACTCATCTCACACTCTGCACTTCTAACAGTCTACTAGCTGGAAGCAGTGTGCAAGGCAAACACACCCGCAGGTAAGCAATGACAAAGGTGAGCATGTATCCTCTCTGTCCGTTATCCTCTCCTGCTGCCAGGCCCCTAAAAAACAAAACACACACAGAACATTCAAATACACATTTTCATCTGCTCAACAACAATGTGTGCTCAACATAACAAATGTCCTTTTGTATCACAAAGGTGATACATTTGAGATTTTGTATCACATTCTCATTCGCACCTGCTAAATTAGTCACCCATACATTATACTTACACCCAAATACTAGCTAAGTAACCAGCATTGCTAAATATATTCAGTAGCATCAGTCAAAATCTTCATTTCATTAAATATCTGCTACCCAAACTAATCAAAGCAACCTCATTATGACTGAATCCATGGATCAATCTCCCCATTTCCCCCCCACAATATTCCGACACACCTTCTGCTCAAGTAGCAATCAAATCCATCACTCCTTCAGTGAAAAGGCCATGATGAATGTGAAAAAAACAACAGCTTGTGTCTGGCATAGATATGACAGAGTGAATCAGAAAGGTCACAATAAGGGTTAAAGGTTATGACTCTGATGACCCATAGTGATTGGTGCTGGTTAAATATTTACTCTAGACTCTATGGGAACAGGAGGCAGTATTGCAACTGCACAGAGCCAAACGGACACAAAATGATTTAGGCTTCTCTACAGATAAACAATAGTGGACACAGACTGTTGTGGCTGAGGGAACCGACTTTGCTCCTGTAATAGTGTAGAACCATGCAGGAATCATAGTAACTGTACTGTTATAACTCCGGGGACATATATACTGTACCTGCACTGTTACTACACTCCCAAGTATTAAAACATGGACTTAAAAACAGCAGGAAATACTGTAATATGTGGCTTTTTGATCCATGCAGCTGGATGAAGTTGATACGGTCTTTAGAGCATTACTGTTTCTCTATTCTGAGTGCAAGAGATGTTTTATTTTCTTACATCTCAACAAACTATCATGCAAAAAAATAAATAAATAAATAAAAATAAAATTGGTCCTGATATGTCCTGCTGCCTTGTGCATCTCACTCTATTGTGTATATAGATTCATATACTTTCCAACCACAAACTCTTTTTGAGAATTTGGAGATGTTGTTGAGCATTTTCGCTCAGGTATGTTGCATTACATTCAATTAGAGCAGCTTATTCAGAAGTGTGGAATTTTCACGCTCTGGTCTGGGCAACAAAGTGAATGAGACTTCAAACTTACAGGACGAACTCTGTCTGGGTGGTTCTTGTCTGTCCTAAACGTATTACTAAATGAGGTTAACGCACCTGCACGACATTTAAAAAAAAAAAGTGAATTGTTGAAAATTTTCTGAAGATGTGCTTCTAAAAGGACAGGAGGCACAGCAACATTGCCTTCTCTCTCTCTCTCTCTCTCAATAAAGAGCTAATTGAATAGATAAGACATGCTAAATGGTAAAGTGAATATGGTTTTAGTCCTAACTGCAGATATAATTTCTCAGATTGTTTTATAGATTGGGGAATTTAATGCAGTTTCTGGAATAGTACACAGATATCAAAACAAGCACCATCACTGACTCCTAAAAAAATTGCTCCATGTGATTAATATCCCAGGCTCTAAAAGGAGCTTAGTCCTTGTACAACTATGTGCTATTTGGACTAGATTAGCATTATATGGTGAGGTGGGCTAATGCAATTATCATCAGTGTGATCTGTGGGGGTTTAGCAGTTCAAGTGGTTATAGTAAAGGTCAGAACAGCCAGCTTGCATTAAAAGATATGTGGTGTGCATACTATTTTGGTGTGACGACTATTCGTATGTCTTGAAGACACTCCATATATGTGATTCACTAAGATGTGAATGTAAAGAGTACTCTATTCAAAGTGTAGCAGAGAGATATATGTGAAGAACCACCCTCCTTTTGAGATCATAAAGCATGGGCAAAAATAAAGCATAATCTCCAGGTGGGTATATCCTGGCAAAGAGGGGTACATGTAAAATAGGTTTGTTTAGAATGAAAATATTATCATGATGAGTGTTTAGTCATGCTGCTTTGATAACCAACCAAAGCAGCATGACTTTAAACTGAACCCTCATTCTCTTTAAAAGCAAGGTATGCACTGGCTATTCAGAGCACTGACATGTTTGTAATTACACACAATTAGTTTTCACTTCTAAAGACAATATTTTTGTGGTAGAACTAAACAGTTGGCTGTGGGAAAAGTCAAATGTGTTTTCAGGTGCAGGTGTTCACCCTCTACAACATAGTGTTTGTATTGGCCCTCAATAGTGCCAGTAAATTTGATAATTTTGGTAACTAGTTTTGCTAAAATCTTTTGTTGTTTCTCTCAATTATAATATAATGTGGTTATTTGATCTAGCCTTGTATTTGTATTAAGATAGTATTAGGCTGAAGTACACTATTTATATTGAAGTGAGTATTATAAATGTCAAAAATTCTATTTTGGCTTAGCATTTGCACCGGAAGGGGTCTTGAGGCATTTGACCCAAATTTAAAAAAAACTATGAACTAGTATAAGCATGACATTTGATGTCACACCCCCTATAGTACCATTCCAGCTACATAAATAAAACAAACCAAATTAGCAATCATGTGGTATTATTGCACTAGGTTTTGCTTGCCTGCATCAGTCCAAAGTCTTCAGAAAGCTAATAATATCTTACCCAAATTTGGCGGCAATGTCGTAAACCTGTTTCTCGTGCTGCAGCACCTTCTCCCGATCTCCTTCAAACAGCAGAGTAGCCACACACAGGTGATTGGGATCAAAGCCTTTAAACTGTTGAATAAGGCCATTAAAATGGGTTTAATTGCAAGTGAGGTTTTATGATAAGGCTAAAGCAACAGGAACCGTAAAAAATGGAGGAAAATTGTGTGTCTTTTACCTTTGTGATGTAAAATTTTTTCAGCCCATCCAAAAATGATGTGAAGATGGAGGATACTTGAGGCTTAAGAGCGTGACCTGGAAGACCATAAAACACACCCACAAATCATCAACATACCATCAGCCAAGCACTATAATAATAAAATCTCATTCCAGTAGTCCAACACCTCTCACACCAGCTTTTGACTCATTAAAAGCAAGAGATAAATGAAGGTCATATTTTCACCACCCATTTGTGGCCCACTTTCATCCATGTAGGCTTAGCGGGCCAGATTGATCTGTGGTTTGAACAATAGCAGCGTAACGAAGGGGGGAGAGTGTGCAAGAGTACAGCAGCAGGCTGCTCTCCGAGGCCTGAGGGCCATATATCAGCCTCTGACTGAGAGGAAATGCTTTCCACACTGCTATGTAAGTCTCCCTTACATACACTGATTTATTTTGAAATGGACGCACAAAGCGCCGCGGACAAACAAAAGTGAGCAGCCACAGCCAAGAGGAAGACTATCAATCTTTCATACTCCCACACAGAGGCGGGGGGGACATCAGGGGACAGTCTACAGAGAGTTCACTTGTCACTTCACTTCTGTACATTCCACTTTCTAGCCTTTTCTTTCATCAATCCATCTATACACACACAGTAGAGGGGCAGCTCTCAAACACTTGCTCACCGTTGACCTTTTTTAGTCTTTCTTTTTGAAATGTAACTCAATTACTCAACAGCGAGGATATGAATGAATAACTACAAGTATTCTAATTAGATTGTCAAAAATACTGAAATATGTTTGACAGCAAGAAGCTTGATGTTCAAATTATAAGAAAGGTGTTTATATGGATCTCTATTTAAAGTGCTCTGTGAAAACATACATACCGTTCCAAACTCTTCATAAAACCATCCATTGCCTTAGAAACAAAATACATCTACTGACCAAAACCCACAATTTTAAAGAATACAAATTTTCCTTCATACCATAATTAATAGTGAAGGGTGTAGCTTACAAAAAAAAAACATAAGTCATTCAACAACAATTGAATAATATGACAAGGATTGAATAAAGTCTACTCAATGGTTGTCTTCATAATGCGGGCTTAATTAACTTTATTACTCAAAGAAAAAAAAATGTAAAAAAGGAAAGAATGGAAAGGAAGCACATTTATGCGCGATTTCAGTTATAAACTAAGCTAGCTTCCATTTCTATATGGTCTCATAATTAAGAAAAGAGAAGACTTTATTAATGAGGGCTTGAATCTTTCTCTGTGCTGCTAGTGTCTCTCTCTCTCGTTGGCGGAGACGGAGAAGTGCAACGTCGGTGAAAATTGTGAGATGGGAGGAGAGTTAATGAGGTCCCTAGAGACTGAGGAACTTTTCCAGTGATATCTCCTAACCCTTTAGATTCCTTCATATATCCACATACAATACTCTAAGATGTCAATATGCTGGAAGCTTAATTGTTGCCAGGGCCATTTTTCATTGTTTCTGGATCGTGTGTCAGCTTGTTCGGCTGCTCAGCTGGCAAGATAATGATCGATTTAACTTTAGACGAGACAGCGAATTGAGGCGGCCTCTGTAGATGAATTATATCATGCAAAATTAAACTGCTTGATGCACGAGAAAACACAGAATGCATCAGCTACAGGCAATTAAACAAAGCATCTTGCACATACAACACTAGTTTGTTTTCGTAGACAGAGCCGAGGTGAAATAAGGGCCCTAATACAGATCCGGTAAAATATACTAAGCATTTGAATCTTTAAGATAAACCTGTAAACAGTGAGGGTGTTTACTGATTATATCTGTGCACCAATGTCAGCTTTAAAGGCCTAAAGAACAGGAAGGCACAGTCCTGACAGTCTTAGATCTTCCATATAAACAATATAATACTTTTAATTCTCAGAATAGTTCTCAAGGACTTCTGACATTTAACCATATTGTGTCTATTGTGTATATATATATAATCCTGCTGCAATATCTGTGACTGATCATCAGATAGCTTTCTGGATATTCAGTCCTGTAGAGATATTCCTTCCAATTACCACTGGAACCATGGCAACAGCTCTACACACACACACACACACACACACATTTGAACACTTGCATATGCACTTCTACTTCGCCTTGTTTCTTGACTAATGACACAACAACAAACAAAACTGCAGATACAGTATGTTGCAATAGATTTTAAAGCCAAAAGCAGATTTTTGCTTCCCTGCTGTGAAAACTGATTTGTTTTTATTTCATTTCCTTTGATTTTAGTCAGGATGCCAAGCCGAAACTAAAGCCTCATTAATAATGGGTCCCGCTGCAGCATCCAAAACATCAATAACAGCTTCGTCAAGCATCGAATGAAAAGGCTAATACAGAAAGGCTGCTGGACGCAGCAGTGATTTCCCATGACTTTCATTCTTGATATTTCCAATGATTTTTTTTTAATTCAACAAAAGTTTTACAGCAATATCCATAATAAAGATTTATAAATCAAAATTCATCAAAATTTAAATTTGACCTGACACTAAACACACTCACAGAAATTGAGTACTATAAAAACAAGCTATTATAAAGTGCAAACCTGAATGTCAACACATGCCATTATTTATTTTCAAACCATCCCCTAACATGCACTTTAAACTTGGGTTTGGCCAATATGACGAGATCATATGCCACAGTAAACTTTCCTGAGATGTCTTCAGTATTGTCAGTATTTTTAAGAACAATTACAAACTTATTGGAATGAGAGGACTGATTAAAATTTAAAACTGATTTTTTTCATGATAAAATGCTGTTCTAATCTGTAACTTTTTAATTCCCCCTCCATTTCAGCGTTAAACAATATTGTAAATGTTAAATAAAATATCATGAAAATTTTTCTACAGTTGTTTTTAATCAAACACTACCCATCATCCATCATAGAAACGTCTTTAATATAATCATTTTGTCACATGTTTGATGTTTGAAAGATGTTTGAAAAGGTTGAACAGCAATATTTCATCACTGATTTCTGATTGGGGGAAAAAACATACCAAACAGGAACTGCTCGTTGTCCATCAGTCGAATAGAAGCTGGAGCACATCTCTAAAACACAAGGCACAGAGAAATATCAGTGCCTTAGTATTTGTGGTTATTTTTCGCCAACAAGTTTTAAACATTGTACCATCAAAATCATTCAAACAGTTTTGAGACACTTAAACCACTTCATCTTAGTTTGCAATTAAAGAAACCCACTCAAAGTGTATCTGTAGGAAATTTGTAGTAAGAGGCCCACAACTCTTTTGTCATTAAATCTGTCCTTTTAAATGTTTAAATCAATAAAAGACAGAAAAACAAGGCTGTACATCGCCCCAAAAGACGTGCTAAGAGCAGGCCTATTTCACTGTTATGCCGAAAAGCAGCTTCAGGCTACCAAGAGTCCTGGGGGAAAAGTTTGGGAAAGGATCTGTAACTCGCACATCCTAAACAGCATGATCGATATCTTCATCGTCTGCTGTGCTCAGAGCTAATTTATGCTCTCATAATGAGCAGAGCTGCACAGAGCTAGAACATACAGTCATCAATAACGGTGCCATCACCGGCAAACTCTCACGGCCAGCTTTCTCTGCTGGCCTAACAATTCACAGAGTAAAGAAAACGTAGTCATTCTTTCATTCGTTTGGAATTTTGTGGGAATCCCTCAGTTGTTTAGCTGAACTGGAACATAATATTCAGAGTGTCATTCTTTCCATTCAGCCAGAGGCTACTATTTGAATAAATTGTGTGTAAATCACTCCAAGGTGCCAGAAGCCTTCTAGCTGGTCTTGATTTTTCTGTACAGTCAACCACCACATGTTAGTATTTGCCCATTAAGACATAAATTAATTCTACCAAAAGATGTCTAAAACCTTGCTAGCTCAACATGATTTACTCACCCACTGAATGTCAGGCTTTGATCAAGTTATTGGATAATTACATACCGTAGCAAAACAGACATGAGCCTGTTCACTTCTATTTATAATCAGACACTAAATGTCAAATTGCCTGCACCACAATCGGAATGAAATCTTTAACTGCAGTTTTCTTTTTTCTGCTACTTTCGGGGATAACCAGATTTTAAAATATATAACTTTAATTAAGATTGAGATGCATGTAGAGGAGACATATATTTCTGTAATATCTCCTGGAGTTTCCAGAACCACATATAATAGAAAACGTCAAAATGTGACCATCTAGTAAAATAGATCCAGTATCTCTCACGTTTTATATGAATTTTTATTATGCGCTGTATAATGATCACATAACAGATGGCTGTTAAATTAGTTATTAGACTATTAGATGTTACCTGTTTAGCCACCTCTCGCAGACAGGCCACGCCCTGCTGGAAGTTTGGGAAGACAATAGAGCCGTATTTCTGATACTCGGGGACAGGACGGATCTTCATCGTAACCTCTGTGACCACACCCAGTGTGCCTGAATGACACCACACAGACACATGATTAACTGCGAGGTCAACACAAAGATATGGTTTGCACTTATATAGATATAATGAATAAACATATAACGTACTGTAACCCTAAACCCAAAAAAAGGTTTTAAAAGTGTTTAGAAACCAACTACAGCACCACAGAAAAACTAGAATCATACACTGATATGTATATAGTTTCTACTATATATGCACTTTATAGGGGGGATAACTGAATAAATTTGCACTCAGGCCCAACCAAAATGTAGGTAGAGCTTACATCCACATTCACACACACACTGCAACGCCCAACCCCCTGTCTAGCCACCTCATTTGCACTTCGGTGATCTGGTTTCATCCAACACCGGAGGGGGGGCTGTGTGAGATTTACCAGCTCTGGCTTGGTTGAAATAAAGCAGGTCTGTATCAAAGGAATTGTCGAGCCAACACCGGAGACACTGTTCACCTTAAAGCCTACATCCCAGCATGCTCCACGACCCCCGAGAGCTCAACTACCACTGCTGCTTTGAGGCTCATGTTGCCAGCTCATTTAGCCAAGGAAGACCAGCGCTCTGCCCATAGGAGGCATGACTGCAGAAAGTAGCAGTGATAAATACCAGGATGGCGTTATAAATGAACATCAGGATGAAAGCTGCTCGCCCACTTGGAGGCAAATCTGAATTCAGACACCACAGACTGCATTAGAAAAGAAATAATAAAATACTGACTGTAATGTAAAGCAATACAACAAAAAGAAAAAAAAAGTGTATATAAAATATACATGAGGAATCTACCACCCAATCTTGGATTTACTCAATATCACAACTTATTTTACAAATATTGTAGCTAAAATATACTAAAGGACAGAGGAAGAAGAAGAAAAAAAAAGGCCCCTGTCCTAGCATGCACCACCGGTGTTCTGTGCATTTGTGTGTCTGAAAATGAAGCTGCACTTCAGTATGCTGTGTGAAACTACATCTGTGTAGAACTGTGTAAGGAAAAAAAGGACTCAGAGCAAACACTTCTCTGCCCGACAGGCAAACTGTGAAAGCGAGCAAATCCTAAACAACCAACAAATAGGCTCAAGCGCACAGTAAAGATGCCAATAAGGCTGTTTACTACCACATATGTACAGTACACATGGCCGTAATAGCCTCCTCTATAAACACTCAGTCACTGGGTGGACATTTACTGCACTTTCATCTTAACCAGTTGACAGTAAATACTCATAAGCTCCATCATAAAACCCCACAATAATTCTGTCATTACTGTGTCGCTTCTGTGAGAGAAAAGTGAAACAGACTTATTTGTTAGCATCTAAATGCCCCTGTCATTTTAAACACAATTTAAAATTCCAGATGTCTTCTTAATGGGAGTATAAATGTTTACGAGAAGAAAAAAACAACAACCCACAATTAATTTGGGCAAAGCAAGTAAAAGAGCTAACAAACGCCAGCTGTAAATGCTTGTTTCTGCAGATATTCACCAAAAAGATGTTACAGCCTATTGAGCCCTTCTCTAGAACACAATTACAACACTTCCAACACTGGCATTCTATTACCATAAAGAACAAAAAGTTAAAAGCTTAGCTGTAAATATATAGATGTATCAAAGTTGGAATAAAGACATTTATTCATGAGGGTAGCAGTAAGGTGATGACTGATTATAAACAACTTCTATTTGACTAAACCTTCTGAACAATTCGCATGACTACAGTAGTATGGACATGTGGCTGTAATGGATCATGGCATGCTGCCCTCTAGTGGTCCAACACAACAAGGTGTCTACAAATACTGCCGGTACTGTGTCATACACACTTTGTATCAATTTAAAATGTGCATTACGTAAGAGAAGTCTCTTTTTTTCAAGATTAGGTCTCTAACATTTTAATGATTCCCTCCCATGGTCATTAAACTCGCCCTCCAGGATCTACAGTAACCAGTAGAGTGTCTATAGTATGACTGGCAGGAGGCACATCCAAAAACACAAACAAGCATTTTTACCAGTTACCAAAAAGGGTTTTTCTCAGCGACTTCATACACTTTTGTTAAGGTCATGGCTTAATGCATTGTTTTTAATTGTGTTTTACATATCTTCCATTTACAAGTAAGGAATTAAAAAATATATATAATAATTAAAAAAAATTCAAACCAGTCTAAGCAGAATTTAAATCAGGACCATCTGAGTCTGCATTGAAAGGCACCAAAAGTAAAGAAGCGGTGGACAAATCATAAATTTAATTAGCTAGCCCACTGTGCAAGTAAAAGCTCCAATATGCTGCCCAGTCCCATGTTTTGGTTGCCTGGAAACTGGCAAGACTAAAAAGTGGTAGCTAACGTGATGTAATAACAGTGGAACAGGGAGAGGGCTGTGGGCTGCTGGTGGATTTTAAGCAGAAGGTGAATGGCAATGTCAGGTCGAACAGAGAGTTACAGTATGCAGAGGCCACCAGACCACACACACCGACAGAGCCGCACACAAACACCCACACACCCTGACCTTCCAAAACACTTTCTAAAAGTGTGTGTGTTGGAAATTGCTGTTTAATCACAATTTAGAGTGCAACTGTGTTACTGTAATTTGCAGTGTAGCCCTGTATCCTAAAGTCCATATTGTACTGCAGCTGGTAGTCAGTATACCTAACTGCTGAAATACCAATTCAGGGATTATTCTGAAGTGAAACTTGCAGTGCAGAGGAAAGAGATAGAGTGCAGAATTTTATTTGGATAAAAAGGTCAGATTTACAGATGTACAGCACTCATTTATAGTCTTACAGCCATTATAATGGGTACAAACGCACATGCCAACACATCATTCCATCTCCCTGCAGACTGCTAGGGGAATGTTCACTTTCTGTGTGTGTGTGTGGTGTGTGTGTGTGTGTGTGTGTGTACACCACACACTAGCAGATGTTCACAGTTGCAATGCCAACAGTCCCTGTATTTGTTAATAAGCATTGCCGTATGGTTGTGTTATCAGTGGGCATGTACA
Source organism: Ameiurus melas (assembly GCA_012411365.1). Classification (NCBI taxonomy): domain Eukaryota; kingdom Metazoa; phylum Chordata; class Actinopteri; order Siluriformes; family Ictaluridae; genus Ameiurus; species Ameiurus melas. The sequence goes on along the minus strand of CM022758.1, from coordinate 22,283,301 downwards.
AGGACACAGAAACATGAGATTGTTGGAATTTGTCAGCTGCCTCTGCCTCAAATGAAAATCTTGGGCTATACGCTTTGAATCTGATTATCTAGTACTTTGGTTTTGAAGGGCAGAAACCTTTTACGATGAATATCAAACTATAAAAGAGTACAAAACAGGACTGTGTGCTACATTGCATCACTGAACCTCACCAGAACAGGCTGTGAGTTGTGCTGACATGAAGGAAAATTAAAACGTGCCTCATGCTTTGTATGTCATCGCACCACCTAACTATTTACATGGGCGAGCCACATAGATTAGATTTATTATTATTGATCATAACAACAATAAAAGATTAAATTGAATTCATTTGTTAATAAATGAACACTGGAGTTCACCTATAGTGAGAAGCCTGCTTTATCTTTAGAGGAAGTGTGTTAAGATTAATTGTCCTATTACACTATTGGTTGTTTCCATTTGCCCCCTGAGTTGAGAAGTGGAAAAAAGAAAAAGAAAAAAAAAAGAAAAAGCAGTTGATGTGACTTACTGCTTTGCTGAAAAGTTTGAGTTTTCTTAAACATTTTTAAGACATTCCACTGTGATGAGCACTTTTTCAAAATCAGACACATTCTGAGCACATACTAGCAGTTGAGGAAAGATGACTTATGTGAACACAACCTTAGAATAAAAATAAAAGAAAACGTTCACCCAAAACTTTTCCTTCCTAATTAGCGTGTGCAGTGAAGTGTGTGCACCCTGCCTGCTCCCCATGTCCACCATTTAGAAAAGCGAGTTCTTCTCTGAGTGCAGAAAGAAGTGTCCAGTGTTTCATGCTTTATTGTTCACACAAACCAGGTATTAATAGTATACAACCTCTAACGGAATTTTCCAGTGCGATTATGGCTAGTCCACTTTGGATATACCACTACAAGTGTACAAGTGCATCTCAAATTTGATTATCATGGAAACGTTCATTTTTTCCATGATTTAATTGAAAAAGTGGAACTTTTGTATATTCTAGATTCATTACATAAAGTGAAATATTTCATGCCTTTTTTTCCTTTTAATCTTGATGATTATGGCTTACAGTTCATGGAAATCAAAAATCCAACTCTCTCAACGCACATACACACTTGTATCTTTGTGAAGTAATTAAAGTGAATTCTCAGGAATCTTAGTAACCCAAAGGTAACCCATTGACTTGTACTATTTATTTTTTTGTCCCCAGAAAAAATATTGACATCCACTGAATCACATGTGGTGTCACTACCTTCAGAGCCCAGGATGAAATGGTGGATGTCTGGTCCAGTGGACATTCGAGGACCCTGACAGCTCTTCTCAATCACACCTCTAGGGGTCACCATCTTTATATGTACCACCTAACAATTAACAGTTAATATCAGCCACAATAAAGTGATTTATTTATATATAAGTTAGATCGCTATAAATTTGTGTCTGTGTAATTTGAGAGTGGTAAAGAAGATAAAGACTGTGCACCAGGTCTTCGATGTTGCCGTAGATGTTTTTCTTCATGCCTGATGCACGTGTAGCCACCCAGCCTCCAAGAGAACTAAATTCCATAGAGTCCGGCTCATGTCCAGTGCAGTAGCCGCTCTCGTTCAGCTGAAGAAAACAAAAACACCCACACACACAAATACAGGTAATGTGAACACAAACACAAAAACCCAGTTTTATTACAGAACCCCCTAGAAACACACTCTTTAACAGCATACCATCTGTGCACTCGCAATGCTGCAAAAACACCCACATGTGATTGTGTGATAGACTTGTTAACATGCATCACACACACTACGATATTATACTAGAGGTCATTTCTCTGCATTAGTTTGATGGTGCCATCTGCTCGGTGTGTGTGGGTAATAGCATGGAGTAAAAAGAAAAGAAAGAAAAAAAGAGAAAACTCTGTGCCAGTCACTGCCTCTCAATCCACATGTTGAAAATAAATGTGCAAAGTGATAGCTGCATACTCAGATGCTCAGGGCGAACAAATTCACACTAGTCACTAACCTGCCTTTCAAGGTCCTGGCCAATGATGCCAGCCTCTACATGGGCTGTTAGGTTTTTCTCATCAATCCACAATATTCGGTTCTGGAAAAATAAAAAAAATTAAAAAGGGGGGTGGGTGGAGGTACAAGCCAAAGTCATAAAACTCTTTTGCCAAGAAATTAAAAGCAGACTCATAATACAGACATGTGATAGAGAGAAAAAACAGAGAGAGTAAGGGACAGGGGAAAACAGAGGAGAAAAGAGAGGAAGAAGGTCAAAAAAGAGCCAGAGTAAGATTTTGATTAAAATGTGCTTGTGTTGACAGTGTATATCAGTGTCTGTCTGCACTACTCCATAAAGTTGTCCATCTGTCTGAATTACAGTCCTTAAATTCAGACCAGTTGTTTGGGCTTAGTGCACCTTAGAAGACACAGTGTGCGCATGTGTGTGTGTGTGTGTGTATTTTTTATATATTTTTTATTTATATATATATATATATATATATATATATATATATTTTTTTTTTTTTATTTATTTATATATATATATATATATATATATATATATATATATATATATATATAATATATATATATATATATATAAATAAATAAATAAATAAATAAATAAAAGAGTGATGGACAGCACACGGGACAAAACCACAAAACCTTCAGGGAGGAAAAGAGCATGCTTTTTGATAAGGAATATGAAAGCGCACAGGGCAGGTGGCAGGATTTTCCACAGAAGCTGAAGGGCAGACATGTGACCTGCACCACACACCAAACCTGGACTGATTAGAAAGAACTTCAACATTCCATTCAGTATTTCCGATCAGGCCTGCGCTAAGGAAACTGTTTCACAAATGAGCTCTGCTACAGTAAAAGGACTGTTTGCGTGAGCTTGTGGAATTTTCTGATCTGAACACTAGCTGCTTTAAAAAAAAGAAAAAAATTAAAAGAAAACAAAAACAATAGTAGTCATTGTTGTTTTATAAAACAGAGGTCTCTTGACATTCTAATCACGCTACGATGGCACCCGTCACAGGGTTAAAAAGTTAACCTTGTTTTATGGCCCAATCCCACAATTCCCTGCCAGGGTCAAATGTTGCTCACGATATGGAATACTCTCAGCATGAGCTCCACTCTCAGCCATCAATCATCTGGCTGAGCTCATAAACCAGCCACTCCTGGCATCCACTGCCTTTCATGTCCCACCCTCCCAACCTCATGACCTCTGACATAGGTCAGCAGCTCAGAGAAAGCGAGCGAGCGAACAAGCTAGAGCGAGAGAGAGAACGCAAGAGAGAGCGGAGTGCAGGCCTCAAAACGCTACATAAATCAGTGTTAGCATACAGTCCTCACAGGCAACATGCAAGACTTCATCAGGTTTGTACATGGCTTCATATGAGCTTTAAACCAAATTCAGTTGCCATTATATGTATGTGAGTGGTCACGATGTATGTTTTGTGCCCACCATCTGAGAGGTGTCTAAAGACACAATGGATCGAGTTTCCTCGGTGGGGCACTCTAGAGCACTGGACACACTCGTACCACCTGACGGAGAGAGAAAGACAGATTTGAATAAAATTAATAAAAAGAAAAAGGAATAGATCAGCTGTTTCACTACAGTGTCTTCTGGATTGAGTGCTCACCTCCATAAGGTATCAAACACACATTGTGCTTGCAGGCCAGCTCCACAATCTTCACTACATCATCGTGACAGTCTGTACAGGACACAACACAAATACGATAGCCTATTACAGAGGCGCTGCCATGTCCAGACTTTATCAATGAAAAGGACACAATGAGACATTTCTTTTGATTGTGTGAGAAGTTGGAGACAAAGTGGGAGGACAAAGAAAAAGGAACAGTTCTGTCTCTCCTCCTTCTCTGTGGGCAGGATCAGTGCTTGCTGTCTGTAGCCAATAAGAGTGCCTGTCCCCACCCAACCTAAATATATGTGAAGGAAGGAAACATGAACAGCATGAACACAACTCTTTTTTTTCTCCTGCATTACTTCTGCTCATCCACTAGCCTGCAATGACCAAACAGTTTTAAGATGTACCCCATCCATATAAAGGGGAAAGGAATGAACTTTCAGAGTGCTAGACATCCAAAATTCTTAAAAGGTATCATCCAATTATCTAACACAAACGCAGACACAGCACAGTCAACTCTGCTTTTCTGCAGGCTTACAGATCACATAAAGCTGCCTAATGAAGGACTTGCTCTTTAGCTCTAATGAGATGTAGGATTACCTCAAATGAAAAACCTAACATTGGTTGAGAAACAGCTGTATAGTGCAATATCTTTGTTCCTTGTGTGTTCTGTGATTTGCAGAACAGACAGAATAAGCAGTGCATTGCTCAAAGACAACAGTGTTAAGAAGAAGAAAAAAAGACTCGATATCAGGAACTGTCTAGCTCAAGCGTCTGATTCACAGAAACACTTACAGTGCTTAGAAGCACATCTTACCATCCTCTTCCTGCATGAGCTCAGTGTGATGAGGGCTGGGACATTTTCTGCCCATTTGGGACTCAACTAATCAAGTCTGATCTAGCACTCGGAACTCATTTCCATGGTGAAATAGATCCACCAATCTGAGAGCAGTAATTCAAACAGCCAGCATTTTATTCCATATCAGACTTCCTACTGACATGTCTCATTAAAGCACGCGCTCATGAATATTAACAAGCGGCCTACCTGCTGATGCAGCTAGCTGGAGATTAACCCTTTATGACATGCCTGCAGCTCTCTCATGGTTTACACGCTCCATACAGGACACACAAAGACTCGCAGCAAAAAATACAATTTTGCTTTCTTGGTACATTCAGTGCTGCTCTTCGCAAAACATGTGATTAACAGCACACAGCTAAACACCACAATAAAACGGACAATACCGTTACAGCAATGCACCCATAAAACAGTACAGAAATTACTGTGCAAATGCCTTATATGCAATACATGCCAAGAATAATTGCTCAGAACACCTTATGGCCTGTAAAGAGAGGAATAAAGAGAAACACACTTGTGAATACTGTAGGAGTTTAATAAATGGCTGACAGAAGTGCTGTGTTCACACCACTGGAGTAAACTATGCTGGGCTGCAGAGGAGTTCAAAATCCTAAAACTAAATTTAATAAAATCAAATAAAATAAAATCAAATAAAAACTTAGGGAAATACTCAAAACAAGCTGTTCAATTGCCACTTGGTAGGTCTTTCATGCAAACGTTTTTGGAGTGGACTGAGTAACTGTAGAAGAAGAGTAGCTGAGCAGAGGCACACATTAAGAAAAGATGTGATGACCTCCAAAATTAGAGACTTTATAGGCTATATCAAAATTGCTGAGTTGGCACAAATCTGTCATCTGTCAGCGGTGTGCATTACCGTGCTTCCTACATTATGGGAATTATTATCTCTACTAATAACGTGCCCTGGGAAAAGGTCTCTGAAAAATAGTTCTCATAAAGTTATAGTAAAGTTATGCTCTAATCACAATGTTCTAATTAAGTGGAAGTAGGTGGGAGTGAGTGGTGGGAGGTGTGAGTCTTTTGGTCTGGAGAAATTTGAGGAAAGCAAATTTTTGCTAAATTAGTTATTTTCCAACCGTTGCGAAAACTGAATGGACGTGTGCCTATGCTTTTCTATATTTACCATCAGACTTTACATTATTTTCAGATGTTGCTAAGCAAATGTAAGGCCCTTGTTTAAGGGACTGCAAATCTACTATCCACAATCTACTGAAGTCATATGGGGTCAAATATGTAGTGGAATGAAGCGAGTTTGCCAGGAACAGATGGGTCTGCATTTTTAAAAAAAGGATAGTAATTTTGTATTCATTCATCCATTTTCAGTAACCCATTTATCCTGGTTTCTGTGGATCTGGAGCGTATCATGGAAACACTCTGGACAGGAGCAGCTACATACACGTTTGCACACTCCTTCACACCAAGAGGCAATTTAGCTTAGCTGATCTATCTACCGGCATGATTTTGAATATGGGAGGAAACCTACATGGACACCTGGAAAGACCACACACACACTAACTCGAGCTCAGCATCAAAATCTGTAATATTTTAGCATTTGGCAAATTGTTGATCTAGTTTATTCCAGTCTTCCCAATGGACTGTGCTCTTACATGATCAAAGATCCCAGCAATGCATGTGCATTCATTTGTGCATGCAATCATACACAATCTTCAGAGTACTCACTTGGCCAAACCACCAGATCTGGTATTCTTCCAAATCTCCCCTCCCTCAAGGCAAAGACCTCATGTAGACAGTGACCTGTGTAGAAAAGAAGAACCCTGTTACAACACCGCAGAACTCGTAATGCAGAACTTGACACAGGACACTAAATTTGAAAAATTATACAAATATCTCTATCCCTATGTAAAGTCCTCTGTTTCAGCAAAAACATTTCCGATTCATGTGGGTACTGTGCAAAACAACTGGGCAAGGCATTTTCATTCATTACCATGAGAACGGAACACTCTGTCCTCTGGGCCAGTTGACAGGGCCACACCAGCAGCCTTCAGCTCCTCCACAAACAGCTCGTTCAGGGTTGGGGGTGGGACCGCACTCACATTCAAACTGGCCTGAGACGGGAGAGAGAATTATGTGTGCCCACGAGCATACACATGTTTCTTACTAGTACCAATTCAGGGAGGTGCAGACTTACTGTCGCTGGGGATTTATGTTGTAGGTTGGCACCAAATGTACCCTCAAACCAGTCCTTCAGACTGGGGAGAATCAGACCACTTAGCCGATATCTACAATGAGCACCAGGACACAACGAAAAATAGTGAAGAATACTGGTAGGACGTTTAATAGTTAGTTTAAAAAAAAAGTGCATATCAGGAAATCATGTACATGATTTGATATAGGTAGTGTCCCCTAGAGCTAAGTTCAAGACTGAGACCGAGTCGCCCACGGACCAGAACTTTTGTCCAGCAGAGCATAAACTCACACAGCCGAATGAAAAGGCTGCTGTCAGAAAGGGCAGGAGGAACAGAGGAGGGGAGAAAGGGAACAAGGATTAGTGTAATCCCTTTTTCTGTCTCGCTTAAGTCAGTATCAAGAGAAATAAAACTAGGGTGTGTGAGCAGCTTTGTTTCTGTGGGCAGATTAAAGAAGTAGAAGAGTAAGTGGAGCCGAGAACAGTCATCGATCCCAATGCCTGTGTGAGAAGTTCCTCTACTCGGTCACCCCACAGCAAGGTTCTCCAAGGCCTTTACTTCAGTCTCTTTGGGACTGTACTTTAAAGAGGTTTCACCACCAAAAATACACAAGCCATACAATTTACCCTACATTCACATTAGCAAGCTACAAGTCGCTCAAGTAACTAATAGTATGTCTTTGTGGCTGTGCTACTGCGGTTACTTGTATGTGTACACTATCTAGAGAAATGTAGCAACCAAAATATATAGTCTACAGCCCACTAGATGATTTATACATACTACATTTTTTACAGTTTAAAAGGTATTTTGATTTACATGTTACGTGCCAAGCTGTGTTGGCATATTATCAAATTATCAGAAGCACCAACGATCTCTGCCTTCCTTTAAAAAAAAGGTTTATTTAGTGGTTATATGCATTTCGCTTATTTTTGCACATCAAAGATGAAAAGGGAATCAGTTTAATGTAACTAGATGCACACCAGTTGTGAGTTGGATACTTATATATACACACACACACACACACACGTATACATTATTTTATACATACACACATACATACATACACACATACATATATATATATATATGTGTGTGTGTGTATATATATATACAAATAAAATGTGTGTGTATAATAAATATATATATATACACACACACACACACACACACACACACACACACACACACACACACACACATAAATAAATAAAGCAAGCAGCACACCACACTTGCAGTAGAATGATTCCAGACAATCTTTTGGTTTTGCTGCTTTACCACTTCATATCAAATTTGCATAGATTTAAGAAAATCTCACTTCAAATGTTTTGTAACCAAAAATCACGGCTTGTACGTTGAAAATTAATGATCGGCTGCCGCTCGCTAGCATGAGCCTAGGGTTATGAGCTTAACAGCTTAAATGGAGTCAAATTAGTACAATTATACTCTGCGGTATATAAAGAGATCTAATACTGTGATTCCACAGAATGGAGCATCCACAGGCAAAATTACATCTCTTTCCATCATCCTTTCCATATTTGCTCTGCGAAATACACTGAGCAAAGCACACACCTTGACACTAGATGGCATCAGCACACCACTCTGACTTGAGCACAGACCCTGAGCAGCAAGTGAATGCCTGTGTGTGTGTGTGTGTATGTGTAAGCATAGACTGCATGGTTGTCGGTGCTCGCTACATTTACGCAAGGATACAGATTCTGTTCTCTACAATGAGATTTTCACATCAAAAGGTGCAATATATACATATATATTTTACACATCAATCGGTCAACTGCCATCTATCAACTTACATGTCTCAGTCTTTTCCTATATACCATATTTTGACTTTTACCTGCATAACCACTTACTGTAGCGATCATGAAAAATGTATGCGTGTCTAGTCATTCAATATAGGACTATGATAAATATATAAAGTGACATTAAGCCTCAGGTAATTAATTAAATTGTAAATGTTACTGTTTTATTCTTCTTCTTTGATTCATTTTATGTGGCTGAAACTCAAATGGAATTCAGTTTTGCATACAATGCAAACCATAGGTTCTACAACACCATTATCTTACACCGTGTGTTGTCAGCATGTATAGGGAATAGGAAGCAATTTGGGGCACGGAATAACTGTGCGAATTATTCATGTGCAAATTTGGGTTAAAGCTACAATACAAATTTTTACGTGTTGCAAAATAATTTTTAAAAAAAACAACACACACATTATTGTTTTGGCAGGGGAGCAAAATACTCTATTGTATTCAATGTACCTTGCAGACGCATCTTCTTACCAGAGAGAGGAAAATCTGATATTGTGTAGCTTGTTTTAGATTGTTCATTTGCGGTTCACATAAGAAATGTAAACTAGAACCCAAACAAATTTGAAACAATAAAGACCGTGGGGGGTGATCGTGATTTTCTTCGTGAAACAGTGCAGTGCCCCTGCTATGTACAGCAGGATAAAACTACAGGCTACGATGAATTCAGAACAATAAATCTTTCAGTAATTATACAGGATTTTGTCAGCTCTTGCCTGCAGTGCTTATTTTACTTTCATGACACCCCCTTCTCTCTAAAATGAACTTTTATTTTATTTAGAATATACAAGTGCTATGTGAGCTGGTCTGCATACTCACCTTTTGCCTGTAAACTCTGCCTGGCCTTTCTTGTTAAAGAGAAACCGGGAATCACTGTAACCCCAGCCATTCCACTTCATTATTTCTTGCCTGAGAGAGAGACAGACAGATAGACAGACAGGGGGTGTGTAAGTATTCATATTCTTACCCTCTGAGCTGAGGGGTGTGCATAAAATAACGAGTTAACATGACAATACTAACAGATTTCTGCTATCACATGGTGCTCTTGAAAACACTGACCTCAACTCAACATTTAGAACATGTGACGCCCTTATATTTAGTGAACAAATCCACACAAGTGAGTCAGGGTTCACATCAGTCCAACTATAAATGTAATGATGATCTCATTTTGAAAAACTTTTCCTTGCCTAGTTTAGCTTGACACACATTCAAGATTGGTTTCAAGAAAAGGGGCTTCCCCAGAAATGTCAACATAACCCTGCTGTTAAATAGTGCAAACAAACCACTTATTTATAGACAACAGATCCCATTAAACAGTCACCGGGAAGGTACTGGAAGGTGGAGGATACCATGAACATGTTCACTTGTCTTAGTCAGCTGTTAATATGAAATTCATCCTGTACATCTTCCTCCTGTCTGATCACAACACATCAGGTGTGATACGCAGGACTATGATGACAAAAAAAACAAACAAACAAACAAAAAAAACCCTGTCCAGAGAGAGAGAGATGAAACGTTAAAATGAACCCACTATTTGACAATTTTTTTTTTTATAATCTAAGCCTAGCATAGCCACTGAATTATTGACTCAATATATATTCAATAACAGATGAACCGGATTTTTCACCTGGACGATCCTGAATACACATGCTTTTTAACGTGGCTACACCTAGCTTCATTAGCGATCCATCCAAAAAGAAAGAGAAACAGAAAAGCCTGTGTGTGAGTGTTAAATCAGTTCAGTCAGAGAGCAGAATAAATAACCAGCATAACTCGTGATTTTATCTGTGCTCCTATGCCATAGCTCATATGCTGCATGTGGAGTGACAGACATATGAATAGTGAAATAACAGAGGAGAGATGACAGATGAAGCACTAACGCCCATTTGCCCTGTCTGTATCAGGCTTCAGCAGCCTACAGAACACAAGACAGCCTAAGAAACACTGGATTGACAGCACAGAGTCAGCACTCTACCGCCAACACGCAACCACTCAGAGTAGGGATGGGCGATATGCACTTAAAAACTAGAACAGGATATTTTCTGGTCTTTATTGTGATAACGAGATCAGTGCCGATATAAATATAGTACCATTCACTACTGTTTTTGGCTACAAGTGACAACTCATCTTGAGAGCCTCAGAAACGCAAACATTGATCTAAAAGTAAAACTGATTTTCTGTAAGCAAACCAGTTCTAGATCGTAGAGATAGCTAGTCATTTAGCAAGAACACCTTCCACCATACTTATTTTAACTCTTCACATGAGCTGAAAACAGGTCGCAGACTGTCACACACAAATACGTCATCAACTAGGCTTTATCGTTATTATCGCGGGAAGACGAATTCTTATTGTGGGGAGAATTTCTACCGGTATATCGCAAACGATAACAGATCACCGATCCCTAACTCAGAGGTGTCCTTGATGAAAACTAGAACAAAAAAATCAAGAATAAAAAGTCACCTAAAACAAAATGCTCAGACAATCTCATTACATTTTCACAGCAGTTTTTTTGGCAATCATGGACCCATCATTATCTATGCATAATGTATCAGTCAGTTAATTGTTATAATTATAAGACACTGACGGTTGTGCAACTACAACAATGGATAAAAACAAAAAACGGCTAGGGTGCAAGTGCGACTGTTCCCATCCGCTCCCCCCGTCTGGGTTCAGACCACCATCTGGGTTCAGACTCACTTGATTTTATAGAACCACAGTGCATCTACGTGCATCTTATTTAATCACAAACGTACATGGAGAACACAACGTGACTCACCATATTTTTTTTGTTTATTTATTACTTTGGTGATATTGCACAACAGAGTGAATGACAGTTCTGTGTCCCACAACGTTCCTATGTCACTCATCATACACGTGTGTTGTGGGAACTAACGATGTAAACAGAACGCTGAGAAAACACGTGAAGGTTACTTCCAGAACAAGTGCGGACCCGAGTACGAGTTGCGTTCACATTGACGGGAATCATGTCACAGTTCCAGGGGAACCAAACTCAGACCACTTCCTACAAGCAGTCTCGGGATCGGTACCGCAGTGCGCTTCACATTACCAATTTTTTATGCAAACTGTGCTCTCTTTCAGACTAAACTGCCAGTGTGAAACATGAGAAGGTTGCTATTGTCAGATCAATATGTATGTAGTTAAAATATGCATACCAGTAAAATGTACATAACCGTTCTTCGAAATATGATTGAAGATCACAGATCCGCGATGTCTGGATTCCAGTAGTTCAGGAAACAGAGCTTAAAACATCCTAAACTCACAATCTAAATCCTGAAGTTCAGTTAGCTGGATCCTACACAAAAGCTGCTGCAACAGTTTTGGGCAGCAGAAGTACAGGTTCTTTTGTCTTTTTATAAAGGCTGCGGAAAGACAAATATATAAAAAATTTTTTTGAAGATTGGGAGATAACATGGCAACAAAATACCAAATCAATTTCTAAAGATCATAAAGTTCCATAGCCTATTTATCTTGCAGTGAATATTGAGGTTAATGGTATTATGGACAGCACATTTCCATCCTTCAGGATGGAGACATTTCCATCAAATTCAGGTGTAAACCTGACAGCATGAAAAGCACTTTTCAACTAATTACAGTGGAATACAAAAACATAATTAGAACAGATTAGATAATGTTTTGCGTAAATACAGGCTGAAAACATTTGTTTAGTCAAGCTAATGATGAATAGATTTTCTTTTATGCAAAGTACACAGACTTATCCATTATGGGCTAGTAAACATACCAAACAATCTCTTCCTCTCTTTACCTCCCTCTCCCCATCCGACCCTCCTGACTCTTTCTGCTCTCCGGACTTGCCTGATCCATCCTGATGCCCTACCTCTAGATGGAGCTCTCATCAACTGGAGGCTATATTCTGCCACGGAGAATGACTCCAAGCAGTGCAGCCTGGATATTGCTGAGGATGGTTCCGCTTGAAGAACCATGGAGATGGTTTTGGACCTCAATTCCACATGGACATTCTCACGGTGGTTGCTGGGATTACGGTTACTGCTATGGCCTTAGGACTGCAATTACCACATAAAATTTTGCACTCAGGTCTCATTTAGTGAACAGTGGACTAGTTCAATAAACAGACTTCATATAAAAACCATAATGAACTTTCTTTTACTTTCAACTGTCCCTTGTTACCCAGATGAGGACAGCTTCACTTGTGAATCTGGTTCCTCTCAAGGTTTCTTCCTCATATCATCTTGAGGAGTTTTTCCTTGCCACTGGCTTGCTCATTAGGGATAAATTCACTCACTTAAAATCTGTATCCTGTGTTTATCTGTTTCGGTAAAGTTGCTTTGAGACAATGACCATTGTAAAAAGTGCTATACAAACAAAATTTAATTGTATTGTAATAGATTTATTTAATCAACAAAAGCCATACATTAAACTTCACTTTCACTTTATAGCCAACAGGAGGAAAAATGGTGACCTAGATACTGGTAGTGATACCATACTGCCACCTCACAGCTCTGTACACCTCCTACAATGCCCTCCACTAATATTGGCACCCTTGGTAAATATGAGCAACGAAACTGTGAAAATTTGTCTTTATTGTTTAACCTTTTGTTCATTTGACAAAATAATTCACAAAATACTCTCATTCTTCACAGCTTTCATAATGTTTCTGTCATCAACAGCTGTTGTTTTCCTTGGCTGATCTGTCCATGTCTGGTTTCTAGTACACCAGTGGTTTATTTCTTTTACAAGGTATGCCAAATTGTTGTATTTGCTTTACTCAATGTCTGTGCAATGGCTCTGATCAATTCTCTCTCTTTGCTCAGCTTCAGAATGACTCCCATAGACATCTCTGTCTTTTGATGGTTTATGCTTTTTTAACAACAAATGTAGTCTTCATAGGTAAAACCCATGGCTCAAACAAAGAGTAGACATTCAGAGCTATTAATTGTTTAAACAAATCAATCTTACAAGGCACACCATGGCAACAAGAAACATCAGTCAAATGTTACAATATTTTTGATCACTTGAAAAATTGGCTGGTTTTGAACAAAAATAGGGCATGTTCTAAGTTGTTTAACACATCTAGATGTAAAGATCAGGAAATGAAAGCTGAAATTCTGGTCAATCATCTCTCATTCATATTTTGATCTCAAACCCAAATGTCTCTAGTGTCTAGCAAAAACAAAAGAAGTAGATTTGCCATTCCAGTACTTTCAGAGGGGACTTTATGTTATTACACTAATGAGCAAATCTGTTGTTTTGGAAAGGATCCCATGATCTGTTTCGAAGATCAACTGCAGACTGGGCTGTACAAAGCACCAGAACATTCGTGTGAGTTGACTGAACTTTCAACAAGACAATAACCCCTAAACTGTTGATCTCAGATGCAGGAACAGCTAAAAAGATCACCTTAAACCTAGTATTTCAACTACATGAAGAATTTAAACACAAATAGCCAACTGAAACAAAATAAAAAAAGATTATACTTGTCCTGGCCTTTAGTTTTTACCTCTATAGTCTAAAGAAGGCAGTGTATTAATGACAAGCAGATGACTGAAAAGCCTAGGAAACATTTTACAGTAGTCGGTAGAGTATTTATAATTTAATCTGCATGATCTAAACCTAGGAACATCATGGCCAATGAATGATTCTGTAAGGGAAATACAGGAAGCGTGAACTTGGGGACATAAAGTCTACTGTAAAATTAATTCAAGTTGCAAAATTATAAATTGTTCTCTTTTTTAAATTTAGACTGAACATATTGTAGGTCTTAATTGTTTTATGACATTTGTTGCCCTTTTTCATGGCTACATACTGACATGGACACTTCTATCTATTACTACTTGCAGAAAAAGAAAGCAGTAAATAGATAAATAAATAAGAGTCTGTAAAATGAATAAGCCTATATACATATTCACAATACTCTAACCTAATCTAATAGAATAATTAAAGTCACACAGAAGGAGGTTGTGGCATTGCATGACTTCCACCTGAAATAAACAAATCATGTTTAAAATCTGGATTAGAATTTCACTGCAAAATATTTACTACATTAACAAATGTCAAAATAATAAACATTTTATAAACAAATTAGACTACTGTTCAAATGTTAAACATCACAACAGCACCTAAACAACACTGTGGCTTATAATATATATATATATATATATATATATATATATATATATATATATATATATAATATATATATATATATATATATATATATATATAAATAAAATGGCCTGCATGATTTTATACATACCATAACCATCAAAACAAAAATTATTTAACCAACCACAAACTAATACTATATTTGGAATTGGACAATGCCACTAAGGGCAATAAACATGATCCAGAAAGCCCCTCATCCCCCACGCACGCTCTATTTAACACATAAGATGCTGACCTAGGTCATAGTGACATTTTCTAGGCCAAATACAAGGGTCTCTCAAGCCTCTTAAGATTAGTACCATCAGTAACACACACTTAGCAGCAACACTCCTGGCCAGCTTTGTAACCTGTTTCTCTGGGGATGCATACCATCCGGACCTGTAACATGGTGGTTATCCTGCAATATCATTAATTCAAATTTCTCCAACTAAAACCATGAACTAATCTGAGTAAATTTAGAAATCTCAAAGTGGAATAGACTGAATGTGGCTTTGTTGGATTTATCTTACTTCAGTTACAGAAATCACTCCTGTGTATTAAGGTTTTTGTTCTAATCCTGACAGGAAACCAAATACACCTAATAGTATAATTAGTTCCCGTAAGTACATCCTAGTCATAAAAAAAGATGCGTTAGCCTACAAAACTATTAATTAGCATTCCTAAAATAGCACAGAAGAATGTTATGTTCTCTCATGAGTTCCTCTACTGAAAGTCAATGGCATTTTTGCTGAACCAGCTTATTCACTGGCTTCTCCATGAAGCTCAAGAATCCAGACAAAAGAATGGTAGGAATGAGGTCTGATTGTAAATGTCTGACACTAGAGGTCACTACAGATATAAAGCAGCAAAAGGAAACATGCCTTTTCTGGAAGCTAAAGTCAGGCCACCACAACCATTAGCCAATCAGAGGTGAGAATGTGTGTTGAAACTTCTGCTGACAAAATTAAACATTACACACAGCTATTACATTCTACAGACAAAAGAACAATCCTGAGGGCTAATATGTTTTAGTTCATATAGTATGCATGGACTGGTGACTCAAGAACTGAGTTTTGTTTTGTAGTGATTCATTAGAAACAGAAAGCCAAGCTTCAGAAGGCCAGGGATTAAACTGGAGGAATGTAGGGGAGCTTCACTTCCACACCTATGGCTTATGTAAAGCGTTACTAAAAACTTAACTCTAACCACCCAACTGCTATTTAAATAAAGCCCTTAAGACACAAACCGTTGCATCAAGCACTTGCTTTCATTACATTTCCGCCTCCATTTAGTTTGAACGGTATTGTTCCCACAGCCTTTAATTCGCCTGAAAGAAAAATTACTTCCCAAATTAATCCCACAGTTAAGACCCATTAACTGAGACTTTCTTAATTATATTAGGACTGTAGGATATGGACAAAAAAAAAAAACATGTGACCACTGTGATTGCAATATGCCTTCACACATATTACATTTATTTACATTTATTCACTTAGCAGATGCTTTTATCCAAAGCGACTTACAAATAAGCAAAGTGATATATCAAGCAGGGAACAATTATATTAACAATTAATATATTAACATATATTATAACAAAGTGGAGAAACCAGGAGTGGTTTGTTCCCATCTTCATTACTGTCTGTGCATCACAACAACAGTACAATTTATCAAAACACTCACAGACCACTTATCTGGATCCTTTGAGTGATTCAAGCTCGAAGAGAGTTCAAGGAACTAGTGATGTGTCATTCATGAACAATTCGTTCAGTTTGAACAAATCTGTACATAGGTTCTGTACAGGAAACAGAAATTAGTTCACCTCGAGTCTTTGGGTTCGAGTCGTTCTTTAATCACATCACAGCCCCACTGCATTCAGCCTATGGGGCGGTCACGTGAGGATCGAACGTGACCAATCATTCCTGTTTCTGGGGAACAAACGTGACAATAGAACAAACGACTCGGATGGGAAGGTGAGCTGAATTAACAGACCGCATAGCCTGAAGACCAGCTAAGCTATTAATTTATCATCATTTCTGTTTCTCATAATTCGGCCTTGGCTGAATTAGCCTAAAGTTTATTTTTTTTATTCCAAATGCGATCAACGTTTGCGTAAGTACTAGATGTGTTGGGGGAATTTCAATTATATTCTGTAACTTTTTAAATTATATTCTGCTGAAATGAACGAACACCAAGGGTGTACCCCGCCTTGTGCCCGATGCTCCCTGGGATAGACTCCAGGTTCCTCGTGACCCTGAAAATGAGTTAGCGGTAGAAGATGGATGGATGAAATGAACATAATGACCCTGAAAAAAAAATTGTTGATTTTGCTGAACGTGATTCAAAGATCCAAGTCAGTAAAACGATCCGAATTTCCCATCAATACACAATAAAAGGGGCCCATCTGTTCCAATAACAATCCACTTTTGCAAGATTGCTTCCGGGTTTGGTCTCAGCCTGCTCAGTTACATCCGGTTTTCGCTATTGGCGATAATTGTGTGAAAATGACACAGAACAGTATGACATATTACACTCGTAATATTACATATTGACATATTGCAACAGCTTCCCCACAGCTTAAATACAATATTTTAGCTGTACTCATGTCCGATTTTTATCAACAAAGAAAACTGGTTCGTTGTCAAAACCGGAATGCTAGCTTCACCACTCACTGATAAATGTTACTATGGCAACGAGTAGTCTAGAGAAACGCCTACTGTTGGCTTGATAATACAGTGCCTTGCAGAGATAAAATCGCTGTCTATGTGAAACGTACCTTAAGTTGTCGCAATAGACAATGACAACTTATTCAAAGGAGTGTACTGATATAAATCTTGCCTGGAATGACCATCAGTATCAGCTGCTGCTATGGAACATTAATCAACAATTTCTGACCAATCAGATGCGAGAATTCAACAGCAGCGTGGCATAAAACGATCTACTGTGCAACGATCTACTGGTTTACAGTGCAACAGGTTTAGGGGTTAGGTGTGGAGTTTGTTCACTCCTTCCAATAGCTAAGTGACTCACTGATCCACTGTGTAGGTCCATTCTTTAAGAGTTCTCCATGGATGAGACAGAGACAGAGAGCTGTGTCTCCACCGCACCCACCTCCCAGCATGAATGAACACGTTGTTTGGAGACAGCAGCTCTGTATTCTACTCACTGAACACAGCTGCTACTATCACTGTTCCCACTGACGATCATTAACACATGTCTAAAGTTAGAACATTATATATATTCAAGTGTATGTGTGATTAAAATAGTTAAGCAAACTACTAATCCATTCTGCAACCGCCTCGACAGTATGAGCTTCTTCTTATATTATTACTTTTTGCACATCACCACCTAAGCGAGTACAGCTGTGTCAAAACAAAAGCTTGTTGAATGTGTAAATGTCATTTGCAGTGTGAACGCTAGCTCCTGTAGCTAAGCTAAGTGCATTAGGAGTGCTCACGCTGTCCCGCATCCTCACGGCTTACCTTCTTTTCGGCACCGCGGCCACTTTAGCAGCGTTGGACCTGGGCGTCTCGGCTTTACACTCTTGTGCGGATAACGCCGTGTGCTCATTTCCCTCGCGTTTTTGCAAATGACCGGCTATAATTCTCAGTCTTTGCTGTGCACTTCTTTGGCGCTCGGAGATATCGGTGTTTGACGCCATGCTGCTTCCGTGTTTGCGAGCCGGAAAGCGGCGCTCTGTCAGAGGTCAGCCCGCTCCTAGACGGGTTGGAGGGAGTGGAAATGGAATCCCAATCACGTGACAACTCCCTGTACAAGCGCACTACATAGGCTATGAAATAACGGCTGTTACATTCTACTGAGTGCACTACATATCTCCCAGCGAGCCGTTTGTTATGCAGCCACTGTTATCCCGAGCCCACCTTGTTTTAGCATGCATATGAGTCAATCTTCTTGTGTCTTGTGTTGTATCACCAATATTAACGGATACAGAGTACAATGTGAAATCTTTTTGAAGGAAAATGTTTTGAACTAGTACAGAGAGACAACAGGAATTAAAAATCGGAGGTAAGAGTATTATGATCATGTCACTTTGTAAATTATAGGCCTATTATGATCATCTTTTCGCCTCCTTGATTGAGTGGTCATTTGTAGTGATTTGTATGTAGTACACAAGAGTGCAGCCTGGGCGATGGGGGCGGGGCGTATGTCGGGGGGGGTGTTGGCTACTATCCAGCTGACCCCAGTGGATTTAACTAATTTTCGTTTTATCATCCACAACTAGACGTACTTTTCTGCCTTATTTATTTTAATTATGGTTATTGAATGAGTGAATTTCACTAAACTCTCTTCTCTTCAGAAGCTTACATTGTCTTTACCCTTTTTTATACTGTATGCACTGGGAAGAGTTTTGTTTCATTCATATATTGGGATAATTAAATTGAATGCCTGGATTTCCCTGCAGTGGTAGTTCAGTGGTTAAGCATTGGATTCCTGATCGGAAAGTCAAGCTGCCACTGTTGGGCCCTTGAGCAAGACCCTTAATCCTCAACTGCTCAGATGTATAAATGAGATAAATTGAAGTCACTCTGGATAAGGGTGTCTGCCAAAAAATGGTGTAAATGTAAAATGAGTGAAACAGACATTGGTGTAGGGAGCTCAGTATTCAGTTTCCTCTGCTGTGTGGTCTGTATTTTGCATGGTGGTGGAGAAACATGACCTTGATGTTTGCTACTTGTATCTGAATTACTGCAGAAATGTCGAAGACACTGGGAATATATATAAATTCCAGAAGGCCATAAATTCATAGCAGCATATGTTGTATTTATTTCACAAAGCAGGCTACATTTATTGTTTATCATTCCTTTTCCGTCACTGCTTTATTCTGATCTGGGCTGCGGTGGATCTGGAGCCTATCCCACGAACACTGGGCGTGAGGCAGTAATAAACCCTGGATGGGACTGCACAGGCTATAAGAAAAATCCTAAATGTTTTTAAACTAGTCATCTTTTTTTTTTTTTTTGGGTGGGTTTTTTTTTTTTTTTTTTAAACCAACCACAGAGGTTTTTGGGAGAAATAATTAAACTGCTCTTTTGGTCTTTAATACAGCAAAACTTTGATTTCTGCACAAGAATGACAGTAAATTCCCATATGTGCTGCAGAAGTGTGGTCTATTGCGAAACAATTTATTTAAGCTTTTCCATATGATGTATATGGAATTTTCCGTTATGAAATTCAAAAGAAAAAGTACTTGCAGAACAAGAAAAGTATGTAAGGTTTATGTTCATAATGACTAAATTACTTATGTAATTAATTAATGAGACAGTAATAATTGACATTCTGGCTCATACCCACTCTGCACATCTGATAATGGCTAACAAATGTGCTTAGTAAGTACAGGTGTCTAACAAGAATGGCCACTCTCTTCTGAATGTAGTATGATTTCTTGCAGTTGTACTCGATTTCAGTTCAGTGGGGGTTTGCAGGAAGTGCTATTTGGGTTGAGTATGCTAAGCCTTGCAGGTGTGCTGAGCTCTATCTACTCTTGTTACCTGGGCCCTGTGAAGTGTTGTGCAGTCTTGACAGAAAGCCAGGCGTTTGCAGGTCTGAGCAGAAGCTGCTGTTTTACACTGGATTGGTATCCATTACCATCCAAACCCCTCTAAACTTAAGCATTTTGCTCTGAAAACAGCATATACAGTCAACATCATTGTAGTCTGCCTCCTGTGGGTCTGGATGTATAACAACTCACAACAAAACACTACACACCGCCTTTAAAATGCCACTAGGCTACATAATCCTTTACTCACAGTGTAGTGAGCGTTATAAACTGTCTATTTTTGTGGGATGATCAAGAAAATTAGTTAAAATGTGTCAAATAAATACAAGGCTCTTCTCTTTGTGTTTCAAAAAAATATTTGTGCTTTATTGTAGGTTAATATTACAACGCATATGTTACAAATAATAACAATTAACTGAGACAGCTTCATTTGTGTATGGTAATCGATGAAGAGACAGAGCCAAGCGCCATCAGGGGGCTTGTGTGGTTGTTATTCCTTGCTTCCAGATGTAATATTTTTTCCTCAAGGCCACAGCATTAAACTCCCAAAACAAAGTTCTGTAATGCACTGACTACAAACAATTAGAGCCAGAGTGTATCACAGAACTTTACTTGGAAAGCCACAGAAGAGCTGGCTAATCCTCTCCTCCTATAGGACTTCTCATCTTCTCACTATCAGAATCAGGGGGGTAAAAGCACATGTTAAAAGTTATCTAAATCATTCAAACTGCATGTAACATTGCTCTTCTTACATAGTAACTGTCACATACTTATTCAACACTGTCCTGAAAATGAAACAGGCACCTTAAAATACATTTTTTATAACCGTTCTCTTCATAAGCAGTAGGATGGAACAAAGCAAGAAAGTAAAATATGGCTGAGCAGGAGTTGAGAGAGGTCTATAATGATGGTGAGAGGCTTATAATGATTATAACGATAAAGTAGGTTCATTTCCCCATATCCCACCCGAAACCCACCCCCACCCCCACACACGTAGTATCTACGAATAAAGTTTCACACTGGACACATATGGATTCAAGTTTGCATTTTACGCTACGTATATGTTGTATGTAATTAAAAAACAAGCTGTAGTTGGAAATGACACGAGTACGGTTCAGGTTTACTTTCAAGGCTCAGCCTTACCTTGCTCCAAGGTTGAGAAGTGAACAGTCATAGCGGGGGATAGGTAAAACAGCTGACGTGTCTATTTGGAGCTATGCATAAGCCGACTATGTGATGAAAATCGAATTAATCCTAGAATGGTTTACCAACACAGTTAACCAACACAGTTAACACGTAACTATTACAAACAGAACGCGTAACTGGTCTAAACTAAATATTAAACCCGAGAAAGAAATGCACAGCAGAACTATAACTAAAGTCGTACAGTTGGCGAGAATGACATCTGCACGCAAGAAGTGAGTTCGTCCAACCTAAATAAAGCACAAACTATGGGTTTGAAACAAAGTTGCTTACTGACCGTTATGTGTGCACCAGAAGAGAGAGTGCATGTACCTTCACTTTCAGCAGAACAGAGAAAAATTTTGAACATACCTGCTGGAGTTCACAGCTGCAACTCAGCAATTTATGCACGAGGTTAAACGCATACAATGAAAAACAAAAAGGGAAAGCACCATTTTCAGATATGGCAAGACTTGACTATATCTCTACCGCAGAGGTTTGTATTCGGTGATTCTTTTCTCTTTTTTCTTTTGGTAATATTTTCCCCTTCTCCCGGACCGAGTATTTGCTCAGGCGCCTCACAGCCGCCGTGTCTTTCCGTGTCGCGCACACAGCTGGAAGAATGTCGACGTGGAGCTGCCAATCGTGAGCGCGCAATCACGGACGCGCTTCAGACAGGGGGGAAAAGAAAAAAGTTTCGCTTTTGGTGTAGCTTTCACTCAGGCAGAGGGTTAGACTGGAGCTAGAGTGTGAAGTTCTTCACAGATACGTGTCAGTGAACATGCAGAACAGATTAAAATAGCCTAATTGAGGTGCAGCGGTCTTTAGAGTAGCCTACACTTTCAGACAAAAAAAAAGTGTTGTCATTGGCATGGTAACATACACTGCAAAATAAAGAAACGTCCTTTCACATTCAACTGCTTTTATTTTCAGTAAATTGTTTAACGTGTGTAAATATAAAAAGATTCAACAACTGAGACATAAGCTTAACAAGTTTTTACAGATATTTGATGAACAGAAATGGAATAATGAACAAACGGAGGGTCGATATCAAAAGTAACAGTCAGTATGTGGTGTCCTCCAGCTGCTTTAAGTACTACAGTGCATTCTCCATCACGTCTTGGGGGACACATGGTTACATGTAATCTTCCACTGCAAGGACGATCAGCTGTCCTTCCTGTCTCACTGTAGCATTGTCTTAGGCGTCGTACATTACAGACATTGACGTTTATTGCTCTGAACACATCTGCAGTCCTCATGCCTCCCTGCAGAAGGTCTATGGCATGTTCAAGCAGGTGAGCAGGAACCCTAGACATCGCATCTTTCTTCTGGTGTTTTCCAGAGTCAGTAGAAAGGTCTCTTTAGTGTCCTAAGTTATTGTAACTGTGACCTTATTTGCCTACCGCCTGTAAACTGTTCGTGTCTTAAGTAGTCTTCCGCAGCTACATGTGCAGTGATTGTTTATGGTTCATTGAACAAGCATGAAAAACTGTTTAAACCCTTTCCAATAAAGATCAGTAAAGCTTATTTGGATTTTATAAAATTATATTTAAAATACTTCTGAAAAAGGGAAGTTTATTTTTTATTTTTTGGCTGATTATAGTTTTGTATGTTTTGTATTTAAGTAGTTGTTATTTATTTATGTATTTAATATTATTATAATTTTTTTTACATGATATCGTGATTGTACTGCACTTTTAAAATGATTTAAAGTATATAGCTGCACCTTAAGGACCACAATTATACTTTTTAGTTGATTTGAAGGTAATCCTTTCAAGGTAAACTTCATGAATTTTCACTCTTGAAGGTTACAAATACACACTAAAGGTACTAGATAGTAATCGATGGACCTTTGAGGGGACAAGCAAAGGTACATGTAGGCCTAGGTCTATATATTTCTGAGGGTGTACGGGTTCATCGCAGAGCCATTACGACCGGTCTCTCACACACATGGCACACACAAGTTTTAGACAAAGTGCCTACAAAACATGTTTTATTCACTTGTACTTTAATACTGAATGAAGAGCCCTAATGCGTGCAACAACATCATTTCTCATATTGGGTCTGTTTTTTTTTTTTTTTTTTTTTTTTCTTTTCTTTCTTTCTTTTTTTTTTTTAAGTCAGTATGTGGCACTTTGGGCCCAGTGACATTTTTGACAAGTGAGCAGGTGACCAGTAGAGGTCGCAAGCTGATAGACGGAAAGTTTCACATGCACATAAGTTAGGACGTGATTTTCAAGGCCCTCATGGCAAATATTTGCCATCACTGCACCTCTACAGCTCAAATCGAGGGCATTTAGGATTTGGAGTCCCAATGCAGCAGATCTATGTATTTTAGCTGAACAATGTCTTGTTCTAGTGCTTACACCCCCCCACCCCACACATACACACACATATAATATATATATATATATATATATATATATATATATATATATATATATATATATATAATGTATATATAGACATAATATAAGAGATTTCTAAAAATCTTTAAATAACCATGTCAGGGAAAGTCTCATTTGTGCTTTGTGCTTCAGTTTTGGTAAACTTCTTTAGTTTTGTACGGCACAGACCTGGGTATTTGGAAGCATTTACAAAAATCACAAATTAGCCACTCAGTTTTGACCTCAAAATTGACAGCGTCGCGATTGTCCAATTGAGAGAATCGTTCCCTTATGTCTCCACAATGCTTAAAAGCACCAGCAGGAAGTAGCCTGATTGCTTGTGGTTGCGTATGAAGGTAGAAAAGGGGCGGATCCCGCCTCAGCCCAAGCAGCGATTCTGATTGGCTGTCGGCGGTTCGGGGCAGGTCCATCAAATGCTTGGGGCTTCCCGTAAATTTTCGTAACTCCACAGACTGTATTTCCGTCATCATCGTAGTGCGTCGGCGACTAATTTATACCGTTTTATTCGTATTTCTTCTTCTATTATTATTATTTTTTTAACGTTTTGAAGAAATCCAAAATCTTATAACACGCTTGGAGTTACTTCGCAAAGGGAGACTGAAGAAAATCGCCACAATGATGGAGATTGAGTTGCCTAAAGTGCACCCAAGTCAACAGGTAAATAATCATAATAATAATAATAATAATAATAAAATGTGTTGTAATTATCCGTGTGTTCACATCTGATTCAGAGATGACGATCTGTTCAGTTTCTTCGTGTGTCACTGCTGGATTGTACTGTGTGAAGGGTGTAATGTTGGGAACTTTTGATTTCTAGCTCGGTCTCGACATGACGTACAGACTGCCGTGGTTTCAGTGAAAATGTCAGTCTCGGTTATGAAAGGGACGCGGATGAATTACATTATCATTAGTGTTTTTTTTTTAATGTAACCAGCTTGACGAGGAGACGCATGATCAGTTTTTTAGTCGCTATCATTTCAGGGGGCGTTTCCTGTGTTTGTGTCCGATATTCTGTGCTCTTGAAGAAAATTCTGCCAAGTCATGGAAGCCGGGCGGTACAGCCAAACACAGTCCCAGAAACCAAGGACAGCTTCCATTCGCAGTCATAACCATCCTTCATGTCACGTTCACGTGTGATATCAGAAGAAATCGGTAGTTCTTCCGCTTCATTTGATCAGATGCCCCATCGCGTGCGAGCTCGCGCCGTCTGAGAGAAGTGCTCGCGCGTTGCCCAATCGGAGGCGGCGCTGTTTTCAGACCGCTCCTGTCTTTCCTACACCGCTCTGTGCTGATGTACAGGTGTTATACAATACACATGATTACGAGATCAATTTCCAACAATCTGAATCCAATACAAAAAGCACTAACCGCGAATTTCAGGACAGGATTGACACCTCGGTGGGCGTGGCCTCGGGGCAAATAAGATCTTATTTCATTTCACCATAATCTTGAAATAATGCGAATAATGCAAGGTTAGGCTGTGATTAGGACACCTCTGTCCTGCCTTTTACTGCAGGACAATAGAGGTGTTTAATAAACACTTAATAAGATTATGAACAGGTTTATCAATCAGATAGATTTTTCTCTCTCTGTAAAATATAAAAGGTGTTTCGGACACTAAAACAACCGAGCTCTTACACTTCCCTCATTTGAGAAGAAGAGGAAGGGATATTGTCTTCTTGAGCTCTGGTTTGTTGCGTGTTCTCCCCGTGTTTGTGTAGGATTTCACCCACGCACAAAAACATGCCAGTATGTGGATTAGCAACAATACACTGCCCATAGAATGAATGAATGAGTAAGTGAATGTATGTAAGCATGGTGTTTCCGGTCTGTACTGAGAAATAAAGGTACTTTTCCTCGTTACTACCGTGGGTAGATGTACCTTTTGTATATATCTTTGACCTGAAAACGTGAAAATAATCTAAGGTACCTCATTATACCTTAAGGACAACCAGTCCACCAGTACACAGTAAGGTTACAAAAGATGTGTATGCTTGATGGTACCTCCCTTTGTGACAAGGAAGAGGAAAGTTTGGTACCTTTATCTCAGGTTTCAATGAATCTTGATTGAAGCCAGTGTTCCCGGCATAGGCCCAAGATCCAATGTGACCTTGACCAGGATAAACCAGTTACTCAAAATGAATGAATAAGGAAGTGATATTTTAGCAATTTTCTTTACCTGGAAACCAGCTTGATTCTGCAATACTACTTCCTAATGTTAGTGTAAGAAAGAACATACATGTCAAATATGGTAATGTACACCTTATGCCGGTGCTGGAGTTCAGCATGGAAAGGCGATTTTCATTCTTTGTGCTCTCATAGACTTACAAAACCTGGCAATTAACTGGCGTGTTAAATCAGATGTTTTTGAGCATACAAATCCCAAATCCCACTGTGATGGATTTGGTGGACACTAATTATACACCCGTATATAATACAAATGTAACAGAGACATAAACAACCAAACATAATTTCATAGTTATAATAAACCTGTAGACAGCCAACGCAAGACAAGTCAGTGGTTAAATCATTACATACATTAACCACAGAGTGCTTACTTTACATTAAGTATGAGATGATACACGCACGGTGGTTTAGTGGTTAGCACGTTCGCCTCACACCTCCAGGGTCCGGGGTTCGATTCCCGCCGGGGCCATGTAGTGTATGAATGGGTGTGTGAGTGTGTATGTGACTGTCCAGGGTGTACCCCTCTTTGTGCCCGATGCTTCCTGGGATAGGCTCCAGGTTCCCTGCGACCCTGAAGCAGGAATAAGCGGTTGAAGATGGATGGATGGATGATACACTCAGCACAATATATAATTTATTTTCCATGTCCAGAAAACAATGTTGTTGTAATAAGATATGTAAAATAAAAGACATTTCATTAAACCTTCTACTATTAACTGTTGTTGTTCTACTATTAAAAATTTTAGTAACGAATACTCATCAAAAGTAAAATTTACTAAAGTAAATTACTCAATTTAAGTACATTTTAAAATAGTTTAGATTTAGATGTAAAATATCCAATGTTGCTGTATTTCAAACATTGAGAAGAACATCATGGCACAAATATGTCGTCGGACCTAGACAACAACTAGAAGTTTAGTAACTGATGTACTTGATATGCTTTAGTACTGGAGATGTTCAAACGATTATTTCCTGAAACTGCTCATGCCTTATGCTTATACTATCACCAGATATACAAAGTGAAGATACTGTATGCCCTGTGTGAATGACCTCTATATCATATTCTCCACAAGGCATGTGGATCTAGTGTGGCCAAGATACTAGCTGTCAAACTAATAATGTTGTGCCAAATATTTTTTGAGATACTTTGCATATTGATCAATTAAAAAAGAATTTTAAAAAAAATGTGGAAAAGTATTCAGCAATGTTTGCTTTTGATTGAACGATAATTAGGTACAGTTCTGTGGCCTGTGGAAGCAAAAAAAATTCTGTTGGGTAACAGCTGGACCTTAGCACACACTGTTAATAAGTAAACTTATTTTGACCAGTAACATACATAGACTTGTGGTAATGCATGTCTTACAAAGGAACAAGCTGGTGAGCAGGCTAGCTTATTAGCATAGCAGAGCTGGCATTCACTTCTAAAGGTAATTTCATTTTTGATGATGTAAAGTTATTGAGTTTCAGTAATTAACTCTTAGCTTGGTATAATCCAACGAAAGTGTTGAATGGAAAATTGACGATTAGGTGAATAAATAACCTTGGTATTTAATCACCTTTGCCCTGTATTTTAGTGACATAATTGCAAACCTTTTATCCACAGCAGTGTCATTTGCCTTTGACACCATGAGAAGTTGTGAAAGTATGAAACACTCCCACAGAAACACTCCTACTTATAAAGCCATCCAAGTCAAACAAACTAATACTTCCATCCATTGTGTCAGTTAAACAGAGATAAAGAGAGAGAGAGATTCTTATGTGTGTAAGAGGTCGAGTCAGGCATCTTGTTAAAGGTATCTATTAAGTTCTGGTTTAGATATTTCATCACACCCGTCTTCCCTCCACCCTTCCATGGCTATAATCTCACGAACGCACGCACAAGCACACACACGCGCACACACGCGCGCACACACACACACACACAAACACAAACACACACAAACACATATTTGACTCTTTTATATATAAAAAAAGCCCCACAAACAAACTTACCACAAAAAAGTTTTTAACAGTTTTTTTTAATGTTGGTGTGGTCCAAATGTATCCACAAACAGGTACATACAGTTTTGATCTTGTAGTGACCAAAATATAAAAACATGCCCATAGACGCGCACACACAGAAACACGCACACACACACACACACACACACACACATATTGCTGACCAGATCTGCTGTTTGAACTCTAACACCTGTATTTACTCTTGAGTTTGTTTTGAAGTAAGCCTTGAAAGTTTTTACATTTTCACTTCCATCTTCTAACATGTGAGAATGTTTCCATATAATTCGGCCTCATAACCACTTCTGCTTTGTATAGTCCCCACTGTTTTTTTTTTGTTTTTTTTTCTGGTGGCAGGCCTTGTGATCAACGTTCAGCAAATGAAGGAAGTAAATTTTTTACAGCCTTAACAGTAGGCAGAGTCACATGCTACTGCATCATTCTCTGACCTGCACAGACTTTACGCAATACCCTAGTGATTACGCTGTTTCCTTTCTGTAAATAAATGGACTGAAAAGATGGTTGGAGGAGAAAGAGAAAGCCTAGCTGTTTATCTCTGGACATTCTTGACTTTAGAGTTGTTATGAGCTGTGTGACTTCATCTATTAAATGAAGAAAGTCAGCTTTTTGAAGACTTGTCTGTTATCGGCTCTCTCTTCACTTATTTATTAATTTTTTTTATCACGCATGACCGTTTATAACATTTGAAAGTAGGATGCATGTTTTTTTATTCGTTGCTGCAGTTAATTATTTAGTCTTCCTTGAGGTTCTATCCAGTCGGTGAGGTTTAACCAACTTTAGACATTTTGCTTTAATCAGCATATGTACCTTTTTTTTAATACTGTATATGTGTACATTAAATACTTCCCCACCCAGGGTGCTAATATAAATCCATTTTTAGCCTACAGCTGTTTAAAAACTAGGTTTTATTCTATGTTATGTGTTGGTAGGTTTGTTTGTTTTTCTCCCTTGGTATGTTTTAGCCAGAGAGAGACATGATCATTATTTACACGGATATATAATCAAGGTTTCCTAAAAAACAAAAAAAACAAAAAAACCTCTTATACAAAGAACACACCAGACTCACAAGTGGCCTTCTGTCTTTGCCCTCCTAACAGTCTAGTCACGTACATGACAATTACGTGACATAAGGTTTAACCTAACCCGCTGCTTGCTCAGTGTACAAATACAACTCATGCATGAGATAAACACGTTAAGGAAGCTGGTGCCAGCCTGTTTTACAGGTTTGTTAAAGGGTCAGAGGTAAATACACTCTCGCTCAGTTGAATACGCTGGGTATACAGTAATCGTTCGCTGACCAGATTTATCCATGTTTCTTAAATTTGATGCCAGAACAGAATACACCCAGTTTGTCCGTTTTTTGTAGAAGTTTTGGAAAATGTGGGTGTGTTGCTGTAATGTGAGGAAAGAGGAGACGAGCATCTATTATTCATGCCTGCGTCCTCTACATTACATTCACAATAACAGAGTTGTGAGCCGGGCTTGGCTGAGCCATGTGCTCACTGCTGCATAGCAAAAAGAAGAAGAAAAAAAAGGAACACAAATCCCCAGAGAACCACAGGGCGTGGTGGAAAGGTGCTGAATGGCGCTGTTTCTCTCCCCCCTCTTTCTCTGTAGGATATAGATCTGATTGATATCCTGTGGAGGCAGGATATAGACCTGGGAGCAGGAAGAGAGGTGTTTGACATCAGCTACAGGCAGAAGGAAGTGCAGCTGCAGCGGCAGAAGGAGCTGGAGGAGGAGAAGAGACAGCAGATAGTGAGGGAGCAAGAGAAGGCGCTTCTCGCCCAGCTACAGCTCGATGAGGAGACTGGAGAGTTTGTGCCTCGGTCCACGCCTACCAACAACGCTCTGACGCAGGCTAACACTGCGCCTGCTGAAATCACACAGGTACACACACACACACACGAACTTGAATGACCTTCTTATGCAAGCTAACAAAGCCATGATTTCATCATACAGGTAGACACACACACAATTAGGGTTTGGTGAGATAACAATAATGTATCGATATGGTGATAAATTATATGACTAAAAAGATATCTGATATATCACTGGCACTGCCATTACTTTTATAACACCCGCTGATTAAACGTTATTCACAAGGATAAGTAGTTGATTAGACACAGTGCAATAAATGACATCTTATCAAGTGAAAGTTTAGTCAAGTTTATCTAGTATTTACTATAATAAAATGATAAGAAACCAAGTAGATAATTACTAAACCTATTTCTACATTTTTCAAGCTTGAAGTTTTTTCCCCCTAATTAATCATTTATTTCTAAAAAGAAGCAAAATGATCTGTCAGTAAAACCTACAGCTTGAAATGTGTAAAAGCATGTAAAACAGATCTTGTATACAGATCTAATATGTGATTTATAATAATCTCATAATAAGAAATATTGCATAAATTTGCCCATCTTTAAGATATTTTCACTTGCTAAGATATCCTTTTTTTGCAGTGCATTTAAATAGATTTTTTGAAACAAATGCTTATTTTCCTCTCCTTTTTTGGTAGCTATTAAATAAAAGCCTAACTAAATTCTATAGTTTATCAGGTTTTTAATGTGGCTTTGCTGTTTTTAAATGATGTTAAATGTAAATATCATACACGTATACACACACACACACACACACACACACACACACATATATATATATATATATATATATATATATATATATATATATATATATATATATATATATAAAAAAAATCTCCATCCCACAGTGGGGTCCAAAAGTCTGAGAGCACTAGTGAAAATGTTTCAATTTCCTAATTTACAACCATAAATTGTTTTCATTACAATTTATATTATTGACAACTTGAGTGAAAAGTAGTATCTTTTAAATATTTATATGAATTTCAATTTCTTAGTATTTGCTGTGTCCCTTTTTAGCCTTAATGACGATGTATTCTTTTGCCATATTGCACACACCTACACAAAACACATACAGTATCTGTTCAGTTATTCACAAACAGATATTCATACACACACTTACACGTCGAATCACCTCATGATTCGGTTCTGGGAAAACCCCACCCTCCTGTTAACCCAGTCGGGTGCAGCTGCCTGGTTGCTGGGTTACTGCTGCCATAGTGTAATTACGGGAACTCAGGTGGTTCAGGTTTCAGATTAGATGGCTTACAGCTTCAGAGAAACACCTCCCTATAACAGCTCTCCTTCTGTAATATTTATTTAGGTCTGTGTTAATGCTACAGTGTTTCACTGCTGAATTATTGATTGGAACTGGAACAGATACAAGGGTGTGAGATATCGGCAGTTGGAGTGATGTCTTTCTTACTCTGGGTGTGAAATCAGTCTGATATGGATGCCTCCGGCTTTGTGCATACAGAATGTGGCATTCACAGAAGAGGATGGAGACGCCATGTCATTTGACGAGTGCATGCAGCTGCTGGCAGAAACGTTTCCTCTAGTGGAGCCAGCAGCGGTAAGAGAGGATTGCAGCTTCTTATTGCCACACATGCTCACCATAAATCCATGTTATCATTCTGAGTCGCTTTATAATTCTATGTCAAAATGAATGTGTTATGGATGTTTATGACTCTTTTCTTTGCAGGCTGCTCCTCCTTGTCTGGATCCCTCCATTCCTCCCTGCACAGACAGCACCCATCTCATGATGCCTGGAGAAATACCCATGCTTACCCAGAATCCCCTGTTGCCAGGACCCATGGACCAGACCTGGATGGATCTGCAAGTATGGCTCAGACCACATTCACTTTTATGGGAAATTTTCAGAGACTCTGAAAAAAGTCCTTACAGACAGTATTAGTTTCTCAGGGTGATGACTGTAATAATAAACAAAAAATTGAACATATTTTATGATAAAATTCTTGTCTGCAAATGGCTATAAATGAATGAGTCTCTAGCAGGTTCATTATCTTGCAAACGGCCTCCCATAGTAGACAGTTATGGAGGTGATGTTTTTAGAGTAAAGTAGGAGGTAGTTTTGTAGCCAAAGTATTAAATTCTTTTCTAGATACACAAGAAGACTTAACATTTAGTGGTCTAAAAACATTTTAAAGACTCAAGTGGTAGCAGTTGTGTTTCAAGATTAGGCTTACTGTTTGGCTACATGTAGTGAGAGAGTCATAAGTAGACTATTTAGTACATCCCTGTATGATCTACTTTCAACCTCATGTGGAGTAGAGAGGCCGCAACCTGCCTAATAGTGACCACATGACCAACCTTTGTAGTCATACTGTTGACTAGCTGCTGTGGGAATGTTTGCTTCACTTGTTTTTGTTTTGCTTCCTATTTGCGACAGAATTTTTTCAGCTTTATCCTGAAATAATGATGGTGTTACATGCCAAGACCCACACAGACTTAGCTTCCTAACTAACAAACATTTCCAGAAGCTAATAGTTTGCCTTTCTAACAGTTCCAGAAGTTTGTACTGACAGGCAAAACACTAGGGGTTGTACACATGAGTAACACTGTCCCCTTATTTTATTTTTTAGCACTGCATGAACATTCAGGAGATCCTGGATATGTCCGGATACGTAAACACAGCCCAGCCTCCCAATATCCCGGAGTCCAACTACAGCCAGTATCTGCCTAAACTAAGTGATGTCACCACTGGCACTGCCGATATGTGCCCTCCAGAGTACATGAACACTTACGATGGGGGTTATAGCAATGTTAATCAGATGAGCCTGAAAACCCCAGACATAAACGAAAGCTTTGTACCAGATGAATTCTGTGACATGTTTTACCCTGATCTGGAGGCTAAGGTGAACAGTGCGTCTCTTCCTTGTGAGGATGGAAACACAGATGGACAGATAGATGAGCTCCCAAATACTCCTTTGCTCAAACCAATGGACCTGCACAGTCTGTCTCCTGGACAATTCAGCACAGAAAAAACTAAAGACATGGCCGAATTCCCAGATTCAGATTCCGGTTTGTCCCTTGATGCCAGTCCGAAAAGTAGCTCTCCCGGAAAGTCCCTGCACGGCGATGGGTCTGGTGGATTCAGTGACTCAGACATGGATGAGATGGAGAGTAGCCCTGGGAGCATGGAATCTGATTATGCCGAGATGTTTCCCCTGCTGTTCCTGAGTGATGGCCCTCAACATTCACTTTCGGAGAAATCTGGCATAACTCTGGATGAGACTGATAAACAACCAAAGACAGAGCAAGCAGAGGCGAGTGGATACTCCAAGCCACCCTTCACCAAAGACAAGCAGAAAAAGCGCTCAGAGGCAAGGCTCTCGCGTGACGAGGAGAGAGCAAGAGCCTTGCAGATCCCATTTGATGTGGAACTGATCATCAACATGCCAGTGGACGACTTTAACGAGATGATGGCCAAGCACCAGTTGAATGAGGCACAGCTCGCACTCGTGCGTGACATTCGCCGGCGTGGCAAGAACAAGGTAGCAGCCCAAAACTGCCGCAAGCGCAAGATGGAGAACATCATGGGTCTGGAGTACGAGCTGGACTCCCTCAAGGAGGAGAAGGATCGTTTGATGAAGGAAAAGAGCAAAAACAGCAGAAGTCTAAGAGAGATGAAGCAGCAGCTCAGCTCGCTGTATCTTGAGGTGTTCAGCATGCTGACGGATGAGCAGGGAAAGCCCTACTCCCCTAACGACTACTCACTTCAGCAGACGTCAGACGGCAGTGTCTTCCTTGTCCCTCGCGTTAAAAAGACTCTTGCTAAGAGTAACTAGCACTTTTTCTGCTTCTTCTCTTTCTTGGTACTACATAATTCTGTAGCTAAGTACTATGCAAAAGAAGACAAAAAAAACAACTTTATAGGCATTTTTTGCTTAATCTTTAGCAGTAAAGATGGCAGAACTATTATATAGTTTTTGCTTATTCTACTTTCTTAATATTCTTAATATCTCCTATATTTTGTACTTCTTTATATTTTATCTGAGAATGTTTTATCTTAATGGTCTGTAAATACGTTTATACTTTATTTGCTATGGAAATATCAAACATTCTGTATTGTACGGTTTTAGAATGCTACTAATTGTGTTGCGATCACTGGCACTCAAAGTCTGTTTTTATATCTTAATTTAAAATTCTATTGCAATGTTATCTATTGACTTAGTGCTTTATAAAAAAAAATAAACCATTCATTTAATTTTACCTGAAATTGTACTTTTTGTTTTACTAAGGGTGGAAATCTGATGAACCTGAAACAATGTACAGTATGAGAGTTTTTATCTACATTACAATCCATTATAAAAAGGACAAAGTGTCTGTGCGTGCGAAATGCCAACCAGACATACAAGTTCAAACCTGGCAACCTAAAGCACACCTTATCTGACAGGCCTCTATTGTTAGACTGTTGCCTGTGTGAAACCTACATAGTTCCTCTCAGCCCTGCTGGACAAATACAGAAGAAACAGAGCTGTACACATTGTAGTGTTTGCATCACCAGGCTCTTTCACCTACAAACATTATCTTTGAAAATCAGATCCAGCTCACACCAGCCCTTCAGAAACCATTAGTCAAACTGAACAAACAGGAGTGGCTGCTTCAAGGACATGGCACACTGCTGTGAACACAAAGCAGGTTTGTGGGTGACTGATCCAGTTTAGCTAATGTATTGTTGTGTATGATAAATTATTATTTGAGTTACGCAACTACAACAGCATTATGACGATTATTTGATCTTGTCTGCTTTAATCTGGTTCAAGTACAACCCGGTAATTCCTAACAATTTCGCCATGAACTTGATGTGGGACTAAAGGAATACTTGAGCAAAAAGAATCAAATTTACATGTCAGTTGTGATTGCTTCTTTAGTTCTTCACTGGACCTGAGGATTATGTACCTTAAAAATAATCGAAGTCTCAAAATGAAATACTTTTAACTATAAACACATTGTATCCTTTCAGTTCTTAAGTAATGTCACACAGGTAGCTTTTGCAGCTAGTTTTACGACACTCTAAAAACGTAATCTCTAAGAACGAACAAAACTTCACGATGTAGCTGAATGCTGTATTTATATATGGGAAGCCCTTATATAAGATGTGCGCTTTGGCATCAATTTGTCTAAGAGTGTTGTTTGTGTTCATATCACAGATACACAGTAGTTTGAAATGCACTGAAAAGCTCAAAGTTATTTGGATGATTCCTTTCATGAGGTCATTTGAAGGACATACTGTATTTGGGAATGTATTAAAAAGATTTTGGGTGAGATGGACATTACTGTTAGGAACATTAACCTTGTCACCAAAAAATTGGTTGATTGTACTGGATGGCAAATTTTCTCATTTTGTTAGAAAATTTGCACTGAAAATGTTTTACATGACATTACATTAAATGATAAAAAAACAATGAGGACTCTGAGATTTGCAAATCACCTTTATTTAAAAAAAATACACACACACATATATACATACACATTATATAAAAATTTCCAACTCACATTTATACAAATCACAATACTAAGAAAAAGAAAAAAGGCTTATGCTGTAAAGTATGTGCTGCAGAATAAGTGTGCAAAATAAAAAATGCATATGTAAATCTATGAATATATTATTCCTGAGTAAAATTTATCCTCCCATAACCACATCAATAAGAAACACATTCATTGCAGCAATGGTCTGATCTACACCAATATTTAAATGCTTAATAATATCTATGCCAAATATATTTGAACTATTTAATAAAATCTCTCCATAGTAACTTATTTGTAGTATTAAACATTATCACTTTATATTTTACACAACATGGCCAAACGTTTGTGGACACCAGACCATCAAGCCAATATGTGGTACTTCACCAAACTGTTACCACAAAGTTGGAAGCACACAATTGTATTATTAATTAGTTGGTCTTTGTTTGCTGTAGCATGATAATTTCCCTTCACTGGAACAAGGACCCAAACACGTTCCAGTATGACAATATCCCTGTCCACAAAGCGGGGCCCATGAAGAAATGGTTTGCCAAAGTTGGAGTTGAACATAAGCAACCTACACACAGTCCTGACTTCTAAACATCGTTGGGATAAACTGGAACACTAACTGTGTCCCAGGCCTCCTCACCCAATATCTGACCTCCCTAATGCTCTTGCGGCTGAACGTGCACAAATCCCCACAGCCACACTCCAAAAATCTAGTGGAAAGCCTTCACAGATGAGTGGAGTTAATTAAAACAGCATATGGGATTTTCAAAAAGCACACGTGGTGTGTGATGGTCAGGTGTCCACAAACCTTTGTCTATATAGCATACCTTTGAAAGTGATCAATACTCTTTACATCTATCTACCTTTAACAAACCTTTTCAGTTATAGTGAGATACCTGATACGGAGTTTACTTGAAGAAATTCAAGTAAAGAAATGTAAAATAAAGTGCTTAGGTACTTGAAGAGAATGTGGCTATTTGGCTGCCACTACTTTCTGATTGTAATTTGTCTATTAGCAGGATCAAATAAGTGTACTGCACACTTTAATCTTATTTTGTACTTTCATTATACTCATTTTCTACAGTCATTGTTATTCAGCCGTGGTCCTAAGGCACTACTGCATTATTAATTAGTTGGTAAATTAGCTGAGGCATACTAAAGCAAGAAAAATTTTTAATAACACTTTATAAAAATACTCAAAGTAATTCTGAAACATTCAGCTTCTATTTGCATATCTGCCTAATCGCTGAGGTGGTCTTTTACTTTTGTGAGTGGAAATAATTTTTAATTTCACTGGCATGTATGGATGCATAATTCCTGAATGTTTTCAAACAATATTGCAAAAATATGATAGAGAACACGTAATTACTCTGAAGACTAATAATCCTCAAACTCAAATGCAATCTATGAGAAGAATTTACTCTTCAACTGGAAAGATAGCTTGTGTAACGTTTAATTAAAACCCAGCATCAATATTTAATCTATAATGTAATGTAATAAAAGAAGTTTTTCTTTGTCAAGTCTTAAAATAAGTCAACGAATTCAGCTATGAAGCACCATGAGTCAAGAAACTCAGGTAGTTTCCTATCTCAGGCTGTCTGTGGCTATGGGAGGATACTGTAAAATTGTCCACACATATTTTAAGGAATTAATCTTACCCATCCAGACCTTTCGCTGAAAACGTGTCATACAAGATTTGCTGAGCAGCCGCTTCAGTTTCAATCTGTAAATTAAGCACAATGGTTACTCTTACCTGGTCCTAAGACATGCCATTTCCTTCTTCTCTTATTCACCTGTGTCTCAAGCCCTCATACTCACTCCCCTTCCTTTGCTGGCTAGCATTGGCTGTCACACCTCTTGGATCCAGGTACTCGCTAGCCTTTCTTCACTAGCGTCAGCTGCTCTTGGAGGTTAGGCTAGTTTTGGCAAAACACAGATGCTAGCTTTCTGGTGTGACACCTGATGGCTTTGCTCCACAGACTTGGCTCTTGATGCTCCCTTGTTTAGTTTTTTTTCCTCCCTCCTCTTTTCTGACAACTTACTGTCTGGTCCAGTTGAGGCTCTGTCTTACATCCACACTGGGCAACTGAGACCTGTTTGGTGGCCTTTGGCTAGATCTCGATACAATTTTGCTCATATACAAGAGCAGCATGTATATTAACACCAAAAAGTGTTGAAATGTCTGGGTTCATTGGCTACACTTCCATGAGGACACATTCAACAAACACTCAAAACTGCACTTTCTTCCAGACTCAATGATCCACTAAACTTTGATTATGGAATTTTCTACATTTTATTTAATCTGGTTTCTTTTTTCACTTTTCAAAGTAGTTTAACAATCTAGACTTCTGTTTATACAAATGGATCTGTTACATGCCCTCCAATCTGACAAGTCTATACTGCTTATAACTTCATCTTTTTTTCTTTTTTTGCATACAACGCAAGACAGCACAAACACACTAACAGAAAATTACACTTGACACTGATGAGCATCGCTGCCATGAAACCAAAACATTACGGTAACCAAAAATGATACCATAGTTGGCAGCTAATTTGTGACTTTTTAAATAAGAAAATGACTAGAAATCTAAGTTGTAAATCCAATAATCTAAAGAGAAAAATCATTTAAGACCATATATTTCAAAGCTTACTTCAACATCTACGACACTTGACATATCACTCTCGAAAAAACGAAGGGGTTTAGGAAATGGGCAAAAAAAAACAACCCAAAAACAAAAACCGAGAAAGGGTTTAAAAAAATAATAATAAAGTATAATACTAATAATAATAATAATATATATATATAAAAAAATCTAGCAAAAAAGATTAAAGGAATGTACATACACTAACACATACTAGGTCATGAGTACCTGGCTACACCCCTGCTCATTGTAGCTAGTGGAAACAGTCCTTCTTTATGTCTCCATTTTTAGTGCTCTGACTAGCAGGTCCTGGCTTTCTCACAGTAACCTGCTGCTTTCCTGACCTCTCCTCTCATCTCCTCTCCACTCATCTCATCTCCTGCTAACTGTCCACCTGAAGCCTGTTGAATAGATACAGGATAAAACAAATAATTATTCTAGGTCAACACATCTAAGATTCATTAATTAGTGCTAAAGAGAACTTACCATAAATATACACACACTTTAATATCGCCTTGACCCATAGCTTCCGCCGCCACCACCCCCTGAACCATAGCCACCTGAGAACATAAAAAAGAAAGCCTAACATTCTTGTCCACCTCCTATATGACATGCTACTGTATAGCGCAGTCAGATAAATCTTTTACCGCCATATGGTCCACCCGAGTTCCTTCCTCCATAGTTATTTCCTTTCATGGGGCCATAATTTGACTGCTGGCCCCCATAATTCCCAAAGTCATTGTAGTTTCCACCTCCGCCACCAAAGTTCCCTTAAAAGTCAGCATAAAAGATGCTTAGGTGACTTTCTAAAGGAGCCAATAGAACCATGTGCAAAGTTATATACAAAACATATGCTCTACATTCAAGTCAATTCAGAATGAAAATAAATGTCTTTTGCTGAATAATAATTCTGTAGAAGATATTTAATCGGCTGGTATAGTTGCCCTCAGTACTGAATTGCCTTGGCTGCAATAAACTGCCCTGTAATGTCTTACCGCCAAAGTTGCGTCCATCATTGTAGTTGTCATATCCTCCTCCATAACCACCGCCTCCTCCTCCTCCTCCCCCCCCTCCCTGGTGACTGTAACCAGGACCACCACCAAATCCTCCACGCCCACCACCATAACCTGGGCCACCGCCATAGTTTCCACCTGAACACACAAGCGACACACACTGCAACTGGCTAACTCATGACTACTTAAAAATAAATCTATCAGGTTATAATTGGAGCTACTATATTCACTTGATTTGTGTATTGCCTATTAGTGGTCAAGTAGACTAAATCTTAATTCATGCTGAGTGTGCACAGCAATTCATATATATTTTTTTAAATATAACCAACAATACTTTAACCCACCTTTCCCTAATTTAAATGACTGCATTGATGGAGAGCTTACCGTCTCCAGAAAATCCATCATAGCCATCTCCTCCATAGCCTCCTCGGCCTCCTCCATAACCACCTGTGCATAACAACACAGACGTTCGTGAACTTTCTTCCATATTAAACAACACAAAAAGATGGCTTTTTAAGGCCAGTTTCTTTTCCTACCTCTACCAAAGTTGCCACCTCCAAAATTGCCTCCTCTGCCCATGAAATTACCTCCTCCTCCACCACCACCACGATCTAAAAGAAAGAAAGACGGAACAAAACTAGATGAAAAATAATCCAGCTAATGTGTATAATAATAATGATAATAACAACAAAGGTTCATCCCCATTTATGTGGTACTTACACCTTTGGTTAGAAACTGCCTGCATTTCCTGTTTAGGTAGTGCTTTCCTGACTTCACAGTTATGGGAGTTTATGGTGTGGTATTTCTGAGCTGGAGAGAAACACAAATTTTAAATGCATGTATGTAAATCATCAAAATAACAATAAAAAAAAAAGTATATTCCCTTACCTACAATTTTATCCACAGTGTCATGATCATCAAACGTTACAAAGCAGAACCCTCTCTTTTTCCCTGTTGATCGCTCCTCCATAATGTCAATGCTCTCAATCTTCCCATACCGCTCAAAGTAGTCACGTATGTGGTATTCTTCAGTGTCCTCCTTAATACCACCAACAAAGATCTTTTTCACTGTCAAGTGGGCCCCTGGTTTATTCGAGTCCTAGACAATGGAACAACATAATATTAACACATTTTACTTTAAGGGTTTTTTTTTGTTTTTTTTTTACATTTAGTGGATTTAGCAGACACCCATATCCACATTTATACAACTGAACAGTTGTGAGTTAAGGGCCTTGCTCAAGGGCCCAGCAGTGGCAGCTTAGCAGTGCTGGGATTTGAACTCATGACCTTCCGATCAGAAGTCCAAGGTCATAACCAATTAGCTACCTTAACTAATTATGCAATTAC
Organism: Ameiurus melas; assembly: GCA_012411365.1. Lineage (NCBI taxonomy): Eukaryota > Metazoa > Chordata > Actinopteri > Siluriformes > Ictaluridae > Ameiurus > Ameiurus melas. The sequence goes on along the minus strand of CM022758.1, from coordinate 22,242,983 downwards.
TGCAGATTAAGCAATTTTATATGAATAAGTATTATTTTTTCATTTATCTCCAAATCTTATTTGCCTCTGAACTATATGAGCTAAATGCAAGATAAATCTTCATTAATAGGGAGCAAATGGTTCATGTTCATACCTCACGGGAAACGGCCCGTTTAGGTTCAACTACACGACCATCCACTTTATGGGGCCGAGCTGCCATGGCTGCATCCACCTCACCTACACAGGAGTATGTTACAAAGCCAAAGCCCCGTGATCGCTTGTTCCCTGGATCCCGCATCACCTGCACAGAGAAGCGGTCGGTAAAAAGTTACAGCCCTGATACAGGCATACGAGTGTTCCATTGAACTCTTACAAAATTTTGTAACACTGTACAAAAAAAGAAAGTATAAAATAGCACAGTAATGTCACTAACCACACAGTCTGTGAGCTTTCCCCATTGCTCAAAGTGAGCACGTAAACTGTCCTCTGTTGTCTCGAAGCTTAGACCACCAATAAACAGCTTCCTCAGCTGTTCTGGCTCTTTACTCTCTTTACCCTAGGATTAACACACCGATAAACATAACCAGTTAACCCGTTATCATTAAAGATGATAACGATCATGCATTATGACCATTATTATAATTAAAAAAAAAAAGAAAAAAAAAGAAAATAATTTGTTACGGTACTGGAATTCGCAAACTACAGAGAAAAACTCTCATTTATTATTGTGTCCTTATAGTTATTAGCCGATTTTATTCATCCGTTGAACTGCGTGGAAATTTGAGGAATAAAGAGCTGCAAAAAATTTTAAATAATGAAAACATTGCACACGTTTACACATGACCCTGATATTTTATTATAGCTGTTATAAAGTTAATATGTTTCCTAGCTGGTTTTAGAACCCCTGCCTCCATGTATGGCAGAAAAGAATAATAAAACAACTTCACTGGATAACAACAACACCACCACCACCTGTGATGCACACTGCAGCTCGAGAGGATTTAAAGCAGCATTTCCTGATTGCATGCAGTACACGTAGCTAGCTATTAGCCATTTTAAATTCGGGTTAGGATGAAGGCAGGAACTACAATGTTCTTGACTCTACACACCGACTTAATCGCGGATGAATTCAACCCGTTGGTTAACTGAGCCCTTATTGAAAAGCCCACACAACACGCCGAGCAGCCTCTCAGCCGCACTGAGGTCTGGAATGTTCCAAGCGCCTTCTCCCTCACACGCCATTTTACAGCTCCTTTACTCCTCCATGTTGTTGGCTATTTCTCTCACATTTAGAGTCACTGCTCGCGTGCTATACTGAGAAAAAATTCACAAGAATAACATTCGAACACAAGATAGCACGCCACGTGACTAACGTTAGAAAACAAATAAATGGAAACACTATATGCATGTATTGACATTGTTAGTTAGATAACTCGCCGGTCCTAATCCGTATCCTGGAGAAATGGGAAATGGAAAAACCTGCGCCTCCTTCCATCCGTGTTCGTTTCAAAACTAAACCCGACTCATCAGAGTTCCTCTATATTATTGATCGCTAACAGGGCACACTGTTTAAATATATAACTAGCAAAAATATGCAATTGACAGGACACACTTAACTGCGGTTTAACGGCTAGCTAGCGGTCAAGGTGCTAGTCAGACATGCAGGGCTCCGTAAAAACATTAATGATGCAATGCATTCGGTTTCTAGTTAATATTTTGTAAGTGTGCATGAAGCAACACAACACTAACAGTTAACCTGAGTAAGTTGCTATTACCTCCATGTCGCAGTGTCTACGCCCCACCTATTTGACACGATACGGAAATATGGCGCTGCCCTTTCCACTACCCACAGCTGTCCTTGTGTCCCAAACGGCACCCTAACACCCTGCGCTGCGCTTCCAAGTCGGCACTTTAGTGACGTCAGCTCTGTACAGAACTCATGCAATCTTCGAGTCATCGAGGGTGCATGAGTTTAAAACCAGAGGATTTGGGACAGAGCAATTAGGGAGGCGATGGGTCACTTACTCCCGCTAACGCGTGTACAGATGAGTGTACCACTTTCCAAATGAATGAATGAAATATGGTCAGTACTCCCAGAACTGTCAAAATAAATGAATGCTTTAATACATAAACAAACAAAAACATTTTTAAAAAATCGATTAATTATCCTATGAAAATATATGTTACGAGGAACAAACACAAATATAAATACTTATTATTATTATTATTATTATTATTATTATTATTTATTATTATTATTATCATCATCATTAATAATAATAATAATAATAATAATAATAATAATAATAGCAGTATTTCTGTATTTTTATAATTTAAATCTATAAATCTATTTAAATCTATATTCTCAATCCATCCATCCATCTTCTACCGCTTACTCCTTCTTCAGGGTCGCGGGGGAACCTGGAGCCTATCCCAGGGAGCATCGGGCACAAGGCGGGGTACACCCTGGACAGGGTGCCAGTCCATCGCAGTAAATCTATATTCTATATTTTAAATTTGAAATTGAATAACTTTGGTATTCATTACTGTCGTATTTATTTACCTCCTTAAATGTTATTTCATTGATTTCTATATTTGCTCATTTTCAGATTTATTTATGTCCGTGATTTTGTATTTCTCTATATCCTTGCCCTTATAATAATGAGCAAATATCATTATTTATTTCAGTCCTTATTAGTTCCTTATTCCCACTGATTGACTGATCAGCTTCTGTAGTTTGACTGTACACGCCTTGGCCCAACACCGGTTGTTTCGAAATGTACCATTAAAGGTCACGGCTGTCAGTATTTGACACAGACAACACTATTAATCTGCCTTATTGACTACTCTTTAATGTGAACTATAAACAGGCTTCAGTTTGCTGCAAAACAGCACTATTCTCATTTACATATTCCTTGGTCAGCACTTCACTTTGTTAAATGGGGTCTGAACCCCATCATTTCTGTAGCTCCATAACCGCAAGAGACATCAAATTATCTTCAACCAATGTTAAGCAGTAATGTTTTGGGCACAAACTGTTAGATTCCATTCTTTTACAACTTAATACCCACACTGTTGACCCAGCTCATAAAAATGCAATTACAGTTGTAACACAGTAACTGACACAGGTAATCAGGTAATCAGAGAAATGAAGCTTCTTAAAGACCTAAATACTGATTAGGAAAGGAGCTGCCAAACTGAGCTGCAAGGACAAGCCACACTTTTCAGACCCTCACCAAATGCAGCCTCTCTGGATTCTCTTCACATTTTCTCTTAAAAGGAACCTTTGTGGCCTTATGTAGTTTGTCCCACAATTCTCATTGATGTAACACTCTTGCATACACTATACTTCAGACTAAACCAGAAGAACCCTCTAAGAACTCTGGTTAGATCATGCTGAGACAGAGGAGTATATATAATGCATCCATAAATCCACAAAACATATATTTGGTAAACCAGTCTCTTTTTTACTTTCATAGATTTGTTGGTATTTCTCAGACAGTTTGGGATACTCAGAAATAGTCTCGTGTATCATGTATGTGATTTAAGACAACTTCAATGTCGCTGCAACTGCCCTGTTGTTCTCTGCTGTTAAAAGCCACATTTGATAAGACTAGTGTCCTTGATACGCTGAAAATTGGTGCTATGCCCTTGCAGACCTAGTATGTTTAGTAATGTAATGTGGGCGGGGTTAACAGGCTGAGGTAAATCCGTTGCCGTTAGCTGATGGAGATCACAAAAAATACTGTGAAAGCTGTTTTCTTATTTAAACCTTCAACAATTTAACAATTTATACGTGGATTTCAAACAAGTCCCGTTTAATACTCAAATATGTTCCACAATTTTTTATGTTCCACAATTTTTTTTGATACTCGTCCGTATCAGTCCCGTTGCATTTTGGGATTTTTTTTGACTAGCGTAGTGTCCATCGGTTGTATATAGCAAAATCTCGCCGGAAGCAGAATTCTTCTGATAATTCGGACATACTACCCCTCTGCCGTACTGCTTTTCTACTACTAAGTACTAGGGTAGAGTCTAGAGTCTAAACACAATCCTACATTAGTTTCCTGAATATACAAGTATTTGAATTATTGGCTATGCTTCTGAGTAACAAGTTAAACACTAAACACACCACCATATCTCAGTGATAATTATGATAACTTCTGCTTAATTGTTATTGTCGCATACGAAAATTTATATATATATATATATATAATCAGATTATTACTATTTTAGTTAGAGAACTGAGCCACTGAGTTCCATGTATATTGGCAACCCAAGCCTTGTAGGTAAACTGGTGTTCATTTTTTGTCCACTGTGTTCACAGCAGTTCTACTTAAAATGGTGCCTTGTGCCCCCTGCTGGCTGTGTAACATCCTTTTACTAAAATTTTTTATTTCTAATCATTCTGACATTTATTATCTACACAAAAAGAACGTAAAAAACCCCCACTATTAAAGTTTTAACTTTGTTTGTGGGTTACTGCCACAATACATATCGACGCCATTAAACAATGGTAAATAAACTGGTAAATTTATAATTTCCTTAAAAAAATGACTTTGTTTAACGTTCTAATTCTATAGGTGCAGAGCCACTTCTTTAAAATTTTAAAGGCTAATATCACAAGCAAATTGTTAAGCAATATCAAACTATTTTTTGACACTATACCTTACTTCCTTTCAGGATCCTTCCCTTCATGTGTTTGTAATGTGAGTCAATTCAAGTCATAACACGCTCCTTGAAATTCAGGACTTATGGCAAACATGGCAAGATTTGTTATTTCTTGAATTTAGATCAAATATCACTGAGTTTGTCCCAACCATTGCTTAGAGATTATCCACAAATGACAATGATCTCAACATTATTTCTGATTTAAAGTAGCTAAAGTAGTTTTCCTGCAGATGGCGCTATAACTCAGTATAAATATACTAATGCATTTTTAAAGAATTCTGCTAATTAGGCAATGAACAGGTCTATATACACGCTAGTATGATGATGCTATCAGTGTATTAGTTTGATTTGTGAGCTTTACTTTTTATGAATTCTCACAAATTAGTGAATTTGTGTATAGTGGTTTGGGAAGCAGGTATCAGTGCGCATTATTCCAAGGTGTGATCCTTGAGCAAAAAAAAAAAAGAAAAAAGAAAGAAAATTAAAATTGTTACAATTGCTTTCCTTTTTACAAATATCATTAAATTATCATTAAACCAGGGTAATCAGCTAAGGATTTAACTAGATGAGTAAATAAATAATTTCTTTAATGCATTAAAACTTTAATAGATTGATGCATAGGATGTTCCAAGCATGTATGTTTCAGCACATTTACTCCTTAACTAAACATACCATTTAATGACTCAGCTTAATGTAGTGCTTTAAAACCCTTTCAACCTTAATTATGCACCTGTGCTTCCATGCCATCTAGTCTTAACTGCTCTTATCTTTTCTTTCTTTCTTTCTTTCTTTCTTTCTTTCTTTCTTTCTTTCTTTCTTTCTTTAAGATATGACCATAATAGGGCCATTTTCTTTTCAAAACGACTTCCAATGTGGTCTAAGACCTCTTAAAATAAAAGGGTTTTACAACATGACGTAGTGATAATGCTTAACACTGCACAAAATGACCTGTAAAAATAAAATGAAGACAGCACTGAAGTGAGGAGCTCAAAACTAAGGGTGGAGGCAGACTTGTCTGGAAAGGAGAATAATAATACTCAGCATGAGGATATGTTTAAAACCAGACCAAGTATGCAAACAATTCAGGGGATGTCTATTTCTTATCTTGCACACTCAAACACATGAGTCGTTATATTACTAAAAGCTTGGTTCGCATGATGCTGCCCAGAGACAAACCTAATTCCCTGAGGCACAAGCATTTACTTCAGTCTATTTCTGTCATTAATGCTGCAGTATTTTGGTATATCATCGATTCAGTTAAAATGTGATACTCATTCTGCCAGAAATATATTTATTTTCAAGACAAAGATTGTTCACATTTTTTAAACATATTGTTTGCAATGTTTTGACATTGATACATTAAGCTTTTTCGGTTCTGCCCACTCACAGATCTGCAGATGCCTTTATCCAGGTGCCATTTAGTTTGTTTCAGGGGCAGTCTGTGTTTTAGGACAGTGTAGTACTGTAGGTGTGTGCTGTATAGGGTCATTGATTGATTTGTTGAGAAGTTTGCTTTACTGCCATGTTTGCAGTGTGGCTGTTTGTCACACACCTTTACACTTAGTGCTCAGAGGTGACAGTGTCCTGACACAGAGATATGTCATAACCCACACACAAAATTACTGAAATCCTTTACCCTTACACATTCAGTTTAATAATGTGACATATATATACACTCAGGAAAAAAGAAACTTCCTCTCATATTCAACTGGTCTTAATTTTTTAATGTGTGTTAATATTTGTATTAACATAAACCATTCAACAACTGAGACATAAACTGAACAAGTTTATTGGGGGGTCAATAGCAAAAGTAACAGTCTGTATGCGGTGTCCTTATGGACTGCACCAGATTTATCAGTTCTTACTGTGAGATGTTCCTCCACTCTTCCACCAAGACATTTACAAGTTCTCCATCACATCTTGGTTAAACCCTTTCCAATAAAGATCTGTAAAGCTTATTTAGATTTTACAAAATTATCTTTAAAATACAGTCTCCTGAAAAAGGGACCTTTATTTTTTTCCCTGTGTGTATATATACAGCTCTGTGAAAAAAAATAAATTAAGAGACCACTGCACATTTTTATTTAATCAGCATCTCTACGTGTATGGCAGCCATTCCATTCCAGTGTCTGTTGAATTGAATTCCAACACATGCACACCTGAACCAAATCTTATTTAATGAGAATAAGTATAAAAACTATGGCTGTGGTCATCACAATACTCTTGCACTAGGACCAAATGGATGGCAAAGACAGTGCTAGTAGCACTTAAAGTAATTGTAATAGAAAATTACTACTGACCATGCCAAAGATAGTGAAAAAAAAATTTTTTTTTGTAAAAAAAAAAGGGGGGGTTTGTGGTTGTGGCAAAAAAAAAAAACAAACACCCGGGGGAGGGCCCCTTCTTAAAATTTCAAAGATGGCTGTTCATAAGAACAAGGTCAGGCAGCAAATATTGGGGACAACAAAGCTACGGACCGGCAGAGGGCAAAAACGACTCTCAATGCTCCATGCCACACAGCCACACAATCAATGTGCGGATGAAGGATCACCAGATCAAGACCCTGTCATGGCCAGCCTAATCTCCACACCCGAACCCCACTGAAAACCTCTGGAATGTGATCAAGAAGAATATGAATAGACACTACCATCAAACAAAGCTGAGTTGCTTGATCTTTTGCACAAGGAGTGGCATAAAATCACCCAACATCAATGTGAAAGACTGGTGGAAAGCATGCCAAGATGCTTGAAAGCTGTGACTGAAAATCAAGTATTGATTGCTGAACGCTTCCAAAGTTAAAACATTACTGTTGTGTTGATTAAAAATGAAAGATCTAATAACACTGCATCTTTTTATTTTATTTGATTTTGACCAGTTTTTTTTCAAATACATGCTCTAAATGACTATTTTTATTTGGAATTTGGGAGAAATATTGTCTGTAGTTTATAAAATACAAAAATGTTAATTTTAACAAAAATGTTCATTTTACTCAAAGACATAGTGAAACCAGAAAAACTGTACACACACACACACACACACACACACACACACACACACACACATTGATCAGCCACACACAGTAAAACTACTGACAGTAAAGTGAATAACTTTGATTATCTCATTGCAAAGGCGCCTGTCAAGGGATGGGATATATTGAATATACTGCACCAAATGAACAGTCAGTTCTCAAAGTTGATATGCTGGAAGCAGGAAAAATGGGCAAATGTAAATATCTACTTGTACAAGTACTAAATTATTTATGAAGATCTGAGCATCATCAAATAAGCAGGTCTTATGGGGTGTTCCCAATATGCTGCAGTTTGTACCTATCAAAAGTGGTCAAAGAAATGACAACCAGTGAACTGGCGACAGGGTCATTGGCACCCAATGCACCCAAGGAGTGGAGGCTAGCCTGTCCGGTCCAATCCCACAGAAGAGCTACTGTAGCATAAATTGCTGAAAAAGTTAATGCTGGTTGTGATAGAAAGTTGTCAGAACACACAGTGCATTGCAGCTTGAAGCATATGGGGCTACATAACTGCGGCCGGGTCAGAATGCCCATGCTGATGCTTGTGCACTGCCAAAAGCTCCTACAGTGAACATGTGAGCATCAGAACTGGACCATCCAGCAATGGAAGAAGGCCTGGTCCAATGAATAATTTTTTTTTTGGATGGCTGGGTGTATGTGTCACTTATGTGGGGAAGAGCTGGCACCAGAATACACTACAGGAAGAAATGTATTAGTTATTACTAATAGTAATAGTACAGAAAATATTGCATGCAGGAATATTTTTTTTTTATCACCCCAGCTTTGTTAGAGACTGTCAGAGCAAATAACATTTAAACCAGACATGCATTTCACAAGATTTCTTTTTTGTTAATACTTTTTACTTATCAATTCTAATTCTAATTTGATTTAGTTGGGATTCATTTTCACTCATCACAAGACAAACTTCTTAAATATGTGCATATGTAAAATGATAAAAAAGGACAATAAATAGTTGGTAGAAAAACTGACTATGATTATTTAACAGGCTTGCTTAACTTAAATTGGTTTACATCATTCTCCTGATTTACCATTTCCTTTGTAAAGAGAATTTATATGTACATGTCACTGTTTGGCAGAAAAATGTATGACGTAACCCACTGATCAATTGGTGGGCAAAGTATAATTTTTTCTTGGTTTTAAGACAGTACTTAAGACAATAATTAACCCAAGTTTCATACCTCTCCCAGAAACCCAAATGCTATTTTGCAGTCTCTATACCTCAACAAGGCCTGTCAGCTGAATGCGTAGATAAACCTTAATGAGGAGGAATAAGCAGACAATGTGTTTTTCATTCAGGCAAAAGATGATGCAGTAGTGTGGTTATTATTATTATTATTTTTTACACAGTGTTTATAATATATTCTGCAGTTCTGATGCAGTTCACACATATTGTTTTTGTTGCAAATGTAACAAATTTATTATATACTGCAACAAAAGCTGCAAATGAAGCATTGCAAAATGACCAGGAAAGAAAACAGCTGAAATGTAGTTTTACATGTCTATTTGCATCACCAGTAGATGGCACACTGAGGCATGCGCTTGAGTGAATTCCTCTAAAAATTACTTCTATGCTGATTTCAAGATTTATGGAATATAACGGTTACACATATACTGTTGAACATTTCGTAAAATTATACAGTAACAATTTTCTCACAAAGTATCATAATATATTATTGTAATATATCATGCATATATTGTATTCATTCGTTCATTCATATATGCATATATTCATAGTCATTACAATATAAACTATATAATGTTTGCAGTGTTTGAAAAACCCCCACTAATCCTAGTGACACATATTAAGCAAGCAACTATAAACCTTCATGTTTACATGAATCCAACAATATCCACAATCTGAAGTGCCAGTATTCAAATAAGATTTGAACATAGAACAATAGCCACAATTATTATGATAATTATGATGATGATGATGATTGTTTTTGTTGTTGTTATTATTATTATTAGTAGTAGTAGTATTAGTAGTAGTAGTATTAGTAGTTATTGTTGTCATATTACGGCTATAGTTAACATAGATTAATTCTGCTTGCTGTTGTTACTGCTCAGGTTTGGCAGATAATGGTTTTATCAAGTTTGATCAAGGCTAAATTACAGACGCAGACAAAATTACAAACAAAATTATCTGAGTGTTTTGTTTTTCTGAGCTTATAGAGAAGCTATGTATATGTCTATGTAGCATCAATCAATATTCCTTTCATTGAAAATATTATACATGTATTGTTGTTGTTGTTGATAATAATAATAATAATAATAATAATAATAATAATAATAATAATAATAATTATTATTATTATTATTATTATTATTATTATTATTATTATTTTAGCTGTAGTGACCAGCCTCCCTGCACTTTCACTGTGACCTTTAGATGGAGCTGTTATCCACAAAACACTCAAATAATTTCATATTGCAATGGGAAATTGCATCTGCAATTTATTTAAAAAAATAAATCCTTAGCTGTCAACTTGTTCACTCTGTTATTAGCTTAGCACTAGCAAACAACAGCAACCAAAATTCATCTGTTTATCTTAACCATAGTATGACATATCTGTTCAGATCAGGATAATTTTCCAAAATTCAAATCAAATCAAGATTTTTCTGACTGGACAAGACCACCCACTTGAAAACTAAGCCTCTATTAACCTTAAAAACAACCCATATATGTTTCCTTAACCCGTTCAGTGTACATTTGGCTGACTGATACATTTTAAATAATAGAGCATTTTTTATTCAGGTTACTGAGTTCTGTGCTTAATTTAACCTTGGAGTAGGAAGGCACATGTTCAGCTTGCCCATCCTCCCACACCTCATTAGCATGGTGAATGATTAGCATTTAGAGTGGCCGTAAACACACAGAGACAGCTCTGGCATCAAAATCCGCTCTGTGCTCAGAACATCAGCCAGAAAGCTAGCTCACAGGAAACACCAGATAAACTACTACCTAACTAAAGAATACTAAATATTGTGTCGTAATTGATAACGTGTAAACTCATATAATGTAGCCAATACAGCCAAAAGTTGTACTAATTTGCTCCATTATGAAACAGAAAAGGATCAGCTTGTGAAAGATAATTGACAGAACAGTGTCTCTGGTGTCTCAACTGTATTAGACTGTGTTCAAAATAACACACTTTTATACTGTTTACTGCACAGAACACTAAAATACACTGTATTCCACATGTTGTTATTTATATTACTATGAATAGGATGAGTGTATACATACTGTTTCTTTTGCAGCAATATAATTTGGTATGCCACGGTGTCATGTGACAACCTGTCAATGTCAGAGAACAATGTACATAATATGCAAAGAAAAAAATATTCTGGCTTTTATTTTGAAAATTCAATGTCTGCATTGCATTATGGGATGCAGTTTACTTAAAAATGTGGCCCAAGTACTGTCATCCATTAATCTTTGGCTTACTGGAAATATTCATGCTATTCACCTGTTGTGTTTTCTAGATAGTGTATTTAAATGGGTTTTAGTATGAGTAGTTTGCAACACCACCTTTATTAATGTAATGTACATGGCATTAACTGTATTTTACCATCATTGTGTAAAATCACTTGGTATTTAAATGTAACAAAACATTCATATGTTCTGTGTACTACGTTAGAAAGAGTAATGTGATTTGAAACACAACTAAAGGATTTGCATGGACACTGTGTGATCAAAATCCCATTACTTCACAGATGTAAATAGGACATTCCCCAGTCCAAGAGTAAGGTAAAGTAAAGTGAAAAGCTTGAAGTTTTCATAGCTTAAATCTTAAGGCGATACATTTGTCAGAATTAAAACAATATTTGTAATGGTCATGAAACAGTTTGCATGGCATATTCATAGGATAAGGAAACAGGAATTATTATTATTACATTGGCAAAGTTATGGTTTATGATGGCAGTTCTGCTCTTCAAATGGATGAAATAGGCATAGTGTCTTTTTGTACTTACATGCATGATGACAAATCTATTTAAATATTAATTATCAACTTATAGGAATGCATTGGGTACAGTTGTATGAATACAACTGTGGCAATTAAACCAGGAGACTTTATGAAGGA
>CM022758.1:22171202-22226202 GCA_012411365.1 Ameiurus melas | reverse complement strand
TATCTGACAGTTATAGATGGACTTCAATATAATACTCAAAAAGCTCTGAGGCATATTCTAAATTGAAAGCATAATCTTATCTAAAAGTAGCACGCTCTGAAAGTGTGATAAAAGCTGCATTGTGCCGTTATTGTCTCTCCTCCACATGGCAATAAATCTCACCCTGGAATAATTGTTTACAGTTGAAATTAATGTAATACACATTCCTCTGCAGCTAATAAATTAGAGCTTTTCTCATTAGCATGTGAATAGATTTCTTCTTAATTCAAACACGCACACACACATATACACACACACACACACACACACACAACACACGTGCCTTATAAACATAAGACAAAAAGCGTGAAAAAAGCAAAAAAAAAAAAAAAGACAAAAGGGACATACTTAAAGAAAACCAGTGAATATAAAGCTGTGGAATATCATTGGGATGCAAATGCTGTATTGTAGCAATAAAAACAAACGGGAGACTTTCTCATTTATTATCCTCATTGTTCTATGTTTTTTGCTAGTGTTGTTTTTCTTTACCAGTTACTAGTTTCAAAGTTCGTCTCTGGCTTGTTCGGCTGATGCACATTGTTGAGTAACTATGTGCAGAGATGGTTCTTTCCAGCATCCCAGAATCCTTTACATTTGTGTGCTTAGCTAAGAGTGCCAGAGTGAGCCTGATGGAGTCCAGATTGGTTGGACAGGATCACTGATGATGACCCTTGCTTTTGCAGTTGCTAATACAAAGCTCAGAGCAGATGATACATAATAAAGAGCAGAGCACTGTGGTTGAAAAGGTTATGGCTTTGGAAAGTAATATGTGTGTGTGTGTGTGTGTGTGTGTATGTGTGCAGCCCTTACAGGTTGGCAGTGCTCTCTTATCTTGACCTGTGCTGTTTATCTGCTCAGTGTGCAGTGTTAAGTCTGTTGGGAGCCCAGTGCCCACACCTCCAACCATGTGCCTGTGTGAGAAAAGATGGGTTTGTTTTCTTTCCTCTGATTTTGAGCAAAATGGATATGTATCACAGTGGGGTGTGTGTTCCATTCATGTGGTCTGGCAATTGGTACTAGAGCAAGGTGTGTGTGTGCGCATATATGCATGTGCATGCGACAGAATGGGGTGCGGGTTCCTGGTCCACGGTCGTGTTGACAGATTTAGGGGATGTTGCAAGCCGTGCCGGACAGCAGTTGACCGTATTGCGGATATGTGTGACATGTAGCGCTCCCTCAGCGTCACGGAGTGATGACATCCTCCCTTTAATGAGCAAAGTTAGCATGACCATATTAGAGTCGCACAGAGCTGTAAATCAGCTGCCATCACCGGGGCACTCACACAGGAAGGATTATGTAATGAGTAGGCGTGGGCGGCCTCTGGTAATGGAGTAGGGTGAGCTGCAGTGTGTTTGTAGTCCATCTTTCCTTAAAGAGAGGCCTTTAAACCAACACAGACCTCCAATGGCCTTGCAGACGTACACCAGACCACTACACATTTTTCTCATACTATGAGTCTGCTGCTGTTTCACACACACGCGCACACACACACACACACACACACACACACACACACACACACACACACACACACACACACACACACACACACAACTGTATACAGACCAGAGAGCTTTGTAGCTTATGGATGATTGTTACGATTTGGGAAGTGTCACTGCCCAGTGTACAGGGCATAGTTGAGGACTTGGTCTGCACTTGTGCCAACTGACATTGTCATTATCCATCTGCTGAAATTTGGAAAGAAGTATGCAAAATATTTGAAAGATTTTGGAAGTTTTTGGAAGTAAGTACTCCTCAGTCTCAACCCCCATCTGCTTGGCATTACTTAAAAATTCAGCTTCTTGGCTTTGGTCTCCACCTTTTTAGTACTAAGCCCTGGTCCCTGAAGTTAATTTTGCAAGTATGCATGTCCATGACAGACATTTTCAGAACATGCACTCACACCAGAGCTGCTATACGGTAGAAATTCTCTGCAGCACCAAATCTGATCAAAGGCAGCACCTTCACCAGCTCATAAACATTTTCAGTCCAGCATGTTGCAGAAACTATTGAATTAATAGGTGTTTAACTGATTTGACATGATGAATAATTCTTTTTAATTGATCATACATTTTTGGGGGGCTGGTGGTTTAGTGTTTTGCACGTTTGTCTTTCACTTCCAGTTTGCATATTCTCCCTGTGCATCGGGGGATTTCCTCCAGGTACGCCAGTTTCTTTTGCCAGTCCAAAGCCTTGCGATGTAGGCTGATTGGCACACAATATTTTTTTTACCTATTTTTTTTTAAGCAAAAAAAAAAAAAAGTTATTCAAGAATTACCACCCATGTGAAAAATCTAATTGTCCAAATCTAATCTAATTAAACTTAAAATCTGGTTGTTCCACCTTTAGCAGCAATAACTGCAACCAAATGCTTCCAATAACTGGAGATCAGACTTTCACTGTGGTGGAATTTTGGCCCACTCTTCTGTGCAGAACTGCTTTAGTTCAGGGTTTTCGAGCATTTAAGGTCCTGCCACATCATCTCATTTGGGTTCAAGTCAGGACTTTGACTTAAATGTTCTTTTTGTGTTTGGTTTAACATGTTTGGTTTATACCAGATGTAATGGGACCACTGTCTTCCAAACAGTTCCACTTTTGACTCTTCAGTGAACAGAACATTCTCCCAAAAAGTTTGAGGATTATCAAGTTATGTTTTGGCAAAATTCAGATGAGCGTTAATGTTCTTCTGGGTTAGCAGTGGTATTTGCCTCACCATTCTTCCATATATGCAATTTTTGCCCAGTGTCTTCCTGATAGTGGCGTCATGAACAGTGGCTTTTATTGTTGTAAGAGAGGCCTATAGTTCCTTTGATGTTGTCATGTGCTCTTTTGTTACTTCCTGGATGAGTAGTTGCTGTGCTCTTGGAATTTTGGAAGGTTCACCACTTCTGGGAAGGTTCACTACTGTGCTGTTTTTTTTTTTTGGGGGGGGGGGTTGTTTTTTGGGGTGTTGGGGGGGGAGGGGGGCGCCCAAAAAACTTTGAATTCCTTCCCCGGGTGATTTTTTTTTTTTTTTTTTTTTTTTTTTTTTTTTTTTTTTTTTTTTTTTTTTTTTTTTTTTTTTTTTTGGAAACATTTTTAACCAACTTCATGCTTTTTGTTGAAAAAGTTCTATTTAAGTGTTGATTTGATTGACCCGGGGGGGGGGGAAACAGGAGAGGGGGTGTCCAGGGCAGCGCAACCCCATTATGAATGCAATTTCATAGATTTGGGGAATTATTAACTAATTAATTGCATTTTCACACAGGCCCAGTTGTTATTGGATAATTTTATTGCTTCAACAAATAACATTATCATTTAAAAACCTCTATTTTTGTTTATTCAGGTTGCCTTTGTTATATCTTAGATTTTATTTTAACTTCTGAAACAATTTAGTATGAGAAGAAATCAGTATACATTTTCACAGCACCATTTACACAGTATACATACTTACAAATAATGTATTACAATTGTAATACATTTAGATTGGGATATTTTGTTGGTTATTTTAATATGTATATTTGGTGTTTTGTGTTATGAATCTAAATACATTTAGCTGATTCCAGCAGTCATACACACACATCCTCCTCCACAAGCTGTTCAGATAGGCCTAAGGGCCCTTTAAGCCCTTGCAGTAGGGCAATAGAGTGGATCTCTCTCTCTAGATGGAGCCTCTGGCTGGCATTTATCCTTAGCTGTAATGTGATTGTGCTTTACTGCACAGTGCCGTGTAATTGCTGACTAGTCTGTTAACCTTTCAAATCAGCACAGCTGTGCTTCTGGAGATGAGACTGATAGTGAACAAGCACACACACCCCCACACACACATATATACACACACACACACACACACACACACACACACACACTTCAGGGCATGAGGCGAAAAGGACCAGTAGTCTTGAAATATATTCTTATAAATGATTTCTCTTTTTATTAAACATGGATGAAAGTAATCAGAATTTTTTTAATTGAACATACTTAAGAAGATATATTAGCAATCCAAAAACTGAATTATTTAACCCTTCTAATTTATCAATTTGACCACCCACTTTAAAAGTACAGTAATCCCAGCTAGGACCGTTTTTGTTCATTAAAGATTGTATGGTTTACATTAGTTACATTCAAAATTCAATAGGGTTTGCACTGAGTGGATTTTTATTATAGTTCCAATTATCCTCTTGCATTGCACATTTCTACACTGAAAATAAGTCATTCTTAATTATTGCATTAGCATAGTTCTCTCATAGGCATGTTGGCTCATCTCGGATACAAATATTTGAATGCCATTCACCGCAAATATGGTGTATCTCATCATTACTCTGTGTGATGCTGCTTTGTAACTCACTTGCACTGTGCTCAGTGTCCCCCACAGCATTTTCTCCCCTGCATGACCCTCACACTGTGCACATTAAAAAACTCCAAAGGGCTCAGGGTAAGTTGTAATTAGATCTCAGAACTAAATCAAATTCATTTCAAAGAAAGAAAAAAAAAACCCATGGCTGGCTCTCTGTGCTTGTGTGTGTTCTGTTTAATTCAGTAATCTAGCAATGCCGCAGAGGATGAAGGCTGCACAGACTGTTGCTCTTGTAGCTCTGTGTTTAACCTTGACGAGTCAATATGATACAGACACAATTTGCTTATCTGCTCCTGACACCAGCACTGTACAGCTCACAGCAGGGCAGAGCGAATACGCCATTAACACCACTAACAAACACATAATTCGCCCGCTCTTTCTCTTGCTTACAAGCGCCCTTTAGACCCTTTAGACTCACTAACGCTAAGCTGAAATAGAATGCTTAATGTAAAACCTTTCAATCATGCTACACTTTTACTCCTCTCTCTGTGCAGTTAAATTCCCATCAGTATTCTTAAACATTAAGTCCTGTTGAGTCACCAAACAACTCTTGTTACCCTTAAGACCAGAGCTTTCACAACCCAGAGCATTTATGCTTTTATGTCAGTACTAACCAGTGTTGAGTCTGAGTCCACCTTTGTCAGGTTTGAGTCGAGACCAAGTCCTTAACCAATCAAGTCTGAGTCCGAGTCCTTAATGGCAGAGTCCGTGTCGAATCCAGAAAATAATTCAAGTGAAAAAAGCAATTTGAAATTGCTATTGTAAACTCAATAGTGAGCTGTTCAATTAATATTTTAACTTTCATAAACCAATGGCAACATAAATATAACAAAAAATACCACTATTATATCTTGCTATTGCCATTTATTATTATTATTATTATTATTATTATTATTATTATTATTATTATCATCATGTCTCTGCACCTCAATTAGTTTCTTATCAAAAATAATTTCAAAGAAAAAAATGGATATAAAGGTATACATAGAACTTTTTATTATATTACAAATGTATGAAAATACAAATTAACCCATTCTCTTTTTGTATCACACTATATAGTGTCCTCCAGGGTTTCAATGTTTTGACGCGTCTCCCCACCGTTATATAGGCTGAGAGAGAGTACAGAGTAGAGTTACATTTACCAGCATGTCATAACAACAAGCTTCATGCTTTATTACTGCTTTTAATCTGTCTATGAATGACAACAAACTAATTTCATGTTTGATTCATTTCACAACGATTAAACTATTATAGTGTTATTATTGTTATAGTATTTTAGATATGGCGGGAAGACAGCAGTTCGGCCGAACATTGTTGTGTCCTGTTATGTGAGACCTTCTCAAAGTTCAACCCTTAGAGTCTTGTTTAAATGCATCTTTATGTTTAATGTTTAAACCATGTTTAAATGCATCTTTATATATATTTTACTCTGCAATAGTGAATAAAATTAAATGTAATGAAGGTTAATGTTTTATTTAAAAAAAAAAACAACAAATAAAAATACTATGATTTAACTATACTCAAAAAGGTACATTACAGTGAACCATGTACTCAAGTTGTCATGGACTGTAGGAGGAGTTGGATGCAAATGCAGATAATTTATTGTATAAACTAAATTTTAATTAAATAAATAAATACAAATAATGCAAAGACAGGTATGAACTATCAGAAATGAACACAAGTAGATTTGCTAGTTGGATATAGCATGAGAATACTTACCCTCAAAGTTGTCGATGTAACATGAAATATATCATATTAAGCTTTTCTCCTTCTTACGGTTGTGTGTAACAACTGAATGCCTCATAATACAATTAACTTCATTCATGGTAATCTGGGGAAGCTCTTGTAAACAGTGATTGTAATATGTCATACTCTCCTGTGTCATCTTCACACTGTTATCGCCAATAGCAAAAACAGCTTCTGGTAACTGAGCTGGCCGAAACAAAACGTGGAAGTGATTGAATCCATTAGGTACTTGCATGATGAGGCTGGTCAGAGAGGAAGACATTCATTCATTTTTTGTTATCTTAATTGTATGTTGATATTTATTTTTTATCTTTCTTTTCATGTTACACATTATGCAGAGTCCAAAATATCTGAGCCCACATTCAGTTCAAGTACAAATTTACCCGAGTGCGTGACACGTCCGAGTGGACTCAAGTCTGGACTCGAATTCGAGTACCCCAACTCTAACCTTAACTCTAACAGTGGGTCAATTGATCCCACTACTGTGTTTCATTCCTTCATCCATTCATTCATCTTCAGTAATCACTTTATCCTGTTCAGGGATGTGGTGTAGCCGGAGCCTAACCCAGGTGGAGATACATCCTGGATGCGATGCTAGTCCATTGTAGGGCTGTTTCGTATGATATGTTAGCTATTTAAATTGTTTCCCTATGCACACTAGGACCCCCACCCACCCACACTCACACACACACACACACACACACACACCTTCACACACACCATACACCCACTGTTTAGGACTGCTTCTGGGAATTTAACCACAGAGCATGGGGTCTCTGTTGTGTGGGTTTACACATGTGTCCTGGTGCATTTGTTTGTGTAGTGTGACACACTAGGCCAGGCCTTTGGCTGTCTGTGGGCTGTCCATGTTGCTGAAGGTGAAATGATGTAGAGGCCTGGGAGAAAGTTAATTTCTCTTGATCACTGTGTGCAACCTGCAGCCTTAATGGCGGCCGTAATTAATTCTGCTGATGTTAATCACCAGGGCTGGTCCCCACAATTATCAGCCTGCTGCAGATGGGCCGCTGAGCAGACATGAAAAATTAGGAAAATGAATCTGTAATGGGGTGGCAGATCTAATCTATGTCAGAGAAAACAAAGTTAGGAAGAGCGAGGAGCTGCCGGAGAAAGGGTGAAAGCCCACTGCACAAGACAGGCCCTTGACAGAGCTGAAAAATGTTAGCGTGTCCGAAGTGTTTGGTAATTATGGGCCATTGGATTCATCCATTGTTAATTTATCACAGGAAGAGAGGTGAGGTGGTGGATATTGGATAGGGAAGAGTGGAAGTGCCATGGTCACATGCAGCAGTGTCACTGAAAGGTTAATCAGGTTCTG
Source organism: Ameiurus melas (assembly GCA_012411365.1). Taxonomy (NCBI): domain Eukaryota; kingdom Metazoa; phylum Chordata; class Actinopteri; order Siluriformes; family Ictaluridae; genus Ameiurus; species Ameiurus melas. Next base: position 22,218,745 of record CM022758.1, on the reverse strand, counting down.
TTGCTGGTCTGTGTGGCCTGCACAATCAACTCCCAATCTGCGGCAGAAAAGAGAAACCAACAACTGATAACAGTGGCAAGAGAAAGAGACAGAGAGAGAGAGAGAGAAGACAGAGAGACAGACAGAGAGCGAGAGAGAGAGAGAGAGAGAGAGAGAGAGAGAGAGAGCCTACTCTCTCTCTCTCTCTCTTTCTCTGTCTCACCATACACACATACACTTTCACTCAGATGTGTGTGCTTGGTACTGTCACAAGCACTGATGGGGAATAACAGAGGCATGGTTAGTCAGAGGACAGACCCACCCAGAGGACATCTTCCCTGCCAACGTCAAACAACATTACACCAAATACAGCTGATTAATTGGAATCGTGAAGGAGCCATTTTTCATGCTGTGGCCTCGGTCAGGCAGCTCAGCTCACTGTCACTGCTGTTTGCTGGCCTTAATTACTCTCTCACCTATTCTCTCTTTAATAAGGCATGCCACAGCCGCCTCTGAAATTTGGAGGGTTAAGGCGATTCATCATAATCATTGTTCTAAAGCACTGGGAAACTCAACAATAGACTCAGCTCTCTGCCAACCACAATATAGCTTAAGTATGTTATGGATGAGGTTTATAATTACTTGTGCTATATTTTCAACTTCCAATAACCGCATGCAATCAAGTAAGGTGGAAAAGGTTATTTCATCATCAAAAAAGGCAAGCGCTGGAATTGATTGCATGCACCAATTCAGAAAATCAGTTATGCAGAAAATAATACCTCCAGGATAAAAAAAAAAGTGATTGAAACAAATATTTGATTTTATGTTTTTCTTTTACCCATGGGCTCCATATAACATATTTTGCTTTTACACCTCTCAGCTGCCACTGGTTCCTAATGGTTCTTACTGAAGTGCAAAGGTAACTTATAACACTATACATTTGAAAGAAGATAACAGATCAATGAGTGACCTATACCTTGTCTGTGCTTTGTGCACTAAAAACATTCAATAAGTTGAATAATTGCATGTCTCATGGCCAGGTACCCACTCTGTGTAGGGGTCAGTCAATGGCTTGATTACTTCACCCAAGACCAAGTTTTTTCCAATAGTCATGAGAGGTCAACAGCTCGCTTACTGCTAATGACACTCAGGGGAGATGGGCAGCTCTATAGGTGAGAATCAACCCAAAATAACAAATGAGGTGAAGGCGAACACGTATTGTTCTATTTTGCTCTGGTAACACAGTCCCATGACCCCCATCCAGGTGTTCCATCACTGAGGCACCACAGCTATTAGATCCACCACAGACACAGTGAAGAAAAAGCAATGCTTCCATTAAAAAAATATTGGTGGGCATTAAAATAAACATCCCATAAATTCTCATTTTGGAAAAATACCCCAACCCAAAACAGCTTTATAACATACAGTGCACATTATGTTTTAATATAGGATATTTATATTGAGACCAAGTATCTTTTTGATGGAGTATCTTTTTGATGGACTACCTTTTACTAGGTGATTTTAAATCTAAGGAAAAGTTCTATGTGAATGATCTCCCACTGGTATTTGGTTTGATTAACACATTATTTATGAGGACCTATTACACAAAAAGCTTAGTGGCTAGCAATGTGACATAGAGGTTTTGAAAATGTCCTCTTCTCCTCTACTCCTGGCTACCCTCACCATATTTGCATTTTTATTAGAGTGGGTGAGGATGAGAGTGAGAGGTAGGATAAAGAATCATAGGAAGATCCAAAAGCTGCTACGTTTAGTTGGAGTTAATTGAATGTATTCAAATTTGATTCATAGAACAATTACACTTGCTTCCTATGCACGCACTGCAATTATTTCAAATATATTGGTGCTCTTCATCCTCTGTGCTCTCACCCTTCCTCCACCACACTCTTTACACTCTGCCCTGCAACTCACTCTAAATTAAAAATTGGACTAGCCTTTGTTGGGCACATTGAAGAAGAATCGATGACTGCATTAATTACGGCAATTCATTACCCAAATAAACACTGGGCTCACACACAGTGCCGGGCACAGGTTTGCGGATGTTTGTTCCAGGTCTGAATCCCTGGTGACATTAATCTGATGCTTAGGGATAACAAAACCTTTCATTGCAATGCTTTAGTGTTGTACAAAATCAAGAGAAGTGCAGACAGGAAATAAGACATTACTGAGAACACTGATATATTTGTCTAACAGGTTTATCCAAAAAAAACTTATAAACATGTAGCAGAGGGTTAAGGGCCACAACCATCCACTCACTAGAACACTCTTAATCACTGAACATCCACTGATCTACAGGCTCCAGAGATTCAGACCAACCGCCACAAAACAAAACACAAGCTGTTCAAAACGATTTTTATTCCCTGTAGATATGGAATGCAGAAGTGGCATAAAAATTACAGACAGCTTTCAATTTATTATTAAAGCAGTAAAAATGACATTGTGGATATAGGATTTTTATATGTTTCTGTGATAACAAGTCAATGAAAGCATTCTTTTTTTTGCACTTTGCTGCAGTTATAATTATCTACTTTTCTATTACTCTTACAAAAGTTAAAGAAAAGGGTGTAACCTCTGGTTACATGACTGTAATAACAATGTCAAGTCTGCTTTATCCTATGTGATAACACCAATCTTATATGTTTATTGTGTGGCACAAAGTGTGAGATAATGGCAATAAAATCCTGGATAAATTCTGTGGCAGTCTGTGAGCTAGATCTATATATGATTCTCTCATAATAGAACTTTTATGCAAACAAGTTAGGACATTCTTCTATTTTACTTTTTACATTCTTGTTGTAGCAACAATCACTTTGTGAGATTTTGTCCAAAGTTTCAGACACTTGCCAAATTTGCCCATGATTTATTGCAACTGTGCGAAATTGGCTTCTGGTGGGCATGTCATTTACATTTATATTTACATTTACAGCATTTGTCAGATGCCCCTCTCCAGAGTATCTCCATCAAACACACATCATCATGCTACTAGAAATAGGTCAGGGTCTAGCTTCTTATTTAAAAACAGCAGTGACTCAGCTGTTCATCCAGCCAGGGTTCATTCAACCACTTGGGTGCCAATATAAAGAAGAGTCTTGATGCATGTTTTCCTTTAATCTTGTAACTGTAAACTATTTCCCAATCAGATTTCATTTGCAAAAATTAAAATACATGATGGAAATAGTTAACTATGAATAAAATAAATATATATTTTAAAGTAACAACTAAAAGCAATCAATCCTATGCTACAAATTGAATATACTAGCCCAGCCCACCTAATCTACAGCTATGCTTCCTAGATTCAAATAGATACTTACTGGGGCTTGTGTAAGCGTAAATTTATGTGAAAATGTTCTTCAGTTCTTCAGTGTTTTTTGTGTGTGTGGATATTTAAGTCTTCTTAGTATCCTAAAAGGTTCTACTTGGAACTCTTTCTGATGAAAGAGTTCCAAAAACTGTGAAAAACTCAATTGCAGGGTCGTATAATAGGTTTTCCCAGAGGGATAACAAAAACCCTTAAGGAATCTGGATTGAACCTTCTTTTTTTTTTTGTAAGACTGTAGATTGATGTGTTGGTTATGCTATATTTAGTACCATCAGCCTAGCATAGGATAGTAAAGGACATACAGTACCTCCTGTGTGATATAAGCTCCTTTTAATAAAGCCAGCATAATAAAAAATGATAATGATAATTATGGATAGCACAAATGAATTGCTGTTGAGTGGATTTCTTGGCAACATAAACAGGATGTTTTGTAGTGTGTGTGTGTGTGTGTTCAGGGATGGGGCATGCTTTTACTGTATATGTTGGTGTGGACATTTGGCTGGTCCCCACAAGGAAAATTGCTTAAAAAAAAATAAAAAAAAATAACTGCAGCTTTCATAAAGAAAAAACCTAAAAGATAATTAATAAGATTAATAATTATGTCAAATGAAGGTTGCTTACATGGATAGCAAGTCAAGTGTGTGTGTTTGTCCTTTTATTTCTATGTGTCCCTTTTCAGAGGCAAAGGGTTTAGGTTTTCAGGTTGGATAAGTGTTAGCTTTTCTAACTTCCCAGTGTTGGGCATCTAACCCTATGTGCTTTGTGTGCTATGTCTGTTCTTAGCAGGTGATGATGACATGTATAACATTCCGAAACAAACTGGCATGCTGTATATATTGAGTTTTGGCTTGCAGCCACCTTCCTACAGAGCTTGTTCCATTTCATTCAGACAGCCATCCTGTACCCTGTACCCTCTTTATAGTATCACACAATGGGAACCTGGTTAGTATTGACCTGTCTCCATGTCAGTCAGCAAATTTTCAGTGTGATCAGCAGACTCACATGTTCAGTCTAAACTTGTCTAATATAGAAACAATAACCAGACGTGGCTCCATTAGTTTTACTTAATGCAGTTTCCAAAACTGGATCTTAGAAGCACCGTTGGCCTCACAGGGAGTTTCAAATGTTAAAAAAAAAAAGTTTAAAAATGAAATGAAAACAGAAAATGCAGCAAAGAAACAATAAAAAATAAGAGAAGCAGTCCTTTTTGGGAAGAATTACATTGTTTTTGGGACAGGATATGATGCTGTAGCTGCTGCCATGGAGATCTCTGATTGCAGTCTCCCACAACCACAAAGTTTCCATTTCTTAATGAAGTTCTTAATGACCCTTGACTTGATTTGGCATTGTGAGTGTAACTTTCATCAATCAAGGAAAGTGTCCATTTCAACGAGTGTCTAAATTAGAACATGTAAAATATTACATAAGATGTAACATTTAGATATTCTGATATTTTCTCATCTGCATAATCATTCCAATATTCAAATGTTTGTAAATGTTTTAATTAAACAGTTGAAAGGTCAATGACTAACAGCTGTGTGTTCCAGAAATCACCACAGTTCTGTATGAACAGGGAACAGTATTTGACATTGAGTGTTTGTTTACTGCCTCAAGCTGACTGGTGGTGCCATGAATCATCCTTAACTGAATATAATTCATGTAGAAGGTGGCTGGATATATGAGCTGAATGGCCTGCATTAAAAGCATTAACACAGTGGCTCAAACCATATGCAACAAAAAATATGCAAACACAGAAATAACACAGTATTTACATTCATGCAGCAATTTTTTTTTAAGTTAGGTGAAGTTACTTGAAGTCATTACTAAGTTGTCTCTAGTCTGTGATGACAATCTGTGATGTAGTGAGAAATTTAATATTTGGTAAACGTGGACGTACTGTTATGAAATGAATGTTGTTCATCATGATTCAATCCGAGTCTGGCATTTCATTCTAGACATTTGGTCTGTATGTGATTGGTGAATGGAAATTGAGAGATTTTCTTTTTAGAAGTATTTCAGCTTGTTTAAAAAAAATCACTTAAAGTCCCAGATACTTCAGCATCTCTTCATCGTGAGACACAGCAGGAGAGGCCCAGCTTGAAATTCAACCTCAGTTTGTATGCAATAAGATGTATTCACATACTTAATGGTCTACCTAATAATGCATGGCATTGGATAGAAATATAACTTATAAATCTTTGAGGAAATAGGCTGCATATTAACACAGTATAATTAATATGATCTTGTTTATATAAGTAGACTATTGCTTGATTAACAACAGGAATTTTGCCCAAAGATGCTAAAAGTTGTTACACTGAGTACAACTGGGCTAGCCTAACATACACACAAAGCTTTTAAGTCTGTGTATATGTAAAACACCCCCGATTCAAACAAACAAACAAACAAACAAGCGGGTAGTGTTGCTGCCTCACATCCTCGGTTTGCATCCCCGGTTTAATCCTTGACTCGGGTTACTGATTGTGTTCTGTATTTGTTCTCTCAGTGTTCATGTAGGTTTCTTCTCACCCCACATAGTCAATCAACCTGGTAGGTTGATTGACTATATTAAATTGCTCCTAGGTGTGAATGTGTGTGTATGGCACCCTGGTGTCCCAACTACGGTGTATTCCTGCCTCACATCCTCACAAGCTCCAGATTCAACGGATCCAGATGACCAGCATAAAGCAGTTACTGAAAATGAATGAATGTGTGAATGGTTGAATGTCCTTGTACTTGGAATGCTCATCACAGCCTTATTCAATATCAATATGTATACACTCATAGTGTGTAACATCATACTCCTGGGCCTGTCAGCTGCCATGAACATGAACATACTAGTTGTGAGTGCAAGCAGGAATCTTTTATTTTAAACAATGAGATCAGTGCAGTTGATGAGGCTAAATTTATGACCAAAGATGAAAGGAAGTAGCAGTCTTAGCCAGCAATCAGTTGATTAAATGATATACTATCCGTTTAGAATAAAATGGCATCTTTGAGAAACTATTTTCTGGCAACACACATTTCACAGAGTTAAATATGCTAGGATGTAATATTTTGACTTAGAAATAATTATGGAGGGCATAATTTAGTAGTGCGTTTTTATTAATTTGGATTTTGTCCAGGCTTAAGGTGAAAATTATCTGTAACTTGAGATCAATTGTAACCACTTTCCAGTATCTGAAAGACTGATTAGTTATGCGTAAAGAGGTGGTTTGACTGGCCCTGATTCAAACGTGTTACTAATTAAAAATCAATCTGTGGGCCATTAGCTCACACAAGAATGTGCCAAGGTAATATTTTCGGTAGAGATACTATAATGAATCTGGAGCAAAATTTGGTGGCTGCAAAGACAGGTTGCATCACAGATAATAGGGGTCTCTACTTAAGTTTAGCTTTACAACTGATATAATGTGTAAAGCTGCTGAACATGTAATCTGACTTAAATGATCTACTTATCCTGAGCTGGAGAGCAGTGAAATGAATGTGGCTGTTCATTGCATGCGAGGGGCTCCATAGATAACTATTAAAGGTATATTTGTTGCCTAGATGTGCGGGCTTTGGCGAGAGAACAGGAGCAGGAAGGCATTAGTCTGCTTTAGCCTGAGTGCTGCTGGATTTTTAGGTGATAAATGTTTGTGAACTCTCAGCATCACCTGGGGACTAGCAGCACACAGGCCGACACTCTGGAACTTATTACACTCACACGGGCATATTTCACACTGGCCTTGGAAAAATCCACCCAATTACAGAGGTGATAGTGGTGCTTGAATCTCCCAGTTCAACATGCATGCACACTCTGTGGGAGAGCTTCTGATGTACTCCACACACCATGCTTAAAGAGCGTGAAGAGTCTGTTAGAGCATGCAGTCTTTCTCAGTGTTATGTGCACGTGAATCTTTTTCCTGTGTGAGTATGTTTGAGAGATGACTTTGTACAAGTGCTCTAGCAGTTGAGTCATGCATGTTAAGAACACTTCTGAAATAGCACATATAATGCATGTTTCTCTGGGATCTTAAATATGGGGTCAAAGCCACATGTTCTGACATGTTCTGTATGTAACGATGGTCCATATGTCAGCTGTTCTGTGAACTCTTTTTCACAACACCAGGTATTATTGCTCACGGCTGATCAGTGGCTAATGTAGCATTACCTGCTGTCCTGCCAGATTGGGCAGACAGTAAAAACACTCAGATGATGAGTTGAGGATAAAGAGGTTGTAGTGTCTCCAATAATAAATGTATGTTTTTTTTTCTTTTGTGTTGATGCACCAGATTTTAAGAACACTTTATTTCCTACATTGTGGATCATTTAAAAAAAAAAAAACAAAAAAAAAACCTCTACTAATTGATTTAATAGGATATATAAAGAGATTTATAGATACGATATTATTGTATGCATTTAGGAAAAGCTAAGTGGCTAAGTAAAAGTGGAAATGTATTGTGGCTTCTTAAAATGCTTTCTCATTCTATTTCTCAAAGCAAGATAAAAGTAACAACGACAGTGATTTTTTTCTTCAAGCAAGCATTCTGTAGATAATCACATTACAACTATGTCTGTTTAAGTTATATATCAGTATAAAATATGTCACTGTGGATTTGTAAGTGCATGTGCATGTTAGATAGTATATGCTTTTGATTAGAGAGACTTGTGAAGAAAGAGCTAGAGAAAGAACGAGAAAGATCAGTGAAGCTGATGGCATATCTCAAGGAGAGCCCAATGACGGAGCTGTCAATGTATTCCCTATTTGAGTGTATTTTTAGACCTGCCATCATTTTTAGACCATAGCCCTCATGCATATTTCAGTATATCTTTTGTATATTAGGAGCAGAGCATGCTCCACAGACAGGAATGAGTACTACCACAACATGACTGCAAGAAATATGGGCTTGAATCCTCTATCTGACAGAGTATCTCAGCACCACCGCAGATACGTCCACTTTGACTTTCAATAGCTAGTAGAAGAGGTCCATTGATTGCATTAGGAGACAAAAACAAAGAAATGACATTGACTCTGCTTGCACAAGGGAGACAACTACTATCATGGTCCAATTTTCATGCACTGGACACACCATTGAGTAATTAATACACAAGTCTCTGTATGCAATGCATACAATATCTGTGTCCAGCTCTCTTTTCTCTCAGTTTTTTACTTTGTTGGATGTGTTGGATGGTGTTGACTGAGCAGCTGAACTGTGGTGTCATCATGGCCAGTATATGAATGGTGAGATGAATGCTGATGGGAGTCACTGGTGCATCTGACTGCATATATATCACCACTCAGCCGTAAGCTATCTCATATAATGCTTCAATTTTCCCCGTCTGATTAAATCAAAGTTTATGAAGCTGTCATTGCCTTGCCCATGATTATGCCGTAATTTAACAGTAATGCCCACATTTGGTGACATCAGCTGAGTACTGTAGGATGAGAACTGTGTCTTAGACATTGCTGAGCTGAGATCACCTCCTTTGCTGCCACTGAAGTCTGTCAGTGTGTTTGTAGAAGAATCCGTGTCTGAAACAGTGGGACACAGTGAATATGTCCTTGAGAATCCCAAAGCTAACCTGCTGCTCTGAAGTTCTCCTTGTACTTAAACTGAAGGAGATGCAGAGTTGAGTATTTTAATGAAACCAGACAGCTTTTTCCATGAGCTCTTAGTCGTGGTATGCTGTTGGAATTTTGCTGTAGACCTACTTTTGCCTGTCCACATGTGTGAGTGAGTGTTTAAGCTATAGCAGCCAAACAGTCATGTGAAAAAATAAGTTCACCCCATGGATATTGTTGGCTTTTTTGACATATTTGGACAAGCAAACATTTGATCATCTTTGAAATTGTGCCTATTAATAAAGTTGATATACTTGAACAAACCACAAGAAAAAATAACCTTTTCATATTCTTTTTTTTATTTTTATATTCTTCTGTGGAAAAAGCAAGTACACCCTGGGCCTCAGAATCAAGAATTGCTCCCTTTAGCGGAAATAACTTTTTTTTTTTATTATTGTCTACCAGTTTCTGACATCGGCTTACTGAAATTCTTGACCACTCTTCCATGCAATATTCTTTCAGTTGAAAAATGTTTGAGGATTTTCTTGCATATACTGAGCGTTTCAAATCATTTCAATGCGATTCAAATCCGGACTTTGACTAGGCCATTCCATAACCCTCCATTTCTCTTTTTTAAGCCATTCTTGGTGGATATGCTAGTGTGCTTAGGATCATTGTCCTGTGGAAATGTTCACTTTCAGTTCAACTTCAACTTTCTGACACATGGCCTCACATTACCTTCAAGCACTCTTTGATATGATGCAGAATTCATAGATGAATCAATGAATGCAAGCTTTCCAGTTCCTGAGGCAGCAAAGCAACCCCAAACCACAAGATTTCCACCACCATGCTTCACAGTTGTTATGAAAAGCTTCTCCTGAAAAGCTGTGTGAGATGAGATTCCCTATATAAAGCTTTACAGGTTTCTCATTGTATTTAATGTATATTAGTACACAGTAAGGTGTTAGAAATTTAGGTAGCCTACTATAGATCAATAATAACCAATAAACAAGCAAATAATTTTATCATTTACACTACTATACTCTAACTAAAATACTGGAAATTCAGTTTATATACTGTACTTACAGTACTGTACAAAAGTCTTAGGCACCCTATTTTTTTAAGCATAAACCTTGTTACAGATTTTTTCTTGTTACAGATGAGTTCTACATTATCGAGTGAGTACAAAATAATGTTAGATTCAAAACTTTACTTTTCCAGAACAAAATTGAATGTTACTGAAAAATGTTTGTTTGTCAGTTAAGAAAGCAGCATATTAATGAAGAGACACTGCTCATTGCTACAAAAATAAGAAGGAAGTGCGGCAGTCAAAGTCTCTCAAAGTCAAAGAACCTCGGCTGGTTCTGCTAGATGTTCAATAAAACTTACAGCTCATTTCCGTATAAAACTGCACTAATTGTACAAAACATTACTACTAATTGTTTTTATTAAAGCAAATGGTTGACACATCAAATAAAAACTTTATTTCATTTATTTCTGTTTACTGCTCTTTATAGTATTTTTTTTAAATGTAGAAACATTTGACTGTATTACGTTTGAAGGCATCTTTGCTGTACATCATTTCTTTGCATGTGCCTAAGACTGCTGCACAGTACTGTATGTATACAGTAAGTTGGTATTATTAGGTATACCAGTCCTAATAAACTGGCAACTCAAGATACAGTATATTGTATTGGCAGCATTGTATAGGCAGAGTTAATTGTAGAATAATTACCAAAAGCTATAATAATAATAATAATATAAATAATAATAATAATGTCATCATCATATAAATCCTTGTAAGCTATTACTTATACACAATACTACTGCATGGTCTACTACCCAGTCTAGGTGTGTGCATGTGTGCGTGTGCATGCCTGTGTGCGTGTGTGTGTGTGCATGTGTGTGTGCGTGTGTGTGTGTATAAATTGGCTCCTGTGAGGTGTGCTGCTTGTTGAAATCTCTGTGCTGTAAATTGTACTGTTGGAACTGGTTCCTCTCACTGGCGCCAGCCTCTCTCTCTCTCTCTCTCTCTCTCTTTCTCTTTCTTTCTCTCACCACACACTTGCTCTCTCTCCCTCTTGGACGATCAATACCTAATTCTGCATCTCCATGGCAACGGTTATGTCAGGCATGGTTGAGTCCTGGCTGCTACCACAAATCATTTCCTTTAAGCAAAGTGTGGTGTAATCGAGTACAGTGGGGCTCTCTCCTGGAGACATTCATTATATTCCTACTCTGTTTCTCTCTCTCTCCTTTCTTTCATTTTTTTCAAAAGAGGTCTCTCTCTTTTTTTCTCAAAAAGAAAGGAGTCTTCTGACACCTCCAAATAGGACAAAGGTTACCATGGCAATATGCCTTTGGTTCAGAGTGGTGTGTGTTTGGGTGTGCATGAAGGAGGAGTTGGAGGACAGGGTTAGAGTATGCTATCATGGACACGTGGAGCATGTAGGGATTAAATGCACTACGTTGTATGCACTGCATTGTTTCACTCAGCATCTCGTCACTGGAGATGACAAGAGGTGCGACATTGAATGGTTTACATTGTGTACATGTGCAAGGACAGTTAAACGAAAGCCACATTTCTTTAGGCTGTGATGCACTTTCTTCTGTTTCTGTATGCCTGACCTTTCAGTTCTTTTAAAATGCCACTTAGCTGGGTGTCCTTTTTTACTCTGGTCCTCCAGGCTAGGTGCTGAGCATGATTGAAATACAGTCACCATGATAGTTAATTTCACTGATTAGATGAAATGCCTCCATATCAATTTTCTTTATTGTTTCAGCTTTGGAAATGGGGACAGCAGTTTAATTTAAAACATTAGCATATTAAGGGAAGCCTTTAATGACTTATTATACTTTCAGATTTATGTATTACTGGTCTGAGGTTGTAATGCCCAATTGTATAATAAAATAAAGCACGAAATTTACAATTAATTTAATTGGATTACAGCCTAACTCAGAACTAAAACAAATAGAGTATCAGCATGGATTACAAAGTCACAATTTAATTGTTTACCATAAATATGTCAGTAGCACAGGCTGAAGTTCATGCATCATTTTCTCACATATGACTGATCACCAGCTACACACTCTACAAGAGATTATTACTCTTTCACTGACAAGGATCTTCAGTTTAATTCAGTTATGTTTGGTATAGTTTATGATGCTTTGAAGTAAAATATTGGATCTCAACAGAACAAATACATTTCATTCTGGTGCATGGTTTTTAACATTAAAAAAAATATATATCATTGTTATGCATTTATACAATTGATATTTGCTGATAGTGATATAATACACATGGTTCTTCTTATAGGAGCAGCACTTTACTAGGAAGGTCAAAGCCATGAGTGACACATATTTATGCCAAAGAAGTCTGCTCTGTTCAAACAATATGCCAAATGATATCCTTTCCTTTGCTCGAAAAGCAATTTTATCTGACCTCTAAATGTGTCATTGTAATTGATTGTATGCTGATTTGCTTTTGAAACTTGTTGCCATCATCTAAGTGGAGACGTGTAGATGCAAAACAATTTGCCTTCAGTGCTGTTCTCTGTGTTCTGCAGAGGAATAGGAGGATGACAAATGATACGGTTGATTGTTCTAATATTATTGCACCATCCCGTTTAGATGATTGTAGACTTCATTAGTTTCGGGATCGAAAAATCTTCATATCTTCATCAGCCGATTCTATTATCAGACAGTGTTGTAATTTTTCATTGTTAATAGTGCCAAATCCTGTGATGCAATCTGACCAATCTGATATGGTCTGACTATTACAATGCAATGAATCAAAGTGATTGGCCATATAGCTCTCTGCGCATTTGCTTATTTTTTATATAGGCAGTCTTGCTGCTCTAAGAGCATTTAAAGTGGAAGAATGATGATTGTGTTATAGTTCTGTTTATTATATTAGTTTTGCCCGTAAACTTCATATACCATTTCTCAACACTACGCCATGTGTATTGTGTATAAAGAGAGCTTGCATATTGAAATTATGCAAACAGTCATGATACTCATGAGTGAGATTTGCATGACTTACATCTTTCTACATCACACTCTTCGAACTTACCCAATTATGTATGCAGATTCCCCAAATTAATACAAGATATTTATGGGGCTGTTCTTCATGCATCTCACCGATAAATGATTAGTGCTAGTAATAAATATAATACATCGCTCCTGCATGCGCTATATGTTTTGCACGTTTTTTTTGTTCTTTTTACATAATTTGTAAGCATTTTGGGGCTGTTATATTCTTTGTGTAAGATGAACATGTGAGATGGACTAAGCCCTGTTATGTGTAAATTCCCTCATCAAATCTGTGCTGAGATGTATGCAGGTCTGGCAGCTGTGTGACACTGATGTATGGCTGTGCGTGTGTACTGTCAGGGCAGGATTAGGTTATGTCAGAGCTGTCGCTGTGTATTTACCCAGCGGTCAGTCTGTGCTGTGCAACCCCACGGCATTAGTTTCACCTGCCAGTCTCCCAAGTTTTATCAGCATAGCATTTAGCAGGACAGGAGGAAGGTCAACCAGACTGATTGTTTTAGCAAGACAAACTCAACCCGACCCTGCCATTTTCTCTATTTTTTCTAACCTCCAGCAAACTGGGATAAATCAGAAAAAGCAGAACAAAGCACCCCCCCCACAAAAAAAACAAAACCAAACAAACAAACAAACCCAAAAAACAAACAAAAACTAAAGAAAAAAACAAAACATGCAACCAGCCCACCCCCTTACAATAGCCCCCTACCCCTCCCAAAAACAAAAAAACAAATGCAGTCTCTTCCAATCGATCATACTCTAAGAGTAGGAGATTTGGTATCATTTAATTAATATGCATAAAGTAATGCTTAAGTAAAGGGGACTCAGGCTACCTTTGTTTCACGTGTGTATCGTAGTGTTTTAGTCTTCACAACAGTAATTACCACTGTAGAAATTGAATTTTTTGACTCAGCACTGGATGACGTGACCCTGAGAAAGGTCAATGCAGGCTGTGTCCTTGTTCCAGAGCTATCCTAATGAGCAGTCTTACAGCTCTCAAGGGGAAATGACAATAAAAAATCATCACTACATCATTGCTGCCTGTCATTTGCTCACTGTGGCTTTTGTTGGGTGCTTTGGGAATTGTAGCTGATTGGGGACTGAAGGAGAAAATCCTATAATAGTCTTTTGCTCTATTCTGTAATTTTATAATAAATAAAGTTGAAATTTTCTGAATCCAGATTTAGGGAATAAAGGGAAGGAAAGGACAATTATAAACTGGCATTACAACTTTGTAAACTTAATAAATGTTGTAAAATTAATAAACTTGTGATCAGGTTGTCTTTTCTTTTCTCAATTTTTTTATTAGTGAAACTGGTCTGCACATAAGAGATTCTCATCACATTATCTAAACACACCATTGTTTAAACTGTTAAGACATGTTTTTAAGCATAAGCAACACCGATTTATCAAGCAGTGCAGTACAGTTTATACCTTCTCATAGCTCCAGCACTGTGAAATGAATGTCTGCTGGAACAGCGGCATGCTTGTTGAGTGGTTAGCGTGAGGAACTTATCTGATCTACCAAGGCTGCTAGGGAGCCGCATGGCCAGTAAACACGCTTTCTCTTTATAGAGGAAGTGCTGCTGTAGTGTGTGCTGAATTAGCCCCTGGTGTGATCCATGGCTTAAGTTATAACCCAGTTTAACAGCCCCTTTGGTCTGCACAGCAACTTTTATTATGTGTCACATCAAATAAGGGAGAATTCCAGGCCACCTTTTGGCTGCTCTGCTTCTGGGGCTATGAAGTAAAACTAAACTAAATCTAGGCCTAGATTCATGTTCTAGGCAAATTTATTAGAGATTTCATTTATAGCAAGATACTGTATCTATCATGTTAATGTTCCTTCATTATCACAAGTGACAAAATAAACTTTCTCAAAATTTTATATGTATTACTTGTGGTGTGAAAATGAAAATGATATATGGCTTGGGAACATGATGTCACACAGCAGAGATCCACCATACAATTGGGTTATGAACTGTTGCGAGGCATTAAAGCAAAGAACTTTCATTTTACAGTTTAGAAAAAAAAAAGATGGAAGCAATACGGTGTCTGAGATGACCCAGAGACACCACATGGCTTATGTTTCAGCAATAAGACCAAAAACATACGTTCTACAGAATATTGAAATATATCAGTGTCAGTATTTCCATTCCATTGTCCCATAGAAATTTACTAATATCATAAATGAACAAATTACATTAGGAAGTTTATTAGACTTTGCATCCTTGTCTCTCTGTAGCTCTATCTTCCTCCTTCTCAATTTCTCTTCTTTCTCTTTCAGTTGCTTTATCACTATTAACATAATTACAAGGGTTATTTATATTTCCATAGCCTGAGAATGTGATAAAATTATTAACAGATAAGCTAAGATCATTGCTGTGTGACTATGTGTGACTATGGATTGATGACCTGAGGAAATAGTAATAGATCACAAGCTAAATATACATGACACAGCTAACTTTCATTGGAGTGATCATTATGTCACAGTTCGCCAGTGAAAAATTAAATCTGTAAGTCCTGCGATCATCCATGTGTAATTTAAACATTCAGAGCTTTGAGTGACTTCTTATTTTTATAATGCTTTAAAAATTAATCTCTCAAGCCACACATAAAATAGGAAATTGTAAAATAATAAGGTACTGTAAGAGAAGACAGAACTGCTCGTTCATTAGTCTACTGATTGTTTTGAAGATCATAGTGATCAATATCTTTAATTAGACTGATTTCCCCCCCTACAGAATCTCATGCCTTAGTGTCCTTAAAAAGTTTATCCTAATAAATTCGGGAGCTTTCTCTTAGTATGTTGAGACGTATCCTCATTTCCTATGAGTATGGGCAGTGTTTATTTGTCAAAACCAAACCAAAATACACAATTTAAATTCAATGTTCACATGGAGCGGATAGCGGAAAATGTAGTGGATCAATCCCATAATGCAACGTGGCATGGTGATAATTCCCAAGACTTATATATCAGAGGTACAAGATTACACAACTATTGTTTTTTATATAAAAAAATTTTTTTGATGCTTTTAAACAGTGAATATTGTGTGATTTCTTTTGTAAAGAAAAACGGCTGCCAAGACTAAGACTATAATTTTTCTTCTTGGAGAAGCCTCTGGTCAGCTTACTTTAGTTGTGTATGTGTGTTTTTGTGTGCCTGAGAGAGAGAGAAAAAAGGAGACCAAGTGAGTCTTGTGTCTTGCCACAGCAGGTCCTAGATGCCTGTGCTGTCATGTGACACAGTCTCATTAAAGTAGCTCTGCGCTGTGAGGCATGTTATTTTTACCCAGACTGCACCTGGATGTGCCTCTAGACCGGCTGCGGCCTGCTTCACCCTCCCTCGGTATTGTCAGGTGTTTGTTCCTGCACGCACAAGCGTCTTCAGTCCCGCAATTAAGATTTTGCCTGTACCATATCAAAATCATCCACTCTATTGCTCTCAGACTCTCTCCTGGTACACAATTAAAGCATATTGGCACAGGATGAATTTGGGGAGGCCTTGGTTTCTGGATGGAGGTGGGATTATCTTGGTCTTTTTACCATGGCTTAAAAAAATCATTTGTAAACTCCCCTGTGTAATTATGGAGACCTATGATTAATTGTCCCATAAAATTAGCCTCAGTCTCGCTTTCATTTTTACAGCTAAGAATATTAATTAAAGTTAACTCTCTCTCTCTTTCTCTCTCTCTCGCTCTCATATCCCCCTCTTCTCCCTCTCACTCTTACTCTTTTTTCAAAACTTGTCTTTTCTAAAGCACGTCTTTTGAATATTCATCATGGATGTGAAAAATGGCCCTAGGCTTGTGCACCGCATTAGTATGACTTTTGGATATCCCTAAAAATACATATCTGGAATTAAAAAATGTGTCATAAATAATATTTACACAAGGTTGGTGTGAGTGGAGCCCCCTAAATAATGTCACATCTTTAAGCCCAGGAAATACGTCAAGAAAGGAAAAGACCTTTGTTTTCATGTTGAATCACATTTCAGGTCCCAGATGTTTACTTAACCCTTGAGATAAATGGCAAGTTGAATAAATACTATTAAATCTTATTCAGCCTATTGTCATACTGTAATGTGGGGAACCCAATGTCACCTTGAAGTGTGTGCTCAAAGAATATATTTGTGTAATAGTATGGTAATTCACACTTAGCTCTGAATCATATTAGCCTTGCAAGTGTACTGTATGCATACCACAGAAAGAGACTGCTTCAGGAAATTGTGAATTACCAATCTGGGATTTGGATATAATTCTTACTATGCTAATAATATTAACTGGGAACTATAAATACTGTGTGATATGTAACGACACACCATGAACAGCATAATAAGAACAGTTCCATTGGACTAAGCACAGAACACATTGATCTGAAATTTATTTGCAGGGCACTGTTTCTATGAATATCCCTGCTGAATACAGAGCACAGAAAAGTGGACTCTTTATTAGCCAATAGGTTCAAATTTATGTACTGCAAATGGCCCAATTGGTCCCCATGGGAGAAAATCTCCCCTCTGCATGAGTAAAGTATAGCAAAGGATTATGAAGGATTTATACAAAAGCATCATAAAGGAACTCTTGGTTGTGTGGAGATGGGTATTGACGAGATGTTGGAGATTTGCTGAAGCATGCAATGGTTTTCCTCTGTGCTATAGACTTTGCACTGCTAAGTCTGCTGCTCTCCATGGAGGAAATGTTCTCAGAATCGAAGCCTTACCTTGAGTTCGAACACGTAATTGCCAGAGATTTCAGATAATATTGATCTTTTTCTAAAAAGAACGTGGAAAAGAATGAGCCAATAAAAAGTAAAACCCATGCAATTAATTTAATTACACGCCATTAAACTGCCTCAAGGTTTCTACTTACCTTTCCTTACTTAGATTATTTATGCTAGTCCATACAGAATGCAATTGGACAACATCTAAATCTTTTTCTGACCACTGAACTTTTTTTCTTCCTTGTACTTTTTAACCACATACCAAGATATGAACAAATATGTAATCTAAAAATGTGCCTTAATAAACAAAGATGGCTATTAGGCTTCATGCTTCTCTAATTTAATTACACTGTACATCATGTGGATAGATGTAATTGTTTATATCTACATGCTATATTTATGGAGTTAGTTTAGATGCATGTTTAAGAAGCATGTGCCTAAAATAGAGCACGTGTATATGCATTTGTGTGTGTGTGTGTATGTGTGTGCAAGAGTGAGTGTGTGTGTGTGTGTGTGTGTGTGAGAAAAACAGAGAGAGAGAGAGAGAGAGAGAGAGAGAGAGAGAGAGAGAGAGGAGAGAACTGAAACAGCTGTGCTTTTGGGGTCAGTTAGGTAAAGTGTTTTAGCTGCAGGGACACACCGCATGGCTGCACCTGTGATCAACTGCTCATCTGAAAGCTCCGACACACTGCACCACTATGAGTTATGACAGTGGGTAGGTATGAACTACATACCTCACAAGCAATACCTAACCATTTGTTTGTATTGTGTTCTTTATTATCCAGTATAAATCAAGTCAGTTGTCAGCTTTTTAAGATAGTGATGTTATACATAGTTAAATATCATACTCTAATACTTCCTAAGATAATAACAATCAATCTACTTTAAGCAAGATTTTTAAAAGCATATTTAGGTATTAAATTTTTTTTATTTATTTACTCAGTTACTTTAAAGCTATTCTTCAATGTAACAAAGAATACACTACGAGTTACACCACATAACTACAACTTGTACACTACAAAAGTAGCCTCAGTACACATTGCACTTATGATTGATGAATCCTCCCTGATGTCTGAGAAGTGATGAGGCACCTTTAAACAGTCTACGTGCAACTTGTCTGCATAACAAATTGCTGTGTATGTGTGTTTGATTGTATTTGATGTACTTGAGAAAAAAAAAGTGGTTGCAGACAGTGTGAAACAGAAATCATAACCCACTCTGTAACGCGACCAAGTGCAACAGGCTTGGTGATAGCTGTGAGGGAGAGGTAAAACATGACATTTATTGGCTAATATATAATAGAACAGGTTTAGCCACAGCAAAAATCATTGCATTTTGATGGAACATTCTAGATTATTTTTTAATTGTAATTGATTGATTCTGCTGAATCATGCAGAATATATCCAGGGACGCGAACTAACAAGGTAAAAAACAGTCATTTTGCATTTGATGTAGTCTTAAACACCAAACAGATAATGCTGTGTTATTTAATACTTACCTAACACATTGCATAATATTGAATAAATGCATTCTAAATAATCCAGAGAATGCAAAGTACCAATCCTTTTTACCCCTGAAAATGTCATTTTAAATCTTCATCAAATTCCCAGGATCCCAGGTAATTTAGCTTACACTTGCCTCAGATTGACATGTGTCTTGTTTGCATTGTTAAGTTCTCAGATAACAACCAGAAACCTGTCCAAATCAAAGCTAATAGTTTGTAGTTCCATGTCATCCTGTAACCTCGGCTGGGGTCCAAAGCAATAAAGCTTATTTAGTGATACTCACAGAGCTGATATGTAACATTCCATGAATCTGTTTTATTTTACGGACGTTGGAAACAAGTTTTTAATGTGACAATATGCCTTTGTGCTGTTAATCAGTTCAACACCACTTTATATAATCAATAAGAGTTTAGCAGTACTTTAGATAGTGCCAGAAAGAGCTGACTCATTAGCAGCCAGTAACTCCCATCCCATATACCCCAACCCCCAACACACAACACACACACCACCAACACTACTGTTTATATATATATCTACCATTACCACTCTACTATTTATATGTTTAGCACTACCATGTTGAACAAAAAAGTAGTGCAGATATGACTATTAATCCAAGACAGCCCTTGAAGAGCTTAACCTAAACATAACATCTGATATATAAAAACTTGAATTGCAACACAGTTAAAGTGAACCAATGTGCATTTCTGCTTTAGCAGAAATGTGTAATTAAGCAATTACATGTTGTTAAACCCTCTGAAAAACGAAATCCCTCAGCAGCAAAGGGAGCATGTAAAAGCAGCAAGTCACGTCTGAAAAAACATTCAGCAAGGTGTTTTTTTATACTATATTCCCCTCTAAATATACATATAAGTATTTGCCTGAAGGTGAGATGTTCTTGATTTATTTTTTAACACTACACCACTACTTTGTTAGTAACTCCTTACTTGATTTAAAAACCATTACTTGAAAATGTAATCAAACCACAAGCTGTCCTACTAGCAATGAAGCAACTGCTCAATAATGTTAATTATACTAATTTAATAATTAAATAGTAATGAAGTGCTTTATTAAGTAATTGAGGATGAATTAATAATCTAATAATTCTCCACTATCGATTTTAAATTTATTTGCAAAGTAACATTCTTGTTGTAGTCCCTCATCAGGACTAATGATCAGTTTTTCATTGCCATTGATAAGTGCATACGGCAAATCAGGCTGAATTGCTGTAATTAAAAAGCCTAATACAAAACCAAATAGATAAAAGTCAGGTTACACTGATTGACATCTCTGTTGTTTGGGCAGATGGATTAGGAGGTGCTCGTGTTGTCATTAAAACAATAATGGGATGTGGAAGTGTGTTTCATGTAACACGGTGTTGCATTTCCTTTTTAACTTCATGAGCAGGCTCTTTATTAATGCAACACTTCTCTTCCGCCTAATAATCCAACAACCCGAAATAAAAATTGTGATCAATGGAGGCAAGCAGAGACAGATGAGGACTCTGTCACCACAAAGACATTGCCAATTTATCTCTTTAATGCATCTCAGCGGGGTTCCCTCTAAAGGAAAGAGATTACTGAAGACTCGAGCACAGAGATTTCAGTCAATTGTACATACACTACTGAGGAAAGACTAAGGAAGGCTACTGCATATTTTACATTCTCCACCCAACTGGGGAAAAAGGTGGAGGCATAAAAGCCTAATTGTATGTGGGTAGGTGAGTGTGAGGGCAATAATAAAAAAAAATATTCCAACATACTCAGTTAAAGAGCTCTTAGAGCCTCAGAGCTGAGCTCCGAACAGCATGATACAGAGCCTAGTGCAGCTATAAGCACTTCTCACTGTCTTTTCATTCTCTCTCTCGCTCTCTGGATCTTCTTCCCTCCTTCTCCCTCTTTCATGCTTCACTTATTGTTCTCTTCCTTAATGATGGCTTACAATTGTTCATTTATCATAACAAATGAACTCAAGTTAATATGTTTGCACAGACGCCCAGT
This sequence comes from Ameiurus melas, assembly GCA_012411365.1. Taxonomy (NCBI): domain Eukaryota; kingdom Metazoa; phylum Chordata; class Actinopteri; order Siluriformes; family Ictaluridae; genus Ameiurus; species Ameiurus melas. The sequence continues at coordinate 22,197,616 of CM022758.1, read as the reverse complement.
ATTATTTACTGATTTTTTTGTGCTATCCGATCTGAAACACTTTGCAATCTATTCTTTTTGCTAATTTCAAGTATTACATTGAAAGTTTTTATATTCATATTTTGTTGTTGTTGTTGATAGATGTTGTACTTTTTCACCACGTATGAGATTATCTAATGTTTTTGTGAGTACACAGTAAAAATGTTACTGTAATAATGCTACGTTCGCACAGCTCTTCGGCCGTGGCTTCCGTGTTTTCTGGGTGAAATGTCACTTCACCCAAGATAGGAGCTACACTGGGATTTTGCTCGATTGCAACAAAAGTGAATTCATCATTAATAATTAATTAATTAATTAAGATCCTAAGATAAGCTAATTGGCTACTGCCACAATGGTGCTGCTTCTGCTAGTGAACAGGGGTGGCCAGGGATGACGTGTGCTCACTCTTTTTCACTCCCATTAGTTCTCGCTGCACAAAGTCGCTCCAAATTAACATAAAGTCAAACTTTTCAAGTCGCCAATGGTCACTGTCACTCATGTTGCCGGAAGTCGCCAGAACTCATTGAAAATTAATGGTCTCTGGTCACATTGTTGCTGAGAGTCACTGTATGTGTGAATGCACATTAAGGGTTAAAAAGGTAACCCCCCCATCCTCCAGTCTGTATGCTCCTCTACTCTGAGAAAGTGATTGTCTGATAGTTCACCAGGCCCAAGGTCAAATTTAGCTTGACTCGTAAATTGTTTTGTTTGATGGCCTACATTTGCCTCAATAGCAGGGGGAAGGCCAAGCTCATTAAACCATAAAAGGGAGAACCACCGACCCTGGTCTGGGCTCACTGCATTGTTGTAAAAGCTCAGAATTTGCATGCTGTATGTCCTGTTGGTGGTGGATAGAATGCAAACTGGACATCTATTAACCAAGCACATATCAGTGAGAATAAAAAGCTTGCACTGTCTAATTGTGCTGTCTGGTTTTTTTTTAAGAATACAGTGAAATGAACACAGAATTAATTAATACAGATGCAAATGAGCCATGTAGCAACAATGGAATACAAGCCAATGATACACGAGAGACCACTGGGATATCTGAAATGAACTAAAGCAACCAAGGTTTTAAATAGCAGCGTTATTTGGAATAATATGTCTTTTTGCTTCAGCGATGTCAGCATCTGATATGTGGCTATCATAACATTTTGACAGAAGGATTGAGCCTGATACGGACATAGGACATAGGGGTTTTTTCCTGAATTTTGGTGAATCCTATTTTATAGATTAAAGTCAATTCAAGGTACAAGATAAACACCGGAACACCTGTATTCCATATAGTTGGGTAACATAGTGTATGGATATTAAAGGAAAAAAATATGAAGAATAAGAATGGAAATCTAAGGCACACAAATTAAAACAAAGTATATCTGATATATGGTAGATAAAACTTGATTTATGAATGTTGTATTTCCCTTCAACAGTGGCAGGAAAATTATCGATGTGTGTCAGAATTTGACTAAGATATCCAGTTATTCCACCGAACTCTCCAATGCAAAATTTTAATAAGTAGAACAATATAGAATAATTGCTTTACAATTTAACTGAAAACAAAACCAACAATGACTGGATAGACTTTACATAAAAAAACCCAAATCTTTTTAAGAACTATAATTCAACAAATGTGATTATATCCATTACGAATGGAGATTGTAAACACATATGCAATATGATCACTAATGCAATGACACAGGGATGTCCTGTCTACACAGAGAGCACTGCTTCAATGTATCAGTTTTAGAATATCACTGGGAATGGCTTGAATCATTAGTGAAGCGTGAACCATGACGGTGATGATCACTGCGACTTGGGGTTTTGAACCTAGACGCTCCTCCCTGTGGGGCCACACAGTGCCTGGCACAGGCAATTAAACTACAGGGAGCGTAAAAGCACCAGAGACCAGCATTTTAATGACTTCAGAGAGTTGTGATTAATGAGCTCAATAGTTATTGATAGCTATAAACTACACACGATTAAATGCAACCTATTAACCGAAAATCTGGGCATCTTAAATCAGATGTGTTCCTTCTTTTACTGTATGGAAGTATAACACAAATGTGACATACTTGAGGAAAAATGATGCAAAATCACTGACAGAGTAACAGATCCATTTAAGTTGTTTCTAAGTTGCTGTTTCAGAAGCCAAGTTGTGGGACCTATAAAGGTTTAAGGGGAGATATTCACTAATCTACAGGAAAATCAATTGTGTGCAGTTGAAAAGTTACCTCTGGCTCTTGTTCAGTGTAATTGACTTAACTGCTACAACTATTCAATGGATGACTATATTGACATAAAAGTGGATAAAAATGATCTTAATAATGTTTTTTCCCCCAACAATCCTCATCAGTCCAAGTGCCCTGTGTAATATAATAAAAACAGCATCCTTTTGTAAAAGGTAATCCGGATCTGATCTACTGGCTAAGATTATTACCTAATACTGCTGTGGGAATAAAACCTGCTCAACTCACATTGAGCCAGCAATTCATAATTTAAGGTTTAGTTCTCTGTATAAAGCCTAATGAAAACTATTTCAATTTCCAGTTGAGCTGTGGGTATCTATTGTGTGGCGTGTAATTAAGAGGTGTTCAATTTCAGCCTTGTTGGTGTCTAATGTGATATGTGTGAGTATGTATCATTGTGTGGGTATGAGATTCAGTTTGTGTTATGGGACTAGTTCTTCAGCATGATGGTTGTGACTAGTGTATTGTGTGAAATGGAGGTTCAATTTGAGCTCTATGCATCCAATGTGTGTGTGTGTCTCTGTGTGTGTGTATGTGTGTGGCTGATACTGAACCGGTGTTCCCAGTGAGAGCAGTGTAATGGTGCTTGCTGAGTATGCAGGGCAGCCTCAGGGCTCGGGAAGTGCTGTTGCTGCAGCATCGTAAATTGCCTGCTCTACTCCCCACAGACTCAGCCTACCAATCACCGTGCAGAACTGGCCAGCCCGTCACACCCGCCTTATACACACACCCCTCCCCCAAGATGCACCTCTAATCTTGCGCAGGCCTCACTAGCACAAGGGTTTACAGAAAAGCACACATACACAGAGCTGCATCTGTATCTCATTATCGAGGATATAATGAGCAGACCCACCTGAGGGTCCTGGGGCGTGAGCCACAATGTGGATACATGACATGTACAAGAGCACATAACCCACGTGCTCAAAACGTGACCCAAACCACCTTGTGAACATAATACAGCATATGTAGAATGTAGAGTGTTTTTTCTTTTTTTATCAGACTATCCTTGTATTGGTCACACAGGGCAAGAATCTGTGTTCATACAGATTGTGTGTTCTGAGTGTTTGAGTCATTATGTTCGGAAGCTATTGTATTGTATTGTATTGAAGCATTCATGACAGCCATGGTAAAAAAAAAAAAAATCTGTACTAGACTGTAAAAACTAAGGAAACAGCTTGAGACGTAACACAAGAATGGTGTTCTGTACACTATACTGCTATTTTCTGCCTTTCAGTGGATATTACTCTAACACCTGATTTCATACATGCTGTAATGACTGGGCTATGCAAAGTCATAGTGTTATATGGGGGAGTGTGTTATATATATATATATATATATATATATATATATATATATATATATGTGTTTGGTCCAGTGTTTGGTCCAGTAAATGTTTTTGATTGAAAAATGAACCATTAACAATTCTAACTTATTTAATACACAAATATATATGCATAAATACATATGATTAGGCTTACAGTAGGACAAACATTAAAAATAGCTGTGGAGAACAATAACAACAATGTTAGTTGTATACACTAGTTTGAATGATTTTGTTATCATATTATGTGTCTTCTTATAGATCTGCAGGTCCTGTACTTATTCATTTGTAAACTAGTCATGGATTTTGAATGACTTAATTATTAAATTGCTCAGAATAATAGACTAGATTTGAAAAGAAATCCAGAAATGTTAGAGGAGGTAACATATGCACTCTGTTTGGGAGTTTGTATGGATCCTAACTATACATATTTGGCATTCCTCTGGCTTCATTACGACTCCTTCTCCTTTGTAAAGCTTCAATAAAACGTGTAATTCTTTAAGCTTTCACTGTGTCTGTGTATGTTTGCAGCATGTAAACAAAGAAACAACATTTCTAATGGCAAAATAATCCCATAATGCAGAGCAAAGTGAGGTCAATTCTCAACCACGAGCTTACATAGGTTCAGAGACCGTATCTCTGCCCCAGATGTAAACACAGACAGACAGCCTGAAAGACAGACAGACAGACAGACAGACACACACACACGCACACACACACACACACACACACACACACACACACACACACACACACACACACACACACACACACACACACACACACACAAGTTCTGAACATAAATTATGAATGATCAGTGTGTTGCTTGTTGGCTACACCTAAAGTCTAGATCTAGCCTCAATCTCACACAGATAATGAGCCCCATAAAGCCTTCAGGCTCCAAGAATAAATGTGAGCTGCATTAGCCTGCTATAACTCACACTGCATGCCTCTAAGTAGCAAGAAGAATTATAAGAAATACTTTTCTTCAGCATTGATCAGAACACTGTGAAAAAAATATTAATGCATTAAAAACCCAGTAAATGCCTGTAGTACTTTCCTCTCTATATCTCTTTCACCTTCATTCTTTCTCTCTGTCTTTCACATTCTCTCACCCTATCATCCTTTTTAACATCCTCTCTCTCTCTCTCCCTTGCTCCAGCTGGAAGCTAGCCAATGTCTGCTTGGTTTACGAGGCGAGTTAAATCCTTTTTAAAAATTGATGTAACACTCTTCTCACAACATGAATCTTACTTTCCTTCCCCCTCCTCTGTCTCCTTCTACATTTAAGGGCCACTATTGCTTACTTTGATTGTCTCTTAAGAAGAGTTTCTTTGGGATGAGCTTATGATGATAATAAAGGAAATACAAAGGCAAATGTACAGTGTATGTGACAGTAATCAGCTTCCTGGCTGTGAGTTTAACAGTCATATTAATTAACTGTAATGAAATTCAACGCGAAATGCCTACTGGATCAGAGCAGCCCATTCGTCTTTCCCAGCTGCTGTGAAACACTCTCTCTCTCAAAAGATGGGAAACTGATACTCATACATGCATGGCCAATACACACTGGGACATTAATGAATGGCCATCACAATTGCAGCATTTTATTAGTTTACAGTACTATAAATATGAGGTCCAAATCTAAATCTAAATTTAAATCTGATTTTGTTTGGTTTAAAGCGGTCGGTGTCGCCGAGTAGCTCCGTTTTGACAAATGAACATGACAGACAGAGGAAAATAATTTGACAGGTGACAAATGTCGAGGTGTGATAGCATCTGAAAGCTAGGCTACCTGAAATATGACTTATTCTATTAAAATAATTCATTGAGGATATTGAATGTTATTTTAAAGACCTCACCAATTCGATAAGAGCTCCCTCCATATAGTTCCTAATAGTGCTAATTCAGTTAAAGACAAATGCTTGTCAGGATGTAGGAAGAAGGATAGTGTGTGTTTGGGTGTTTGTTGTTTCAGTGCTGAGTTGTTATTCTTTGTCCATGATAACTTGATATGCTCGCACAGCACAGATATACAAACTGTATTCATTTGAGCTGATATCTATAAACCTCTCATTTTTCACCATGGTGTTCTGGCTTAGGTTGTGAGAAAGCAATCCTTCAGAACAGCTGAAACTGTCAAAGGTCTGGGAAAAATATTTTGACAGTGTTTTAATAATATTATGACAGGAAAAACAGTAATAAAGCCAAATGCTATATGCTTGGATGCTCATGTTGTTGAACTGTTTAATAATTATAAGAAGGGTTTACGTAGGCACTGTTAGTGGATTATGAGCTCACTGTACTCCAAACAGCTGTTTCTCTGGAGCCCAAATTACATTAAGAATAGAAAAACACAATCACCCCAATAATTTCAGTATGATTAAATATGAAAAAAACAACAACAACCAAAGAATGATTAACCTTGCCCCTTAAAAATCTTCAGTATATATACTCAGTACATCCAATGTTCACAGATGTACTGAGACACATTGTATCCAAGTGGCACATCTGGTGGCAAATTAGTTTCAATAAAAGTTGTTCAGTGGGTCAAGACTCTGTATAGGCCACTTGAGTTCTTCCAAACCAATCTTGGCGAACCATGTCCTCATGCACCTCGATTTGGGCTCAGGGACATATTGTCATTCTGGAACAGGTTTGGACACCTTAGTTCCAGTGAAGGGAAATCTTAATGCTGCAGTATACAAAGACATTCTAGAGTCTAGACAATCATGTGCCTCAAACTTTGTGGCAAAGATATATGGAAGCCCACATATGTGGGGTCATGGTTAGGCATCCGCATATATTTGGCCATTTACCACTATAATGCTGCAAAAAGATGCATATAGATAGAAGAGTTCTATCAAAAGGGGGTCACATTTTGTAAAATTTTAATATTATGTTCAGAAAATATTCTCTTACAGAATAAAATTCCAGTCTCTGTGGTGGCATTGAAGTTAAAAGAAAAATTATGTGGACCACCATCTGACCAATCAGGACAAGGAGGCGCCTCTAATTGTCTGTCAGTCATGTTGCCTATTCAGTAAGCTTTTACACACCACCTTGCACTAGTAGCTATGTGTTTTGTGGAACGGTTACACTGTAGAGTATATTTGAAATTCGCATTTTTAAAATCACTAGCTACTGACTCTGGACCCACCACAACCCTGACCAGGATAAAATGGTTACTGAAGATAGACGAATGAATGACCGAATGAATAGCTAGCTTAAAAATGTTAAAATCCTGTTTGTTTCAGCTCAGCAGTTTCCATCAGCTCTGTACAAGTTTCTGAGGCCTATGGCCCTGTGGTGAGATCGGAAAATGAGAACGAGATATGAGATCATCGCTGTAACAGGGAGCAACACACCATTTGCTGAAGGACAGAGTGCATAGTTTCTTTCCTTTTGCGTCCTCTAGCCAGACTTCCGCTAATCTCTATAATCCACTTTTCAGCTTCCTCTTTCCTCACCCCTGTCTCACTGCTGTGGTACCTATGAAGTATTGGTGGAGTTTCTTATTGGTGGAGTTTTCACTTGTTGGCATGAACTTGCAACAGTACTGCAAAAAGCAATTTGAATATTTGAATTTCCAGAATATCTGACGGAATAACATTTGATAATTAGTCACGTACATGGATAGTACAGGAAGAGTGGTTAGTGAAATGTCTTATCTGTACGTTTTATTTCTTAAACCTTCTGGTTATGTTTGATGATTGTCCTGAATGAATATTTGGATGTAAAACATGCAGCCATTAATATCTGATCCTAAGATGAGGGTTATACTACAACTATAGTTTACTTTACATGTTGCTTTGTATCTCAGCCAACAATTTATTCTCTCTCTCTCTCTCTCTCTCTCTCTCTCTCTCTCAATGGATCATATTTAAGCACTTTGCTCAACAAATGTGACAAGAGTTCCATAAGCTTCTACCATCTGATTTGCAATTTGTCATGCACATGGCTTGTTTCAATAACTTTCATGAGCTGTGGCCTTGTTATATTGATACATAAACCTTGGGCACAATAAGTGCCAAGTAAAGTGAAGACTAAAATGTGGATAAGGTGCAAATGTTCCCATTCTAATTATCTTTTATGCATTGCTTTGTTTTGTGCGGCTTGTTGTCTTGCCACCCTGCCATGGCTTAACATTTGTGAATTTATGGTTTAGAGGAAAAACATGCTGAGGCTATAACTCACTGGGTAAGACAAAGCATCTTATTAACATTAACAACACATCAAGAGTAATTGAATACACACTGCATTTTTCTCATTCTTTTTGATGTTAAACCCTACATTTGGGGAAACTGCAACTCTTTCATATAGACGCACCAGTCTTCACTTTTAGCAAAGATTTTGTGTTTTGGGGTAGTTTGTGATCTGGATTAAAACTGAATGGGACTTGGACCGACTTCTTTACTTACTATAATACTAGAGGCTAAGCAAAGAAAAACAACAACAACAAAAAGCATTACACTAAACAAAAATGATAGAATATAATAGATCCAGTTCCAACAATATTCCCAAAATGGAAACAACAATGAGTGCTCACATAACCCAGGCCTACATTTTCATATTTTCAAAGACAGCCTAGTGTTCTGTTCCTTCAGCCCAATGTAGCGAGACCAGTCTCTCATTCTTTCATTATGCCAGCCTCTTTTAATGCTGTGCGTGAGCCGAGCAAGGCTCCAGGGCTCCAGAGTGAAGGAACACGAGGTCCTGGCTGGCCTGATCGGCTCTTTACTGCTGCCTTTGGCTGTCAGCCTCGGCTTTCATTAGGCTCGATCTCCAAATACGCATTATTAATGAATGGAGACGTTCGGGGGCGTGAGCTGCTCATTCTGTAAATGGCATTTCTGTTGTCCTGCCATGGGGCAAAGCTTATGGCTAATGCTTTGCACCATCCTTCTAATGGACCAGCAATGGGTGCCAGCTACCACATCAACATTTTAAGCAGGACTTTTTCCATGCTGATTGGCCAGTATATCATAAAAAGACTGCAGGGCTTTTGATATTTTTATGCACTTTGGTCTTCGTGTACTTCTGTGTCCTCTTATACTGTTTTGGAAACTTATTACTTTGATATTTATAAACCCACATGACTGGCTTTTATTGTGTGCATTCAGTTATTGGTAACTCGGTGGTTTGGAATGCCCTTGGGCAGTGGTGTTACACCTGTAGATTTCTTTTGCTCATAATATTGCTCATATTATTGATCAGACATTGTGGTTTAATTTGGTCTTTATGTTGGCTTGGACTCATTGGAGCGAGAGAAAATCTTTGGGATATCAATAACAGGAAACAGCAGGAAGGAAAATAATGGAGCATTTCAGAGCCCTGCAGGCAGCAGAGTTACTGAGAGGGAAACTTTGGTTAAGACAGGGGCTCTGTGTGTGCATATGTGGTGTGTGTGTGGGGGGCTGCTTATGTATATGGGTGTGCATGTCTCTATGTATTTATTCATGCATTCATGTGTGTGTGTGTGTGTGTGTGTGTGCCTTTTTTCCTTGTGCTTTGTGTTGATTAGGTGGGTGTTGGCTAGCTTAACCTCAGGTTGTTTATAAAGTTTCCTAAAGAAAATCAAGGACCTGCTATTTTTCACTTTTCGCAAGTTGCTGTGATGTGGTGAAGATGCCCAGCACTTTATAAACGAATCACAGGCTTAGATGAGCTGTGTATGCACAGTTGGAGGTGTTTGCATGTGTGTGTATGTAAGCGTTGTCTCTGTAGATTTACTTGCAGCGCCATCACTAGGGTTTAAACAAAAACAAGCAGGCAGCCATCTGTGCCCTCAGTGACCTGTATGATGATACTGTTTGATCTCATGCATACACACATGCAACTATAATACTTATGCTCACATTTACACAAATACACAAGAGATCTTATACAGACACCATAGCCTGGTATGTCAGTTGCAGCACACACACACACACAAACACACACACACATACACACACACAAATTGTCTTACCATTCTTGTGAAGACCTTCTGTTAACAAAATTATTCATACAATTAATTAACGTTATGCTACAACTAAATCTTCAACTTCAGTGACCAAGAGGAAATCCTAGAAATCCTATCCTTCCTAGAAACCTTTTATATACAAGCACATTCATGATTGCTGCATTTTATGTGCATAACTTATGTGCAGCTTAACTGTACAGTGTGAATGTGGTCCACTGTTTACACACCGCCTGTTTACTTGTTTGTGTTATGTAGCATTTTTCATCTGCCTCTGGAGGACACGTTGAAGCCCTGCCTCTCTCATTAACATGCAGAGATAGAGCTGTGATAGCCAATTACATTCATCTTGTCATGCTGCTTCGCCACTGAGGCTCGTTAATGTTTTATGGTAACAATCGCACACATAAACATGAACTCAGAGTTGCGTGCACACACGCATATACACCCACACGCTGTGTTTTTCCTCTACTCAAATATACAAATACTCCATTTTGTCAGACATTACCCCCCCTTCTGAAGCAGCCACCTCTGGGTCAGTTCAACATAGCCATAAAATAAAATGGGCTCACAAACAAGTACTGGGAGAATTTCTACTGGGGATTGCTATGGACCAAGTTTCTGGAGCTCAAAATACAAATCTATTTTGCTGTTTTGCTTTCACAAAGCAAATTCTATGCCTCTGAAAACTGCCTCTTTCCAAACGGCTGGGATGTGAGAGGTGATGGCTATGTGGGAATTGCTGACCTGATACCAGTTTTCCAGTTTACAGATAACTGCTGAATTAGCTCACAGACTGAAAATAATTAAAGCTCTGGGTAATTCAGATTGCTGCATAATTAATGCCAAAGTGCTATGAGAGGCATGATGGAGAGGTAAGATATCCTCAGTGCATTATCTGCATCAGCAGATCTGATGCTAAAAATCTGAGTCAACACAGAGGATGGATGGGTGGCGAGAATTAACATATCTACTTTGTTAATATAGTGCTTTTTTCATGTAAAAAAATAAAATAATAAAAAAATATATATATATATATATATATATATATATATATATATATATATATATATATATATATATATATATATTTTTTTTTAAATATATATTTTTTTAAGATTAAGGAGCAATACTTTGAAGTTAATTGATCAGGAATTTAACAAGGTGAGAGAGAAATAGATACACATTTCTCAGAAAGGCTGTTTTTTATTTTTATTATTATTTTTTAAAGCAAATGTTTCAGGATATTGTGAGCATAACACGAGCTTGTACGTTAGATGTTCAAAACTAAACACTTAAAGAAATGACCAACCCCACCCCACCCCCCCCCCCCCACAAAAAAAGGACTGTTTTAGAAATTATATCATGTATTAATGATTACAGTCACACTAAATGCAGGAAAGCTGTAGTTTTGAGTATGAAAATTATGTTAACTAACCAAGTGCTGAAGTGAAACTCACCACAATTATCAACAATATATAAAGAAAGGGAATGTTAGCTGGTTATCTAAGCCAAATGCTGCTGGTGTTTCAGTAGCTTGCTGGGTTCATTAGCTAGCTAGATAGCTCATGTTTCTAAATATGTAGTTATCTATCTAGCAAAGACGGCCCTTACATATTATCCTGAGCATTACCTATAGACAGTAGCAGCATTTATATGTATTTAACACAAGAGGCAATGGCTTTCATATTGTAAAACGTCAAAAGATGGCTATCTAGTCTAACTTACTCAGCTAGCTAATGGCTTACCTGTACACGTTTCAGCAGGAGCTGTGAAATGCTGATTTCTTCCAGAGTTTTGTCTTCCATAATTTGCAGACCATTATCACATTTCCTTTGAAGCTCAAATGCCTCCACTTCTTTTTAGATTTTTTGATTGGATCTAAAAACTGAATTACTTAAAATTTTTGACATTCACTTTTATTTGTTTTTGAGTGATTGTGGTGTTTCTAACAAGACTACGTCCTTTCTATGTTCTACATACTTCTGTGTTAATGCATATGGAGTAAAAGTATTCCATCATAGTTCAGCCCCGCTAAATAGATAGTCTTGAAAACTGAGTTAGGTCAGTGGTCAGACAGTGACTTTATAAGGATGAGGATGCTTCTGAAGATGCTTCTGCTCCTGCAGAAAGTAATTCCAGCCAAAATCTAACACAGATGATTCAGGCAGTGATAGTCTAAACTGTAGCAGTTCCCTAGCATGATTTTAAATGTGCAGTGCTGTGAATGAAAGCCTTGCAGGTCTGTTCAATATCACCTCTCTGAAGAAACTTAGACATGACGCATCTCTCTCACTGCCTCTCATCTGGATCAAGGTATTGTGCTTCCAGGTATTTATCCTATTTATCCTGGCTTAAATGCTTTACTCTTACATTTTACTGGCTGATGAATAGAGAAATTAACAGCACAGCATAGTCATACACCGTGCTAATATAAAACCACATAGTTTTAATTTAATTTGAGTCCATCCATACAGCAAGCACAGCCATCACACTCTTATTCCTATAACCATCATCCCATATGATTATTGGGATTTAAATCGAGGTAAAGATTTTATTAGCAGACAACAATGTTGATGATTAGCATAATTTTATGCTTTAGGGGCCTCCTTCCCTCCCATCTCATCAAAGGGCCACAGAGGAAGCAGGTGGCTTAAAAAAAAAATCTAAAATAGCTTTGTAGTGCTCCACACTAAGAGTCTGTCAGGGAATGTGAATCTATTTAATCTAGGTTTTATTGTGCCACATAATCTAGGTCACATAAGGTAGTGGTTCTTAAAGTGTCACTGAAGCATAGCATAGTGTAACTAACAACCAAACTTTATCAAAGTTCTATCAAAACCTTTATCAAAAATATTAATTCCAATTATTATTGAGTGCCTATTAACCTATTTGACTGGTCACTTGAATTAAACTGGTTTAATCCAAACCTCAATAACTAAAAAAAACAAAGGCCCAACAATAATGTCAATGCTATCTAATACTGTTCTGTTTAGGAAAGGAATTTAAACGCTCAGGAAGTTAAGGAAGAAAAAAAATATTTGACACATTTATATAATGTTCAATATTTAAACAAATGCTCATTTATTATATGTATCATTGATTTAAATAATAAAACACTGTTCATTAAAAACTGATGAAGGCTTCATGGAATTTCTTTGACAGTCACTGGCTGCGTAATATTTGCGTACCCCTGATATAACAGTATTTGCAATGATTTGAAACAAACAAACAAACAAACAAACAAACAAAACAACAAAACAGATAAGATGTGAGTATCCACACATTCAGTTATTCTCAGCAAAGCAGCCTCTTTATTGATTTTTGATTATACACATAAAACAGCTTTACTCAGACCTCTATCAGATATTAACACCATACTATAATTTAAAAAAAAGTCTGAAATTCAGAAGCTAGTTTTCTGTATATCATCTTAAACTTTCTGTATCATCTTAAGCTTTCACACACTTTCACACACTGAAGGCTCAGCTTATAAAAAACCCACACCACACACATACAGCATATCAACTATTGTTTTAATAAAGCACGCTATCAGGGACAGAAGAGAGCGAGAAATGATCAGGAAATGAAATCCGATGTGAGGTTGGCTTGGAAGTTATAGAGGCATATATCAACCATTTATCACTCTATGTGTCAGACACACATAGTGCAGTGAAGGTTGTGTGAGGCTGTATTTTGTAAATGACGTTTAATAACATTTTGATAAGCTACAGCCAATACTGTAGTAACAGTCTACACTTTGAAGGATTATGAGTTTGATCTCACTAGTGTGGAGGTAAGATTGTACAAGATGGTAAATGTCACATGGTTGTCATTTTGTTTATGCTGTGTATTGACCACACACAATCCTAACAGAAACATGTCCTTCTCTGGCATAAAGAAGAAAATCAGGCAGACAAGCTGCTGTGAGTCTTTTCACCGCAGGCCATTTCATAATACATCTAATGAAGAGTGTGTGTTGAATATATTAGCACTGGACAGGGTACCATCTGCTTCACCAAGGTTACAGCACTCTGAAACCCATAGAGAGCAGAGCAATGTTTCTGATATTTTCATCACATGGGTGTTTATCTAAACGAATATACACCTAATATACCTGGGAGACTCACTAGACACGCCCTGATGTACAATTATTCAGGAATGTGCAGATCTACAAGCTAGAGTTGGCTAGTAGTTGAGTTTCAATTACTTTCTCTTTATTTAACTTCTACTTTAGTTCTGTTTACACCTGACTGACTTCAATCTTATCAACATTGTTGTAAATGTCTCATTGCTCTCGCTCTTTCTTTCCATCTTTCTCTCTTTGTCTGCCACCCACTGAGAGCCAGATGACGCTCATCAGCTCTTCTATAATCACCTTAGCCTGACTCAGAGTGGGTGAAATTAGATTCCTGTATTAATTATAATATAACACCATAAGCCCCCTGCCTGGGCTGGAGACACCGCCCTCACTCAGGTTGCCAGATTGAGACCCCCTGATGAGGGAGAAAATACGATTTAGAGAGTGCTCCTTCGCCCCCGCCCCATGTGCCTCTCCCACTGAGCACCAGAAATGCAATACAATATCGCTCATAGACACAGAGGGGGTGCTTGCCCTATTTGCAGGGTCGGGATTAGTTTCTACCACCTGAATTTTGACTAGTCTCATAAATTGGGAGCATCGGTTAAGAAAGAGGCATGGAAATTTATGTGCTTGCCCACACCAGCCCTAACTGGTTTAAGATTAATTCTTCTACAGTCCTATAAAGCTGTAGGAGCGTAATTGCATACACATTATCTGTGTGAGGTAAGGTGGAATTTGGCAGTTTGTGGATGTAAAAACTGCAGTATGTTCCATCATTATGAACCTTCCTCTGGGACGAGAGGTTCATTTAGCTATGTTTATTCCACTCCTAAATAGGGCTGATAACAACAGAACAACAGCAATCTTTTATGATAGCATTTTGCAGTAGTGTTCGCAAGTGTTCTCAATTGTCCAAAAATATACAGTACTTATATATCACCTTACATTACTAATCTATACTTGTTTACATTTGAAATTCTACTTGTGGAGGTTTACATAATTTTACAGGGCATTTAACAATTACTGTAGTGTTTGTACAAAGTGTTAGTAAATGAAAGTAAACATCCTTACACAAATCACCTTAATCACCTACTGAAGTTCAGTATTTTTTGTATAAATACACAGAAAAAAAATAATAATAAATAAATAAAAATAAACGTCCTCTCATATTCAACTGCTTTTATTTCCAGCAAATTTCTTAACACGTGTAAATATTTGTATGAACATAACAACATTCAACAACTTAGACATAAACTGAGCAAGTTTCACAGACTTTTGTCAAACAGAAATGGAATAATGAGCCCCTGAACAAAGGGGCAAATATCAAAAGTAACAGTCAGTATGTGGTGTCCACCAGCTGCTTTAAGTACTACAGTGCATCTCGTCTTCATGGACTGCACCAGATTTGTCAGTTCTTGCTGTGAGATGCTACTCCACTCTTCCACCAAGGCATTTACAAGTTCTGGATCACGTCTTGGGGGACACATGGTTACATGTAATTTCCCACTGCAAGGACGATCAGCTGTCCTTCCTGTCTCACTGTAGCACTGTCTTAGGCGTCTTACATTACAGACATTGACGTTTATTGCTCTGAACACATCTGCAGTCCTCATGCCTCCCTGCAGAAGGTCTATGGCATGTTCACGCAGGTGAGCAGGAACCCTAGACATCTTTCTTCTGGTGTTTTTCAGAGTCAGTAGAAAGGTCTCTTTAGTGTCCTAAGTTATTGTAACTGTGACCTTAATTGCCTACAGCCTGTAAACTGTTCATGTCTTAAGGACTGTTCCACAGGAGCATGTGCATTAATTGTTTATGGTTCATTGAACATTCATGAAAAACATTCATTAAACCCTTTCCAATAAAGATCTATAAAGCTTATTTGGATTTTACAAAATTATCTAAATTATATCTTAAATACAGTCTCCTGAAAAAGGGAGTTTTCTTTTTTGCTGAGTATATTAAGAAATATCAACATATTTTCCCTCTCTGTTAAATTAATGACTGTTGCCTGACATACAGTATAAGTCAGCTGTAGAGAAAATGCACACTGATAGTGTTGATGTGTGGACACACAGGTTTTGCATTTGCAAATCTGATAACATCAGCAAAATGTCACTCTTTCCTACCACCATAGTAGATAGGATCGGCAGTGCCAAGCCAGTGTATATCAGTAAAGCTGCAATTCTTCTTCCTTTCTTTGCATTTGCTCCAGGGAATGTAATCTTATCTCCCTGATTTGCCAGGATACTCCTCTTCCTCAAATAGTTTCTGTAAAACAAGGGGCTTGGACTTCCTTTTAAAGGAAAATTCTGAAAGACAGTAACACACATAATTATTAAGGCCACATTTAAAGTATTTTGCACCACAAAGCATAACAAGTATGAGTGTATACAATACTGAAGTAATTTAAATTTAACCTGTTTAGAGAATCTGACTGCAGTATATTTAAGTTTTTGGGTTCTTTGTTTTTAAAATTGGGACACTTTAGCCTTAATCAAGTAGTGCCCTAGTTTATTTTATTTGGGAAAACAACACATTTGTACTGTTCATGAGAATGGTGTATTAAATGAAATAATACTATGCACACATCTATTTTAATCTACAACCCCAATTCCAAAAAAGTTGTAAAATGTGTAAAATGTAAATAAAAACAAAATGCAATGATTTGCAGATCTCATAAACACATATGTTATTCTCATTAGAATATAGAAAACATATCAAATGTTTAAACTGAGGAAATGTACCATTTTAAGAAAAAAATTTGGTAATTTTGAATTTGATGGCTGCAACACATCTCATAAAAGTTGGGACGGGGCAACAAAAGGCTGGAAAAGTATGTGTTACTAAAAAGAAACAGCTGGAGGTTAATTGGCAACAGGTCAGTAACATGATGGAGTATAAAAAGAGTATCTTAGAGAGAGGTAAAGACAGGCAGAAGTTGATTTTTAGTTTTCCACAAATTCAACAATTTGTGAATAATGTTCCTCAACATAAAATTGCGAAGACTATATATATATATCTCATCATCTACAGGAGAATTCACACATATTCACACACTCATTCTGACAAGTTAATGCAGCCAATCTGCCTATGTGCAATTTTTTGGACAGAGGGAGGAAACCAGAGAACCTGCAGAAAACCCACAAAAACACAGGGAGAACGTGCAAAACTCTACACAGACAGAAAGCTGAGCTCAGGATCAAACTGTGGAACCCTGGGACTGTTAGGCAGCAACACTATCCGATGAGCCCCCAACTGCGATATAAATATATAATTCTGTATAAAGTATTGTATCTTCTTACTCTTTTTCTTCCCAAGCAGCATAAATAAGCATAAATGTAATATAGTGTTGGTTTGCATTGAATAGATATGTTTGGATAGTGGAACAGTGAGAAATCTTTTACTTGTTTATTTTAGTATTAATTGTTGTGGGATTTTCATTGTATCTAATAACAGAAATCCTGATGTTCACACTCCTCTTCATACTTACTCACTCCATGTCTCCATCTCTTTTCCTCTCTAACCTCTAGACCTTTGCTTGTCTCCAGTGACCTGTTATATTGTTTCCATTCAGATAAGTAAAACACTATTAAACATGCTTTATTCCTGCTGTTCTGTCCAATATACATTTATTTCTGTAGTGTGTTGTGTCATAATAAAATGATCTACTTAACAACTTTGTTTATGTTCTCTGTACAGTGAAGAGGTCATTTGCCTAAAAAAATCAGTAAATGCAGCATACAGACATGGTCAGTAAAATTTTTTTTAGTTAGCTCAACTCTTGTATGAATATCTTTTTCTTTGACTGAATTTCCATTAAGGGGCTCCACAGTCCCCAGTTCAATCCTGAGCTCTGGTTACTGTCTATGCACAGTTTTGCATGTTCTTCCTGAGGCTGGGTGGATTCCCTCCAAGTTCTCTGGTTTCTGCCAAAAACAGGATGAACCAGTTAGTGATTAAATAAACTCACATTATAATTCATGCTCAAATTATATTGATATTGTACATATTCAATCATAAAGTCACATGTTGAAGATTTTTGAGTTATTTCCTCAAACATCACATTTATGAGTTATGCTCTTTGTTGGCTTATTTACCGTTGATTATTGCTGTGTTCACTAACATACAACTCGTACAATTCCACTGTAGCCACTGATCAGGTATAGACTGTGCAGGAAGTTATCACTGCAGTAACTCTGCAAGAACTGTGTGTAGGTTTTGGTAAAACTAATAAAACTAAAGAAAAAAGTTCTCATCTGGAGATGTTTTCACTTTACGAGATTCTAATGGAGAAGCATTGCATTGCCTATTGTGTATAGAAATTGATAGTGTGTGCCAGAGCTGCAGTTTTGTTTATTTAAGAGCTGTCGTCACTGAGCACACACATCATCTGCAGTCTGTTTCATTTCACTGCACCATTCTGAACCAATTTACATTTGATGGTCTGCATGCATGGAGCTGCTATCATTCCTAATGGTCTTATATTAAATATAGTGCCAAAGTGTGGACTAGTCATTGTGGACATATAACAAAATGATGGCAGAAACACACTAGTTTCGGATAGCTCATGTGGCTGTACAGTGGTTTAAGCTATATTAAATCATGCTTGGAATATATAACTTGAATTTTGAATATGAAAAAACTGTCAGGATTTAACATATATATATATATATATATATGTATGTATATGTGTGTGCGTGTGTGCGCGTGCGTGTGTGTATAGTATTTTACAAAAGCAGTCTCATAAGGCTGCAAATGTGTAGACACATCTGTGTACGTTTGGCCCAGGAGACCAAACGCAGGACCTGCGTGTGTCTTTAGGCCCAGGGGAGGCCACGCAGAGCCAGCTGCTGTGAGACTAATGTTACTGAGCTCCACATGCTGGGCTGCATTTCAAAAAGCTCTCAAAAAGAACAAGATGTCTGCTTGAAAGGCCTCCATGGACTAATGACATTATTAATTGGTGAAATGACTGTATGTGTGTTTGTGTCTGCAGGTGTATGTAATGAGCGGATTAATAGGGCTAAAGTCTTGCATGAATCACCCATAATCTTTTACATATTGTCAGCCAGCATAACCTAATATCTTTCAAACAAGCTCCAATTGATAGCTGTACTCAGAGGTCACAGGTTTGAACTGCCAGCACTGTGTGGAGATGGAAAACATGGCTTGTGTCAGATGCCAGTAGGAAATGAGAAGACCTCAGCTACCTGGCCCCTTATTAGCCATACATCCACAGAACAGGACCTGACATTCAGCATTGCTCTCAAAAACATGCTTATGGTTAGTTATTATTTCCACAGGAAATAAGTTTGTACTCCCCACTGTGAAGTCTGAAACACACACACACACACACACACACACACACACACACACACATACGCATATTTAGCCTCCAAAAGGTACCAATATGTTTTCTGCTTCAAACACCATTCTGCACAGATTCACATTAAAACCATTACAATCTCATGATTGAAAATTTGCAATATGTCCTCCATCAAGGTTAAAATAAAGCCTGTAATATCTTTGTGTCTTCAAATGTATGAAATAAAACAAAATCTTCCCGTCTCATTAGATTTTCAAAAAAATAAAACATTGTGACACTACCAATTTTCAGTAAAGGTACAGTGAATTCTAAATTTACCAACCGTAATTGAAACCGTCCTTCAGTTACAAAAAACAAAACAAAAACACATAGTGTGTATTCCTAGAGTATCGTGTATATATTGAATGCAGCTGCTTGTCCCACAGAGCAGGGTAATTTGTCAGAGGCAGGAGTGGAGGCTCTCTGCTTGTCTCTCAGCAGACTGATGAAAAACATTAAAGCCTTCTAATGAAAAGAACACTCAGGATGTGCCTTATTATTCCATCAGTCTCACCTAGAGAGCACTGGCATAGCTCTGAACACAAACACACACACATGCTAGTCCTTCGCAATGTATTCTTGTGGCCTTGCCATTTTCTATCAGAGAAATCATGAATAAGAAGCAAAAAGAGGTGGATGGACATAGAATGTCTGAAGTGTGTGTGGAAGCTGTTTACACTCTCTATCTGGTTGGGATAAGGTGGTTATTTTTATTTTGGTGTATGCTTGAACTATTTTTGACAGTGTGGTTTGAACTCCAGCACAGAATTGTCTAGTGTTTACAGCCTTCTTCAAACAACATACACGCTCTCCACCCAGCTTGATTTGAGCCAAATAAACAGGCAGTAAGTCTGATTATTCAGAGGTTTGGCATTATCATGCCATCAGGAATGTTTCTAAGCCCCTTCAGTTCAGTTGTTTATGCCCATGTGTATTTATGTGGAGGGGGAGAGAGAGAGAGAGAGAGAGAGAGAGAGAGAGAGGGTGTACTTGGGAGGAAGGCTAGGCTTGTGGATGTCTGAGGAGAAATGCTACAACCTACTGCAATCCAGCTCCAGAGGATTTAAATAAGGCCGCTACTCACTATTCTTCGGTACTATTCTTCTGTCATATACCCAAGCTCATTTCCTAATTATCATCACATTAAATTGTCCTTGGGGTTTGTAATAGAAACTGCGTTAGAAATAGAAAAGCATTGTTTTCTAGTGTCTCCAAATGATGTGCCAAAACACAGATGTGAGTCCGAAACACAGTCTTTAGTCTGAATATTTTTTAATAAATCTAGAAGAATGATATTAATCATCAGCAGCAGCTTTCTGTATATGAGGCCTGCAGTGTGCCATGTCTCTGCGGTGTTGTTCTGTCCTGGGCGTATAGATATAGTAAAATGTGTCATGTTCACTGTGGCTGCAGCGTTCATCAAACTCTACCAGTTGGGCATAGTGCCAGTGTTCAGTCGTCTCCCCTCTGCCCCAGCCATAGTCTCTGAGAAATGGCTGTGATTTGCTCCAGAGAAATACACAACCACCGTGTACATATATAACATCTTATTCTGTTCCAGACAGTCCTGCTGCCGAGAGCTGACCACAGCCACAGATTTATGAAGTGCATTTTGTTTAAATGTGTCGGAAATAGTCCAGCAGCCACTGAATTACAGTCAACATTCAACACCATCCACAGAGGAGGCTTAGGATATGTACATGTTTCCTTTTTCAGTCAAATCAAAACATAGGTTAATTATTAAAACAAATACCAGGAACAGAACTTCTCTGATGTTCAGGGCAGGTTACTGGGAAAATATATGAGCTACTTCAGATGTGAAGACAAGCCATTTTGTACCGGGTCAAAATATTTGTAATATTTCCAAATGTAGCAATTAAAATACAGTCAATTTGAAAAATGTTCCTTCTTATTCTACTGTACTTAAATTATCCAGATCCACTGTATATACTAACCTGATAATAGTTTATTGGTATTATTAATAGGCATGATAATTGTTGCTTATTAGGGACATAATGTATATTTAACTCTTCAACAAGCCATAAAGATTGTGGCACTTTTCTCACCCACCACTAGAGGGCAGGATTTGTTTCCTGCTCTCATCACAGAGATATCACGGATCCCTGAGTAACAGGGTTCCTCCTGTCCTGAACAGTACTGCTGTTTTAGTATAAGCATTACAAATATCACTGCTGAGATTTAAGCACTTTGGCTATTCTTGGTGATTGAATAGTGAATTAATTTTGTTCAAGTTTTTAATTTTGTTCTGCAGTTATTATGTCAGGAGCATGAATATATACTAATATATACACTAAACAGTCTCTCGCCATCCACAAACACAAATTCACTGGTATTTGTGGCAGAAATATCTGGGGGACCAAAGGAAACACTTAGTAAGGTTTTAGGCTGCCATAAATAACCAGAACAGTCTCAGTGCATCTTAACATCATAAAGATCAAATCTGGTGACTGTGTAGGCCATAATTTAATATTTACGTGTAATCCCTCGAGTCATGTGGATTAGGACATTGTCATCCTGGAAGAGACTCTCTCATTAGGATAGAAATGCTTCATCATAAGATAAAGATAATGACTCACACAAACTTTATATTTATTTTTGCAGTGATTCTTCCCACTAATGGGACAAGTAGAACCAAACCACACAGCAAAATGCTCCCAACAGTATAACAGAGATACTGGGCTTTCAATAAGTTTATTTGATTAAAAATATATCATGTATAATAATAATTGAACATCATTAATATAATCTTTGGATGATTTCTAAAAGGGTTCTTAATGGAACCTTTTATTTGAGGTGAAGAGAAATTTCTCTTTACTTTTTGGAACAAGGGATGCCCCAGGGAGGAAGAAACATAATATTTTACAGTTCCAGATTTAATGTTGCCAGTTATCCCCTGGTGTGATGACGCTAATTAAATGATTGATTACATAATAATACAGTGATTACATTACATATATACAGCATTCCAATATCTTTTTAGATGATGATGATTATTATTATTATTATTATTATTATTATTATTAGTGGTAGTAGTAGTAGTAGTAGTAGTAGTAGTAGTAGTGGTAGTAGTAGTAGTATTCATAGTGAAAATATTAGTAATAGTGCTAAAAGTTGTAGTGATTCACAATGTCTGAATGGACCTTGAATCTAAGAAAACTATGATCCCAAAGGAACTATCCATTTTAATGAGAAATTTTTGATGAGATGATCTCACAGCAATAAGTGAGCAATATATTTGATCCCCTCAGGGAGCATTGCTAAAAAAAAATAAGCCATGAGTGGGTGAACTCTTCTAGTCTGGTAGAGTATTTAATACATAAATCAGGTGTGGAGGCCTTAACTTAAAGAAACTTCCTGAAATGGTTACTATTCCCACATCCACTGAGACCAATTACAGTGAGCTCTGGAGAGAATTTTATAGAAGGGGTATAGTCTCAAAATGCCCTTAGCATGTAATGCCCTTTGCTTTCATTCATGAGTCATACAGTGCTGATGAGGTCATCTGCATTGCCCTGTTATAGACCACTTATAGACCATCTCATACGTGAGAATGCGCATGAGTGACAGACCTGAGCCACTAGATGGTGCTGAATGTAGAGGTTTGGCAGTGATGGAGGGATGAGGGATGGAGGGGGAAGGGGAGCGACTCATCACATAGCCCACCTTTCTTCTGATGTGACACCACCTCATCTGGCTTTATGTTTTCCCTTTTTACAACCCAAAGTTGTAAAACGTATGCGCGCGCACACACACACACACACACACACACACACACACACACACACACACACACACACACACAACAAAACAACATATACATAACACATACTATTGAAGTTTGACATAGCATTGTTTAATCCACAAGACAACAAATTTTCATTTGCAAAGAAGAGAAGATTTGAGAAAGTGTGTGTGTGTGTGTGTGTGTGTGTGTGTGTGTGTGTGTGTGTGTTGTATACTAGCTAGGACTATAAAACAGCAGGATGTGTATAGCTATAGGTCCTTCCAATGGGAATGGCCTGGAATGACAGAGAACAATGCTGGGGGCAGTGGAGTCTGGGTTAGCTTAGAGCGAGATCCCCACCCCTACTCTATCCCTCCATTCCTCACTCCATCTATCCCTCCACCCTGCACCTCTTCCTCTTCCTTTCTCTCCTGTGGTGTTTTTCACACTCACTCCAACCCAGAACAATTGCACAAAGAGCCAAGAGCACACCACTGGGCTTACTGCACAAGGAAGTCAATAACAATGTTAGAAGGACAGATGCCAAAAAAATGAGACTATATAAATGACCTAATGTTAAAGTACTGCTACATGTGTCTAATGCATTAAGTAAAAACAAATAAAAACTGGTGTTTCTGTTATGCTGTTGGGGCATTTTGCGGTCACAGTTTGGGTCTACTTAAATTGTAGAGTCACAGCAAATCAATATAAAGTACTTCTGACTGATCACCTTTATCACGTGATGAGCATTTCTTGCCTGATGGATGCAATTTCTTCCAGGATGGCAACATCTTCAGCCACAGGGCCGGAGGGCTCACTGATCGCCTTTTATTGTTTATGAAAATAATATAATTCAGAACCCAATTGAACACTAAACAGTGCTCTCCATGAAAAAACACCAATTGATAATGGTGCTAATCTCTCCAGTACAGAGACTTGTAGAATCTGTGCCAAGGCCCTCTGAAGCAGTTCTGTCAGCTTGTAGTGGCCCAAAACCTTACAAAAACACACATGTTGATTTTTGCTTTAACGTGTCACAATTCTGTACATTTCTCTGCTATGAAATACTGCATTTTTTTCATTGCATTTATTGAGAGCCTTTATTTATTTTTTTATTGCTAAGAGAAGTGTGTGAAGTCTGACCAGAATAACCGAAGATTTCCAGACGTGTGAAATTTTTAGGTTTGTTGATCATTTGCTTTCACTCCTGAAAAACATTGCATTTTTATAAGCTACCGATAGACTAAATCTTAAATGGAGACAGTGGATGATGAAAAGGAAATCATTGCACATTTGTTCTCTGCCCTGTTTTTGGAGGTCCTAAACAGCTGGACAGAGCCTCGTCCATCAGCGTATGTTTACAGACAGAGTCTATGTCCTGCTGAGAGAGGAACGACCAGGACAGGAAAGCTGCCACTGCACTGATGGAGCATCACACTTGACCCAACACTTCTTTTAATACACATCTCCAGCTCATGTCTGCTCCACTCACAACACATTTCAATCTTGCTAACAAATACTTGTATTCTGTTTAACAGCAACCATTATTTTTTTATTCTGTTTAATGTCTGGATTAAACCTTCATCCCCCTAAAGAAATCGTCATTACCATTACAATTTTAATATCCTGATATATAATCCCAAAATGAAGGGCAAATTGCCTACAGTAGACTATGTGGGAGGAAGGGTGTAAGACTCCCTCTTAAGTTCGTGGAGAAGTGTCTGGGGGTTGTGTGTTGTCTGGGTTAAATGTTTGTGAACTACACCTCCTGAGCAAGTGGAAGAGATTGTCAGTCTGGACAAACGATGCTTTCTTTCTGCCTCTAGTGTCTCTCTTTCTTCTGACAGGCATTTACAACCCTGCTATAGCATCATAAACACAGCCACAGGCAAAGCTGTAGCCATCTGCACACTCGGTCTGTGTGGTGTGTGTATGTATGTGCATGCACACGAGGGTGCTTTGGTTTGAAGGTTTAAAGCTGAAGTAAAAACTGTTTCTACGAATTCAATAAGGTGCTTCTAATAATTATAGGAAATAAATTCAATTAATTTGTAAAAATAAATGAACCTGAAGTGGTTTCAGCAAGCAAACCCAGTAAAGGTATAGATCCATATACAGCTGCACATTGAAATGCAATATGTGTTACTAAAGGTTTTCTTTTTGTTGATATCAAGATAAGTAGTAAAAAAAAAAAAACAAAAGATGACAGGAAAACGAGAATGCAAAACCAGGAAATATCTAGATGCAAGGAGCCAGGAAAATGGGAGACTGGAAGATGGCTTAGAACAATGGTTTAACTTACAGCAAGAACGTGTATATTGAGGAAGGCCACAATGAGCAGTGAGAGAACAAAGAGCTTAAATTAGTTAGTGGAAATGAGAAACAGGTGCAAATAATCACAAGAAGGATGAAAGTTAACAAGAGCAGGAAGACCATATAAGGATAACAGAAAGCCTAGCAGTTCAAAAAAAATATGTGTGGAGAATGTGAAAAGCCATAAGGGTCAGAACTAGGTTGCACTTGAAAAGTGATTGAATGAGAAATATACTCAGCAACAAAAGAAACTTCCCCTTTTCAGGAGACTGTGTTTTATTTGTGGATTTTGTAGAATCCATATAATCTTTACAGATGTTTATTGGAAATGGTTTAAACAGTTTTTCACGCTTGTTCAATGAACCATAAACAATTATTGCGCATGCACCTGTGGAACAGTCCTTAAGACATGAACAGTTTACAGACAGTAGACAATTAAGGTCACAGTTAAAATAACTGAAATATAACACAAATATTACTAAAGATACCTTTCTACTGACTGAAAAACACCAGAAGAAAGATGTCTAGGGTTCCTGCTCACCTGCATGAACATGCCATAGACCTGTTGCAGGGAGGCATGAGGACTGCAGATGTGACCATTATGTACTCACATTGTAAAACATCACCAAAAACTAAAATTTTTGGGATATATATATATATATATATATATATATATATATATATATATATATATATATATATATATATATATATATATATATATATATATATATATATATATATATATATATATATATATACACACATTTCCATTATAGTATCTTAAAGTAAAATAAACAATTACTTTACACACACACACACACACACGCACACACATGCACTTTTTCCCTTTCCAAATAAGCAATATAAATCATTGTGCTAATAGTGTGACAAATGCAATCAAATTATATTTTTTGTTTGACAACACTAGGTTATCATTTTTGATACCAAAGATAGCTAGGAAAGGGTCTGGATTAAGTGTTTCCTAAACATGTGTGCCAGTGAAGCTGCAGTTTGTCCACGCCAATCACAGGATGAATCCACTAATGCAAACATCTTAGAACGTTTCACTTTGGAAAGGTGAAGTCTGTGTAATATCTGAAATGTCCAATGTCACACACGAGTATCACACACGAGTGTCACACACTCGCTCTTGCTCCCCATACCACTGCATATCTGTGTTTGTTATTCCAAGGTATTCTTGCCATACTTCCCTTAAATGTTCTATTGTGGCCTCATCTTCATACTGAGAAAGTTTATTATATATAATAGATATACCTCCCTTAGTAAATGGGTTAGGTAGAAACATTAAGTCCATTGGTGAAC
Source organism: Ameiurus melas (assembly GCA_012411365.1). Taxonomy (NCBI): domain Eukaryota; kingdom Metazoa; phylum Chordata; class Actinopteri; order Siluriformes; family Ictaluridae; genus Ameiurus; species Ameiurus melas. Next base: position 22,171,236 of record CM022758.1, on the reverse strand, counting down.
TTTTTTTTTTTTTTTGAAAAATAAAAATTTAATA